>JAUMJJ010000098.1:2310000-2661190 GCA_033556795.1 Tapera naevia
GGGAGTGAGTTAGTAAATGATGGCAAGAAACTCTTCTTCGAACACAAAGCCATGGTGTTAGTAAGGATCCTGGCTGATAGCTACCATATTCCTGCTGTCATTGCAGTAAGATCACAAGACTTCAATGTTCTGCGACTATTTTACTTTTCATTAGACTTTAAAGTTAAATGAAGTTCCAAAAATTAAACACTCCGCCGAGGGTTTACATTTTGTATCCATCCAAACCATCTGTCCTACACATTCCCTCATTAAGCACATATGGAATGCCAATTTTAGGCTCGGAACAGACACATATTCTATTTCTTTTTCAACAGTGTGGAGTTCAAAAGAATAAACATTGGCTATTGTTAATTAAACAATATATAGAGTCACGTTATTTAAAATCATTTCCAAAACACATGGGCTGAGTACTGAACTGCATAACTGAGTCACACATCAAGACAGAAGTCAGTAAAAATTACAGCTGTCCACTGCAGCTGTGGTATCCATTATGCTGGGATTCAACAATAAACAACAATAGAAATCCCACTGCAGGCCAGAAAGCTTGGGAGAAGAATGCACTATAAATCAAGTCATCAACATTGCTGTTGCACTTTTAAATCACATCTCTCTGTTAGAGATGACTAAATAATGTCACAAATTGTGACAAAATTATAACAAAAATGGATAACTGAATATCATTATATATTTTAGGAATACTGCTAAGATCTGAACTTCCTGTGAGTTTCTGAACAAGAGATGCTGTGGTATTTTTTTGTTCTGGGAAGGTTACGTAGCTGAAACTCATCATCTTTGAGATGCACAGCACCAGTAGTTGTCCTAATAATGGCTGGACCTGTGACTTGTCACAAGAAACCAGAGAGGTGTTGGTCCTGAGTGTCACACACAAGGCAGAGAAGGGAGGAACAAAAATATGTCCTTTATGGATATAGCAAGACAAAGTTTCCTAGTTTTGCAAGAAGGGACATGGTTATTCCTAAGGATATAACCCAGAAATAGAAAAAGTCCTAAAAGAAAGGTGATGTATGGAGAAAAAGTTATATGTCTGCAGTTTAACTTCACCTCAGTTGCCTATTTTTGTGAATGAATATATGCTGAGGTTAAAATCATCCAATACACTGGGACAATTTCTGCCTGTAGGAAATTAGGACGTAACCCAAGGTGCTCTCCATAAGAGACAGACATTGTTCACTTGGACCAGCCGGAGACAAACTGATAATTTTAGGGATCTCATCAGGCCCTTTGGCTCTTAAAATCTGTTGGAGGTTCTTCCATTCCTGTTCCACAAACAAAATTAACCTTTAAGTAAAATAATCCACCAGCCTCTTGAAGTTTCTCCTTGCTCTGTTGATTTGTGTTATCTTGGGGTCTCTTCCCAGTGGCTCTACCTGCAGGCAACCTTCTGCCAACACCCCAGGAGACCCCTGAAAATCTAATCCTATGGTTTTTCACTATAGAAAACATCTTTTGGACTTGAGATGGCAGCAGTGATTCCAGAAGGCAGATTAATTTTTGGAATCCATTAAAGTATACATTGAAACTCCAACCATTAAGATTTGATGATTTTCCCTGGTATATAGCTGCAACTCATTTTTTATAAAAATCCAATTCCTGAATTTTGGAGAGGGGGGATTTGATTTGCATCTTTGTAAAACTTATGGCTAGAATGCAACTGTACATATGTGATGAATTTATAGCTATGTTTCAGCCTCAGTTGCTATGAGGCTCAAAACTTCTAAAAAATGCCAAAGGAAAAAAAAATAAACCCAGTATAAAATAGAAGTTTAAATTATATAAAATATCAAGGAAAGTAAAATAAAATCAGGAAGCACAGTTTTGAAACTTGACTTGTTCCCTACAAAATGCTGCAGACGTGTCTTAAATGATTTCAACACTGCAAAATAATTCAGAGACATTTGATACCAACTCTCCTTAGTGCAGTCAGGGACTGCAATAGCTTTGGTAACAATTTTCATTATGTTCATGGTATTCTTGAAGTTCTCAAATTAATTTCTTTAGGGGTATTTTAAAACGTCACTTCGAGATCGGTGCAATTCAGAAAGCAAATGGGATTTGCTGTGGTGCCTTGGGGTTTGTGCTCTGGTTGAACTCCCAGTGAAAATCTGTGGGATTAGCAAGCCCTGGCTGTCAGCCTCACGTCACAGGTCTTCTGTGGGGACTTCACAACAGCACAGAGAATATAGTCAGCGGGCAAAAGAAAACTACAAATAGTGGAGCAGTTGGATGGAAATTAGTTTTCCCTGCCAAATCTTTGGGGTCTGTGTCACATTCTTAAAATCACATTGATGTCACATGGCTTATTCCAAAAGCCTGTCCTCTCCTCAAACCAATCACACCTGGGCAGTGCCTGAAAGGCCTAATGAAAACTCAAGCAGGATGGAGAGGCCATCAAAGAAACCACAGCTTTCCTTTCAGCCGATCCGCTGCCTCAGCAAGGTTTCAGCCTCGAAGGACTCCACCGTTGGGCAGAGCAGGTCCCCAAACAGTCCTGCGTGCTCAGTGAAACGGTGCTTCCACAAACAGAATCTGTAGGATCTGCCGAAACGAGCCCTGATGTTTGGTTCTGCCAACAGGCTGCAATTTCTTCTCACAATTTCTGCTATTTACTTTCTCTGTTGTCCCAACTCCGTTTTGTGTTGGAATTAGTGGCTCAGTTTCACACGACCGAGCACAGCCACACGAGACAGGAGCAGCCAGCACATTTTTCTCACCTTTTTAAAGGTGGCTAACCTGTGTAATTGATCCAATTGCTATCCAAGTCAGCTAGCAACTGCCTGGATGAAAGAGATATATGACCAAGAGATCATAACTAGTTTTTTAATTTTAAAAAAATCATCAATTTTTTTCATGTAAAAAATATTCTGATTTATCCTACTTTTGTTGGATGGTCAATGTCAGAAATGTGCAAGAAATACATAAATGTTAAGAAAAATATTTCAACTGAGGAAGAGATGTATAAATATTTGTATTTGAAATGGACTTCACAGCTTAAAGGCCTACTGTGAGACATTATAATTAGATAATTCTTCACCTTTTTGTTTCTCTTTTCCAAATCATTAACACAATCTCAGTATGACCACAAAACCTAAAAATATGCATTTTTGCTTCTATAGAAAAAAAACTTTTCCTAGTACTCACCTATTTCCCCTTATCTGAAAATGCACTGTATGGAGAATTCTGAATCACTATAGATTGTGTCATAATAAAGCTGTTCTGAGGGTTTTTTTGAAAAGTGGCTGGAAGTTGTAACTTTCTGAAAATAACTTTGCTGTTGCATTCTGTGTAATTTCAGAACCAAGCCTCAGTCTCAATTGCCTGTCCATGCATAAAGCTGACTTTTCCCTTTAATTTAACAGTCAATACAGTTAAAACAGATCAGATTCCTGGTCACAAAAGAGATTTTCTCAGTGTCTGCTTATGGAAGGCTCTGTATTCAAGTAGAGCTCAGTCAACAAGGGCCCCAAACCAGACTGTTGAGAATCTGCACCTCAGTACAACCAGCAAACTGGGGCTTCCACCCTACCTTTGCTAGTAGAGGATTCATGCATTCAGCTGTCAAAACACTCCCTAAACAAGCAAAATGTAAAATCTCCTTTGGAATATATCTTCCCTTCCTCCTCAAGGAGAAGGGGAAAAAAAATAGAGACTAAAAAGCCAAAACAACTTATTTTGGGGGAAAAAAAGGAGTTACACATTGTCTTTTTGCAATATAATACAACTGCTTTACACAAAGAAAGCATGAAAATTCAGAATACTAGGGTTTGTAATTTAATTGTCAGTATGTGTGCAGCCATATATTAAAATATTCTGGATTTTCAAGCAGGTAAATTCATAATGTGAATGATGCATTAATATTGTAGAATATGATCTTGCAAAAGAGTTATGCATGTATTAAACTTTACATATACAATGAGCCCCATTGAATTCAGGAGCTGGCTTGAAAGAGTGCTGCAAATGACAGAGTTCCAAAAATAATGAACTGCATTATTCATTACATGTATAAGAAAATAGCACAGTATATACATATGTATGCCTGTGTATTTTTTTATTATAGACAAGAGCTCTGGTTAAGTTTGCTTAATATTTTTTAAAAAATACGTTGGTTTCAGTTGCTTATGTCTTTGTCAAGCTGTAATTATTTAGCTCAAATTTTCCAGGCTAGATGTTTGTCTCAGATGAAATTTTATTTTAACTTGCATCAAAAACAGTTTCCGTCTTTCCAAAAGAAAAAGGTTGTTAGAGAAACATGTTATTTTTCTGTGTTAAAAAAAAAAAAAAGTAGAAACCTTTTTCTTTTCTGGGAAGCTTGAATGCCTTGATGCATTGAAGCAAGAACAGGATGTATGGTAGGATGAAAAGAAAGGGTAAAATGCAAAGGTTTCCCTAGTATCCAGGATATGGTTGTAACTGTGACTGAAAATCCACTTCTCAAAAATCTGAACTTTTCACACAATAAAATACATCAGGGGCCATTAGATCAGTCATCTCAGCCACCAAATGTAATGACCATGCTCTACCCTTTGGATCTGGCTGGTAAAGTACATCGTTCAGACGGAGTTTTCCGTAGCTGCCAACTGCATAGTTCAAGAAATGGAGACTCATTCTATGCAGCAAAAGATTCCAACACTTCTCAGGACAGTTTGGTTGTTTCAGGTTTTGTTTGGCTTAAAATTGTAGAAAATGGGATTTTATTTTTTTTAATTCAAGAGTATTTCAATAATATCATAGAACCATAGAATGGTTTGGGCTGGAAGGCATCTTAAAGATAATTCAACCCCCCTGGCCACCAGCAGGGACACTTTCCACTTGATCCTGTTGCCCAAAGCCTCATCCAACCTGGCCTTGGACGTCTCCAGGGACAGGGCATCCACGACTTCACTGGGAAACCTGTGCCAGGGCCTCACCACCCTCACAGTAAAAAATTTTTTCCTGATGCATAACCTAAATCTCCCCTCTTTCGGTTTAAAACCCTTCCCCTCATCCTGTCCCTGCACTCGCTGATAAAGAGCCCCCCCTCAGCCTTCCTGTAGGCCCCATCAGGCACTGGGAGGCTGCTCTAAGGTCTCACCAGAGCATTCTCCTCTCCAGGCTGAACAACCCCAACTCCCCCAGCCTGTCCTCGTACAGGAGGTGCTCCAGCCCTCGGATCATCTTTATGGCCTCCTCTGGACTCGCTCCAACAGATCCACATCCTTCCTGTGCTGAGGACTCCAGAACTGAGCACAGGACTCCAGGTGGGATCTCATGAGAGCAGAGGGGAAGATTCACCTCCCTTGTCCTGCTGGTTGCACTTCTTTTGATACAGCCCAGAATACGGCTGGCTTGCTGAGGGTGTTGTTATGGCAGCTGAAACTGGTGTAACTCACAGCTACCATATGCCTGTCCTTTTTTTTTCTATATATCTGCATTTCTCTCGCTGTGTTTCTGTTCCAGCCACGTGGTCCTTCCCTCTCCTTTGCAGCACCACTAGTGCATGTGCAGGCAGGTGGTGCTTGAGTCTGGGGAGCTGTTGTGGCAGGGAAATAACACAGCATTTAAAGTAATTAAGCTTCCATGGACCTGCACTTTGAAAGATGTGATGTAAATTAAATTGGGGGAAACACGGTACAGGTAAAAGAACTATTTAATCTAAAAGAGAATGTTGATGTGACAAAAAAATAGCTCTAAGCAATCATGAAGAAATGTAATCTAGAAATTACAAAAGAGTTTCTAAGCATTACCGCCTTGTATTCTAAAATAACTTTCTGGCAGCAGTAATGAGAAAAAAAATCCTAAATAATGGAGCTTGACCAATTTAATAAAGGGGTTTTATGATGTGGTGGCCTGTGGTAACACACCACTGGACTGCATTTCCCTGTTATATCTCTTTAGTACTGTCATTCAAAACCAAACTCCCTATTCACAAAAGCATCCTAAAATGATGGGCACCAGCGTGACCAGTTGGTGTCCTCCAGAGCATGTGAGAACATGTGTTGGCTCAGGTACAACGTGTAGATGTGCCTGCTTACCAGGTGCAGTAGCCTGCAGACAGCTTGTAACCTGCTGTATGAGGCTCTCACGCTGAGAGGTTACTGAGCACATCTTCTTCACGCCCTCCTCACACTTACCACTCAAACACCATGCACCTACTTCTGATGACACAGGAGGACCCTTTCAACATCACATCAGAAACTCAAAAGCTAGAAAACAACAAGTTTAGTGTCATTTTTCCAACCCTAAAGTGAGGTCTTGTCCTAGCGTGCAGCTTTTGATTACGTCAGCTCTGTTTATTTTTTTCCACACGCTTGCAAAAGGGTCATTTAAAAACATCCTCCTAATATACAACATCCATCCTGACTTGCATGCAAAGTGAAAGCAGCTGCCACCTACGACACCCTTCCCCATGCGTTTCTCAGGCCGACACGAAGGTAACTCTCTACTCCAGTTCCTCGTTTCACCACATGCTATAGTTCATGCATTCCCTTAGGACACAATTTTTATTTTTAGAGAAGCCTCTATTTGCTGACTGTTGTGAAAGGAACACTCAGGAGATGCGATTAGCAGTCACTTGTTTCAGTAAACATTGAATGTAACATATGCCTCTCAAGTAATGTGTATCCAAACATACAATTTACAAATAATTAACATCATGTTAATTAGTCACATTAATTTATGCCACTTTGTGGAATTATTTCCTCAGAGTCTTTAGGAATGCTGCCAGCAGTTTGAGCCAAAGAGTGTGAAAATTTGCTTGAAGTAACTGTTGTGACTGGCTGTGACACACAGCTTGAACAACAAGCGACTGGGGGCCGTACAGACGGATGGAAGAGCAGGAAGGTGGGTTCCTGCTGGCACGGCGCGACGCGGGCAGCCGCCGGGCAGCACTCCCTGGGCAGCCCTCGCACGCGCACACAGGCTTCTTCACATCCTGCCCCACCCCTCTCTCACACACACACACGTGCAGGAGGTGGCCGGCAGCATCCTGACAAATCCTTGTAAGTACTGAGGGTTATTTCAGATGATGAATCCCAGAAAAAAAATAGGAAAAAAAAAAAAGCTGTTGAAGCCAAACATAACTTCAGAACTGATAAATGCCAAAATTAAGCTTTAACTTCTCAAAAACAAAGGAGAAGCCATTTGGAATACTGGCACAATCTCAAAAAAATCAGGCACAGCTATTCTTAAATGTGTGAGGATGGAGCTACTAAACACAGCTGTACATTTCAGTAATACAATATGAAATGTGCCTTGTGTAGAGGAATAAAAAGAGTTGCTGTCTAAGAATTGAGATGGCGAGGCCAAACACAGTGAGAAACAAAAGAAGCTATCTGCAGTCACTTATGTTTTGCAATCAATAGTTCTGCTTTCGCAAGTAACGATATATTAAAGTTATATAACATTTGTATTGGGATTGCAACTGTTCTATTTTCAGGAAAACTAAAATTATGCCAGCAAAGTAACTGACTGGACAAGGAACAGCATCACCAATGTCTGTTAATGTACCTGAATTCCAAATCGTGAGGATATTAGAAACAGCTTGCACTATACCTTCATTACATTTCTACAGGAAAAACAGCAGACTGAAAATCAGCTCAAATGATAAATATACACAGCACTCTAGGAAGGCCACAGGATGACTGAAATCTAGAGACCCAGAGAGGCAGGCAGGTATAGAGATGATAATGCAAAACCAACAGGCCCTGAGACATGTGTTAAGCATCTTTTTTTTCTTTCTTTTATTCTTTCTTTACTCCTTCTTCCTGTGCCAAGGACCACGAGCCATGATGTTAATACAAACTGACATACGCAGCCTCCAAAGAAACTACAGTGTTGGCCCAGACTTGGGGTTTTGGTGCAGGGAAAATCCCCATTGGTGTCTGTCTTGCCCTACACCATGAGGACCTTTGCGCTCCCTCAGCCAGCCGCAGTACTTTAGTGAACGACACTGACTGGTTGCTATGAAATACAGACTGTCTTCTGCTGCTGCTCATCAAACTCTTCAGAAGCCACTGCTGGGACTTTAAAAGGAACTTGTTTTGGAGAACAAGTCCTACGAGGAGCACCTGAGGGAACTGGGGTTGTTTAGCTTGGAGAAAAGGAGGCTGAGGGGAGACCTCATCACTGTCTGCAACTGCCTGAAAGGAGGCTGTGGGGAGGTGGGGGTTGGTCTCTTCTCCCAAGTGACAAGTGATAGGGTGAGAAGAAATGGCCTCAAGTTGCACCAGGGTAGGTTCAAATTAGACATCAGGACAAATTTCTTCCCTGAAAGGGTTGTCAGGCCCTGGCAGAGCTGCCCAGTGAGGGGGTTGAGTTGCCATCCGTGGAGGTGTTTAAAAGGCAGGGAGATGAGTTTGTAAGTGACATGGATTAATAAGGAGACAGCTACAATTGGACTTGATGATCTCAGATGTCTTTTCCAACCAGATGATTCTATGATGAAGGGCATTGGCCGGGTCCACTGCCCATTGAAACCAGTGGACAAAATCCACTTTTCAAATGATCCACATTTTCAGTTTGCACAGTGGACTTCTGCACAGCACTTGTACATATGAACATAACAGCAAACCACTGCCTCTGCTTCTTAACAAGCTCTAGAAAGAGCTGTAGATAAGAGCACCACATACAGAGTATATAACTGTATACACATTAAATGCCACCTGAGATAAAGATGACACATAAAGGTCCAAAGCTATCAACTTTTATATGCTTTGCTCACAGGCAGCTACAGTCAAAGGTATCAACAGGCAAACCACCACACGTAGTCTGATAGTATTTTCCCCAGTCCATACAAGATGCTTTCCCAGAAATATTGGAAATATTGTAGGTTATCTAGCATAGGCAGCTGAGCTGGCTACAGAAGGAAACAAATAAGTAAATAAATAGCTTATAACACACATTATCGCTAATTTTATGTATATGTGTATGTAACCCACTATACTGCAAGTATTAAATTTGTCTGGGGGATGTTTATCTGGCTCATTTTGTCTGTTGCTATCTTTATCCTTTAAAAATAATTATCTAGACTCTTGTAGAACAGTGTATGAACATGTGAAAAATACCCAGTAAAGCGCAGGATGCCAGTGAGAATCTGAAAGAAGGGCATCTTTCACAGGGTTTAGATACACTCTGCCCTTCCAAGTGACTGGGAAGGATGCAATATGACTCTTCTCAATCTCAAAAATCACTTGGTATGAAAAGCAATTCTCTCTGCATACCCATTCTAAATCTATTTCAGATAGCAGGAGATGTACCCCCATCTTTCCTTAGAGCTGATGATAACACATATATTACTGCTCAGATATTTTTGGAAGCATCTGTTACAGAACAGAACTATATATTTCTAGGTAGGGTTCTAAAGGAATAACTTTAATGACTAAATTCAGCTTTTCCATGGATGTCAACATCCTTACATTAAACATCCTCTAAAACAAGGACACCAGAAATATTTATACTTATGTAGGCCTGGATTCTGTGCCTGTGCTCTCTCTATTTGCAGGACTGTGGTACCTTCCTCTGTTGATCCTGATTCTTTGACAATTAAATAACATTTCCTCCTTGTCACTTTTCATGATACTTCTGAGCCTTCTGCTAGAGCAGTCAGTCTCGATGAAGAGCCCCCACAGTACATTCAGGCATGTCTGGACAGATGGCACCCTTATTATACTCAATAGGAACACTTCAGTTCTACCTGGCATTGCACCATGCCTCAGCCCTCTTCAGTGTGGCTGCTGTGCCCACCTGTTGTCTCTCACATTACCCTTTGAGTGTAAGTTCCTTTACGCTCTTTTTAAATATCCTAGAATCACGGAATCACCCCAGCTGGAAGGGACCCAAAAGGATCCTTAAGTCCAGCTCCTGTCCCTGCCCAGGACACTCCCAACACTCCCCCCGTGGGGCTGAGGGCAGTGTCCAAATGCTTCTGGAATGCTGGCACAGTGGGTGCTGGGACTGCTTCCCTGGGGAGCTGTTCCAGGGCTCCACCACCCGCTGGGGGAAGAACCTCTTCCTGAGATCCAATCTCCCCCTGCCCTGGCACATCTTCCTGCCATTGCCTGGGGTCCTGTCCCAGGTCCCCAGAGAGCAGAGCTCAGCCCCTCTTTGCCCTCCCTCCCTTGGGAGAAGGCACAAACAGCTCTGAGATCCCCTCTCAGGCTCCTCTGCTCCAGCTGAACAGCCCAAGGGACTTCAGCCGCTCCTCACACGCCTTCCCCTGCAGAGCCTTCCCCAGCCTCGTGGCCTCCTCTGGACACTCTCCAGTGGGTTGATGGCCTTTTTATGCTGTGGTGCCCCAAAGTGCCCCCAGTGCTCGAGGTGGGGCCGCCCCAGTGCAGAGCAGAGCGGGACAATCCCCTCCCTGTCCCGGCTGGCGATGCCGTGCTTGGTGCCCCCCAGGACACGGTTGCCCTCTTGGCTGCCAGGGCTCACTGTTGGCTCGTGGTCACCTTGCCATCGACCAGAACCCCCAGGTCCCTCTCCCCAGGGCTGCTCTCCAGCCTCTCACAGGCCGGTCTGTCTGTATCATTCGTTACATGTCTGTGTACAGCAGCGACACAAAAGGAAGCTAAGTACTAACTGGCCACAAAACAGACCACATTAGAAACATGTTCCATTAATTAATAAAAATCGATGGTAGTTATGCTGGAGACATCGTAAGAGGGAAGAGTCTAATGCAAGAGACAGTAAATTAGTTTCCAGTTTGGGTCGAAACATCACTTTCTAAATTAGTTTGAGTTTAATTTATAATTTATACACTTTGTGGCCAAAAGGGACTGCTCTAATCATCTCGTCTGGCCTCATCTACATACAGGACAGAATTTTTCTGAGATGCAACTCTTTCAAGAGTTATCTCATTTCATTTTAGAGTCTGCCACATTCCCTGGTGAGCTGTTCCCATGCTAAATTACCTTAATACAAGGAAAATCTGTCTCCTTCAAGGCTGGATTTGTCTAAGTCCAACTTTTACCCAGTGGACCCTTACGTGCTTTTGTTTGTGATATCTAAGCTTCCATCAAGCTTGCCTTCACGACCAGTCCAGTCCTAAAGTTAGGTCTCAATCATCAAATGATTCAACTCTTTCTGCTCCTTGGACAATTCTTTTAAGATTTCTAATTGTACATTCTCTGGGCATTTTGTTCCTATTGCATTTAATTAGAGCAGATACTATTTCACATTTTCTTTTACTGCAGATGGTAAACTTCTCATTTCATCCACCGTATCATCTCCTTCTTCTCTTCAAACATTGAACAGAATTATTAATTGAACATTCCTGGCTTTTCTGTGTTATTTTATTTTACATTCTGCATATTGCAATGGACTTGTTCTTGGATTAAGCTGATTTTTGCTCCTAATATCCTTTAAAATCTTTACTATTTTAATTCTATTTCTACTTATATATCATTGATTTCTTTAGCTTCTCTTATCCACTACCTGCATTTTTAACATGTAATTTAAATTCATTGCTTCTACTTTCATATCTTCCCATTATTTCTGTATTTACTTTTTAAAGATGATTCCACATGTCTTCTATCAGGGACTTCTCAGAACTTTTTTCATGTTTTTACAGTCAAGGTTTTGGATTAATCAGTACAGTCTCTTTCAACAATACCAAAGTTTTACCATTCCAAATTTTAAAATAATGTTACCATCGTTTATGCCTGGAGAGATTTCAGTTTTGGTAAAAAGGTAGGGTTTTTTTAAAGTATTAAATGTAGACATTATTGGCTGCTGCTATAATTTCTAGTCACAAATATAACAAGTTCATGATAACTAGTTGCACATGCAACAACTGTTTTTTGGATAATGAGTTAAGCCCCAGTGCATCAGACCCTCCTGTACCGAGCAGTATTTCTGTGCTAACGAACCAGCATCTTTGCTTTAGAAATTCAAAGGTAACTTTGATTCTGATTACACCCAAATTCTCCATCATACAGCAAATGGGGAATCTTCACGTTCACTAGGATTAGTGCCTAATGGGGAAAGCCTTTCCCTCAGAGTGCATCACGTTTAACAGTGAGTGTCTTAGTTGGAGAGAAAGACAGACTTTGGGATTTCATTTCTATCACCTAAATATGCAGAAACATTGTGAGCCATTGCCTCATAGGAAGGTGAATCACTGAGATAAGAATGAACAAATTATTTGCTCATTTCCTGAAACCGTGTATAATCATTCCCTGAGGTACACTTCTGTGACTTTTCCCAACCCCTTATTTACTTATTTTTTAATCCAACAAAACTGTTTTATTTACCACTTCTCAGTGAAGAGCACTGTAGGGCCCATGTGATGTTATCCTATAATATTTAGTCTAAACCTTGTATTTTTCACTGTAGTCTGTAAGTTCTCATCCAGACCACGTTCATCACTTCCCTCCCTTTCAGAAAACTGGACTTGCCTTTCCAAGGAAGTGGAGGCTGGTCCATACCCACTCAATTACAAGGTTCTTGGAAAGCCTCCCAGAAGCCAATTCCTGCTTTGCCAGGGATCCCTTCATGGTTCTGCTGTGGCAAAGGGTTGCAGTAATGAAATCTGGGGCAAAGACACAATGTCTCTCAACATTGTGATGATCTAACATCTAACAATATCAACATCTAAGAAGAAAAATATGATCTTGGAGAGAACAGCATGCCTGCTTCCTAGTGCATACGGCTAAATGCGTTTCTTTATGCTTTCATAGAGAAGCAGAAGAGAAGAGAGCCTTTAAATACTTATTTGAGCAAAGGCATAAATAAAACCAGATGCCTGTGAAGGATTCTTATGAGAAAGGACACAAAATTCTGCCAAAAGACAGTTGAATGAACAGAGACATGAATTCTTTCATGGGCGGGGGTTTTCATTGGTGATGTGGTAAGATCTCCATCTATCACAGAAACTGGTAGATGCATTCATAAGCACAGTTACACAACTAATTTAAATTTACATGGCCAGTACGTTTGCATGTGAGATGTGCTTTATATGCTTGATTGTCAATCACGACTGAGCTTGTAAGTCCATACTAAATATATTAAAAATACAATATTTAAAAGCTTCTTCAGTGCCTTGATGTAAATGCTTTAGGGTTCGTACTTACAGATGACTAACTATATTAAAAGTCCAGTGAATCAGTCCAGAGCACAGATTTTTTTGTAGATGTTGTATGCTTATTAACTTTTGGGAAATTATAGTCTAGAAATAGAAGATATTTGTGAATCATAAAATTACCCGAGTTGGAAGGGACCCAAAAAGATCATCGAGTCCAACTCTTATCTCTACATAGGACACTCCCAACATTCACACCATTTCTAAGTGTTCCTAGTATGCTTGTGTGTCTGAATGTTTGGTTTCTTCCACTTCTGAGAGTTTTTTGAAGAATGAAAATCGGATAAAATTTCTTTGTTACACTAACAGACTCTCATCAAATCTGCACATCCGGATTCTGTAAAGGAGAGGACTAAAAGTCACCCTTTTAACCTGGGACTGTGTGCCTCGGTGGGAAATGTGCACCTACAGTTTAAAATAGCCTAAACTCAATTTAGATCTTAGGCTGTCAAGTTATCTTCGTCCAAAAGGGGACAAACATAATTTACAGAAAATCATTTATAATAAAAGGCCAGGCAGTGGCCTTTAGCTTAACTAAAGTGTGAGAGGGAGATCAGCAGTGACCAAGGCATGCAGAAACACAGGGCCATGTTCTGCCTTACTGATGTGGGACCACACAACCTGCAACTCAATGTTATTTTTAAACAAATGTCAATACAGAATTGGAAATGCACTTTAAAAGGTATTTATGCTGTGTGTTCACGTCTTCATACCGTTTTATCTCTATATGAAAAATATATAGCGAAGGGAGTGAAGACAACAAGGGTTTAAAAGAAACAGAGGTTTTTTTAGCTTTTTGTTCTGTTTTGAAAGCATCCTTAGACATATGTTTTTGCTTAGAACAAACACAGCTGAATAAATCAGTTGATCAGCATTTCCCTAGAGCTGCCTGTATTAACTTTCTTGGCATGATCTCATCACTTAAGCCAGTATGACTTAAGAGTTTCTCTAACAGTTTATTCACCTCTAATTCTATACTATTCCTGAATCTAAACTTCAGTCTACTGAACAGAAAAATGGAAGGGAATGGATTGCAGGCATGGAGAGCCCAGAGATTTACTGTCATAAGAAGCAGAAGTTCTCCTTGCAGACCTGAATGAGTGAGCTGCTTTTCTTCAGACAGGAAGAGTTCTCCATGTGGTCAACTTTGTCTTTAGGAGTAAATTAGAAGCATTCTTGAAGGAAAGTAATCTTTGTTTCTTTACCACAGTCATCCATGTTACTAAATCCAATACATTTATCTCACTTCTCTCCAGATTTTGCTGTGTTTTGCCTGGCTGCAAAAGCCAGACAGTCCATCTGAAAAAAGCACCTTGTGGGGAAATGCCATGTCGATACGTATTTGGGGACACTGGCTCTCTTTCTTGCCACTTGTGAACGCATTCAGGGAACAAGTAGATGCAAATCACCAATTTGTTCACTCAGATGTTTACTTATTGGTTTATTTTCCTAAGTGACTCCATACTCAGAGCCAATAACGAGGCCTTCGTTTGCACCTAACAAAGGCGCGTTTGGAAATGAACAGAGGCAGGCTGCAATTTGGCAGCCGCTGCCCGTCCTCAGTAGCAACTGAGCAGAGGGAAAGGAAGAAGGAACACACTTGTACTCTAATCCCTGCATCACCCAAGCGAGGGGACTGGGGGCACCCACATAAGAGGATCAGCTTTTGTGCAGAGAGGGGCGCAGGGCGGTGGGAAAGCGGCAGGGTCACGCTGACGGTGGTGGGTGTCACAGCAGGCGGGGGTGCCAGCAGTGCCAGCAGCCAGGGAGTGCTGAGCTCCAGTGCAGCCACTTGGAAGGAGGCTATGTGCCCCAAGGCCGTGCCCCCATGGGCACTCTGCTGCTGGGGGCTGCAGCCAGGCGACGTAGAGCCACGCGGCAGCCTCCTTGGCGGTGCCCGAACCACCGCAGAAGAGCCTGCAGTCAGCCTGGGAAACAAAACTGAATGATTCGGGGGCTCTTCACACAAGAGAAGACTTTCTGCCTCAGTGAACAGATTCTTTTCCCCCAGAAGCACTCCTGGCAAAGGCTGAGCTCTCTCCCAGCTCTGCCCCAGTCTGCTGCTAAGCACAAGCAGGTAACAGCACAGCCTGGCGTGCAATCTCCAAGGGGCCCTGCCTTCCCACAAAAACTGGCCATCAGCAAAACAGACATCAACACATCTTTCTTTTGCTCTAAATCAGCACTCTCTGCTGAAAAGAAATGTTTGTGCTGAAGAGCTACAGTAGTGGGAGTTCGCTGTAGCCCCCTCAGCCGCCGCAGCGCTGCACAGGACATCCCCTCCTGGGAGACCCAGCACGCTTAGGAGAGAAGGATGGCATCCACAGAGCTGAAAAGTATGAGAAACCCTAATAAAATACACATTTCAGCATTCATTCATAGAAGCTAATTGCTTGATTCCCTCTTTTTGATGAACAATGGATTTTCATAAAACAGTAGAACACGGTGTGAATGTTGGGAGTGTTCTAAGTAGGGACAGGGGTTGGACTCGATGATCCTTTTGGGTCCCTTCCAACCCAGGTGATTCCATGATTTCTCAGACCTAGACACAATGTGATTTAGTTTTCTATGCACACGCTTTTAACTTCTCCTCATGGAAATAAAAGTGCTTCTAGGTTTTTTAAAATTTTATTTTGGTTGTGAGTTTTCTTCCTGTTTGACTTATTTTTCCCCTGTTCTTGTTTTCGAATTCAGATGTTGCTCCTGGACACACCAGTTTTCTTAAAAGAAATAAATCTAAAGTCCTGACCACTGGGGACACTGGAAATCTTGTAAGAAAAATTGAGAGTAAGGTGCTAGTTTTGTCCAGTTTGCTAAAATCTAATTTGTGTTGTCACATTATGTCTTTGTAACCTCCCTTTGTAATTTCAGGTGGATAGAGCTGCACACAGTTACCACCCTTGGTGCAGGAGCTCCTTCCTGTGCTGGTATTTCTGGTACAAGCAAACCCAAACTTTTATAGGTTGGGTCACACTTTCAAACTTCATTTTCATTCTAGTGAACTCTTTCTGAGGCCAAACATCCACTGACATCAACACCAGTGTTATGGAGGTAGCAAACAGAAACTGAACAAGAACAGTCAGATCACACTTTTAGTGAAGCACCATGCACAGGCTTAAATTTAACCATCTCTCTGTTGAATTCTGATCCAGAATTGATAAAATGTGAATACATGGAAGTATATTATCGTCCTATTTTGTCTCATCAATTTATATCTCATATATAAGAAATAAACCTATTAAAACGTGAATAAAAATAATAATAGAATATGTAAGACTATAAGATAAAGTAAAATAGGATGGAAGCATGGTCTCCTGATATTCTAGCTAGCTCAAAAAGCAACCTATCCAGGGCAGAGTATTTGATGTCCTAAGAAAGAATTAAGAATAGCTTTGAGTTTTGTACAGGGATTTGTAAAGAAGGATTACATGTAGTTGATTTTTTTAATTTATATATTCCTGAGCAAATTTCCCATTTCCTACCAAAAACCAACCTCACAGCATTCAACAGAATCAAGATATAAACGCAGGACCAATGCTCTTTTTGATAGTTAATCTAAACAGCTACAAACACAGAACTGCTCTGTAAAAGACCGTTACCAATTGCTCTATGGTGCATTTTTTTGGGAGAGCAGGGTCACTTTGGAAGAGGTTTCCATGAGCTACTTGCCCTAATCAGGATTTAATCTACAAATCCCATTATGTAGATCAGTTTGTATTACCGTAGTTGCATTTAGAGTTACTCTTCACATTGTACTGGAATCAGCACAGGAGAGGCACAAATATTTTCAGATTTTAAGGCTTGCATTTTCCAGACTAAATTGTACAGGAGTCACATAGCTACGAAACCACGTAGAGCGTTGCCAACACTCTGCTTAACGTCCAGCTGATCTCACATCTTTCAGTTGAAATTTTTTACACTTTTCAAAAATGCTTACTTTGCTAGTATTCCATATAGCCAGCAAGACACATTCCTTCAGTTCTAAGTGCTTAGAATACATTGCATTTGGTATTTTTTTTTAAGGGAAAAAGAAACTGCATGGAGTAGCTGGGTCTGCAATGAATTGGGATAATAGGAAGGCAAAAATAAAAGTGGATAAACCCCCCAAAATCTTGTTGGACTAACTCTGTTGCTAAAACAAAAAGCACATAGCTCCTCTGTCCATCTCCTAAATACTTCCAAACGTTTCCCATTAACAGTTTGCAGGAGCTATTTTATACAATTCTTACAGAATGTGAAACGCAAGTCTTGTCGAAAGCACTGATGAAAGCAACCCCCATTTATTACTGAGTGGTGATAATTGCACAGGAAGGCAGGCACAGACTGCACAGTGTGTCAGCACCACCTCCTCGTGATGAGTATGGAATTAGTAGCCAAGGATTAATAGCCATTGAACCTCTTTTCCCCTACATCTGCTTTCAGTCTACCAAATGAAGATGGGTGGTTTCCTGCTTTACCCACGACAGCGACATCTTTCTGCAGAGCAAATGTTAAAGAGTGGTTCGGCTCTTGAATTAGTTGAATACAGTTGAATGTGTCACTACACACCTGTGCTGGTGAGAGCTGTGCTGTAACTTCACCTGCAGCAGGCAGGGAGAACACTTTGCATCATGACAGTTTGACAAAAGAGCTGCAGTCTGTACAGCAGTCGTTCCTACCTGGCTGGGCCAGCAGAGACCACTTCAGCAACCACAATCTGTGGGGTAATGAGTGACAGAAAACATGACATCTCCTACAGGTGTCAGATCCACACATATCAACTTTTCTCATAACATACTCTCAGTCTATTTTCCCATAAACGATGTTTAAACATCACAGGCAGCACCAGCATCTGGGCTGGAAACCTGGAAGGGAATCCAAAGGCAGCCCACATGGGGCTGCAAATCCAGCAGAGGCTGCTCCTCCCCAGGAGCCTGGATACCTTTGCAGGAAATTTAAAAGCCAAGGCTTCCTGAAAGACCCTTGCCACTCCATGGACATCAGGAGCCCTCACACACATTTTTCTCTATGGGATGGTGTTGATACTACATTCACTGAGCCAGTCCCAAAGTTTCTGTGTCAAAAGAGAATTCTTTCCCCAGATGTGCTGGTTCCTGTGTTGTCTTGCTTTTCTGGACACATTTAACCAGCTGTCACAGCTTGCTCGTGAGTTGGCCACTGTGGTCCCGTTTTTATATCACAAAAATAAAAAATCCTACCTATTCTCCAATAATTGACCAAATAATTTCAGTAGCACTAATGCAATCTGTAGTGTTTCAGACCATTACACGGGAAACAGCAATTGTGTTTTGGTTTCTAAGTGTCATCTATGTAACAGTTTAAGTCTGTAAATCACCTCTGGATCCTTTGTGATGAAAGACACTATATAAACTCAAGCTATTATCATTCCTACATTTCACTGCTCCACAAATGAGAGCTACTACAGCAGCTCCACTCCAGCAGTATGTTTGCAATCACAGAACCCTCCCTCCCTGATATTTCATTTTTTACTGGAATTAGTGATTTAATATGAACATCACACCTTTTCCTATATCCCACCCCTCTGTGTGGTTTGGATTTTATGCCTGGCAAACATTGCATTGCTTTTCTCTATGTCATTTCACTGGAATCAGAGAAAAGCAATTAAATTGGCTATTAGGATGCAAAGTGTGCAGGTCAGGGCAGCATCTGCCAGGCAAAGCTGCCTTAAAAACACATCCTTGAGAGTCCCACCCATTTCTGAAAGATGCAGGAGACTATGAAAAAGCACTTCATGCACAAACTGCAGCAAAGAGCTCCTTTACAAACAGAGGGATTGTTTCTTTTACAACTGCTTTATACAGGCAAAAGTTAAGGAAAACAATTGCTGATTTCTATAGAAGGTTTAAAGTAGGAGGCTGTTGGTGTCCTGGTCTTCATTCTCCCTTGCTTCCCCCACAACTTTTCTTTTTTGCTTCAGCAGTTTTTCTCTCACAAGGGCCCTGCTGAGCAGATCCCATTTGGACAGTTTGCTATTTCCCCTCCTCCTTTCAGACGTGCTGCAACAATCTGAGGGAGCCAACAGCTGAAACAGATAATGAGCTATAACAAATAATGCAAGAAAAAATGGCCAGGTAAAAGTCAATTGACAGCATCCCGTTGAAATCTTTTGGCAGTGAGGTGGAGTGAGGAGCACCAGGTACACTCTGCCAAGATTTCTGTCCCCAATGTAAATTAAGCAATGTGGCAAAAGCAATCAGAGGGTTAAAAGAATCTCATCTTTGCCCTTGTTTGTCTCGCTTCTTGTTTCTCTCTTAAACTGCACCACTGGGATGAACCACAAGACTTTCCTTCTCCTTATTAAAAAAGCAAAAACTGCTTATGCAGCAACTGCAGCAGGGCTCTGTTGTTAGCAGATAGTAAGGACATATGGAGATGAGCTACAAACGGTATCCGTATCAGCGGAGACACTTACGGGAAAAAAAGTGTTCTGTGAACATTACAAATTCTGGCTTTAATTAAACATTCATCTCTCACTCTTCTGGGGGAGGAGAAGAAAATCATTGTCCTTTTACACTGCAGTTAAAAGTGGAAAACATTGCATCCAGAAATACAAAGAAGAAATATTTTTTCTATTCTGTGACAGCAATGAACGCTGAGGGTTTTGCTGACTGAAGGTAATTACTACAGCTCTTTGCTTGTTCTTTAAAAAAGCAACAACTGTGCATGCCTCAAAATACTGCTTTTTAGAAAATACCTGTAAATCATTCTGTGCTGTAATTCCTTTAAACCATGGGTACAATTGCAGACATTATTCTCTCCTTGCTGAGCTTCCTGGCCTTAAAAACATGCTCGAAGATAGGTGGACCCGAAGTTGAACAGAGACACAGACAGAGAAGGAGAGGAGTTCCCAGCTGAGATCAGGTTCTTTGAGGGAATGAAACACTCCTCCTTCCCAAGGCTCTGGTAAGGTAGAGGAAAGCATTACCAAGTTTCTTAAGTGTAGAAAGCAGCAGATGAACATTCCAAACATTAGATAGGGAATTATCAAAGAACAAAAAATGACCATTCCTACTAGAGTCTCTTTCTTGCTCTCTCACACAAAAACATTGGATGAAGAGTGCCAAAACCTAGAGCTAAGCTGCTTTATGAGAATAACTTAGTGACATTTTGGAAGGGCTTATACACTGCTTTGGGAACAACTCCAGTTTGTTTTTTCCTCTTCCCTGTTTGAGTTCTTTTTCTGTTATCCATGCTTTCCTCCTTTTTCAGATGGTAAAAACTCTAGGGGTTCAATGAAGCCTGAAGTTCTTTCTTGTGGAGGGGAAACAGAGGGGGAGTGTATCCATCAATAGTAATAAAACACTCCACATGATTGATAGAAAGATGTTTGACTTTCCACGTGCATTTGGGAAAGGCCTCAGCTGCCAAATTCCATATCATGTTCCCATTCGCCTTCACTATTCAGGGAAGGGAAAGATTCCCTCCAGTGTTCTTGAAGAACTGATGGCAATGAACTGGAGCTCAGTTCTACAGAAACTTGTGGCACCATCAGAGGCAGAAGGAGGAGAAGTAGTCAGTGAACAGTTAACCCAGCTGGTCTCCAGGACCTAAAGGCCCTGAGATCCATAATTTCTGTGTTCTCAGATCACCATCATGGACTCTCTACCCCCCTCGCTTTTTTTGGGTTGCTCTGCAAAAGTTAACCAACATAAAACAATGCAAAGTGACCACTGAGGACAAAAGAGATGAGTAACTGCTCTCACAGCTTCCCACCTAAAATGCTGCTGGGGAGAAACGCACTCAGATCCAAGCCTGAGAGTGGCTGAAATGTAAAACACTTACTAATTGTACGATTTTGATTGAAATATTAAGATAAAACTTCACTTCAAAGCGTTGGTGTTCACTGCAGAAGAGTCGTTCATGTTGTCAGATCAGTAAATTTAACTTGATTTCCTTTTCAGCCCTGTCTCATCCTGCTGAAAACTTGGGGCATCTTCTTTTTTACATGTGTTCTCTATTTCTGACCATGAATTTCTAAACCCAAAGTTATTTATCTTCTATATGAACCAAGAGCTAGATGGAAAATGACCAGTTACCTGCTATTACAGCTAGCAGACTGTATTAAAGAAACAGAAATCTGAGATTTTATTTCAAGCTATAGGAGGAGCATCTATTTCAGTGTGCACGGGCAGGACAGCCAAGCTTAAACAACATGGGTTTTCCAAACAAGTGGATGAAAGTTGGATGTATCAGCTTAATTTCTGTCTCTGCCCAGAGAGATCTCCTGCAACCTTTCAGATTATTTATCTGTAAAACAAAAAGGAATGCTTTCTTTTCCTTTTAGACCTTTTAGAATGTGTAGCAAGCTAAAGTATTAATCATACCAGTAGTCTAGCAAATTATAGGTACAAAATGATGGTATTGCATTGAGCTATGACTGAGATAATCCAGACTGTTACACAATACAGAAACCTGTGCTTTAGAGACCCTCTACTTCATTTCTGGAGGAACTGTCACTTATTTTCCTTCATAACGGAAAATTAAATACATTTGTAAAATACAATTAATAATGAATAGGCTATTTTGTAACTGACTATATCCAAGATTTACATCCTTCTGAACATCCTCTAGCTTTGATATCAGCCTTGCTATGGGAAAAAGTTTGGAGCAGATGGCTTTCACACAACACCAGCAACCTAAATATTTCTGTGATTCGCTGTATTTCAGTTTTCAAAGGGCAGTAAACCTATGACCATTTTCTCCTCCCTAAGGATGACAATCCTTAAAGTTGGAAAACTGAGATAGAAAAGAAGAACAAGTATTACAACCCCATTACATTTAAAGGTTCACACCACGCTAGGAGGCTAAATTAGCCCCCAGGTAATGACACAAAGTGATTTTTGTATGTCCATGAATTGGATAAATAATGTAAATTTCTTTCTATAAATAAATAAACAAATTCCACCCAAGCATGAAAGCAACTTCAAGATGAAGAAAACCTGGCATTAGTTTAGGCTACAGATTGATTTCTTAAAATAATACGTGTTCAAACATTCATTGACAATGCTAAATTGCAACAAACCCTCACGTGAGGTGATGGAGGGTAGCATAAAGAAACCAAGGATAAATGTAATTTGTTTTCATCTAATTTATACAAAAGAGAATAGATTTACTAAATAAAATGTACTTCTATAATGCAGAATTCCATTCAGTTATTTGCCCCATTTCTATTTTTTCCTGCTATATAACTAACATCACTTGAGTATAAAACACCCAGAGAGAGCTATGATCTTCCTCACATCTTAACGTAAGCCAAATACTTATTGAAGAAACACGTTTTCAAATTATGAGAATAAATTTACATTGTGTTTTTCTGTCAGTTTGATAGAAGAAGGAAGGCAATCTTCACCTGGTCACCAAAATTATGCTTTTATTCAGAATGTTATCAAAAAGACCTATTTATCTATCCCTATCTTCTGGCATAATAATTAAGTAAATTAACTATGATTTATAATTGAAATTATTATTTAATTTCAGGGCTAAATATCCAGATAAAGCTCTTTATTATGTAACTCCTACTACTGTTGGAATTGTTTTGGAGGGCATGAATTTAAAAATACCACCCTAACTGCATCCAGGTTTTTAAGGAGAACCACCACCATGAAAAAGCGTGCGATAGTGGAGATCCTCACAGATATTACGTGTGGGTACGGCTCACAAACCTCAAAATTCAAAGTGGAAAAAGACCTTATAGCCTTTATATTTATTAAGCTTTAAGGTAACAAATGTTTTGGTCTGAGCTGAAATCTAAAATTAAGATAAATTAATAGTTTTGATCGTTGTTTTGATTTTTCCTGTTCTCCACCACACTCTTCTATTTCTGTTTTGCAGTAAAATTCATGCTCTGTATGACTGTACCAGCTTTCATCTCATGGGAGTCAGAACTGGTGGCCTGTGGGTGAGAGCACCTCCGTGGCTCATTGATACTGCCCTGAGAACACAGCCTACCATCAACAATTAGCTGATAATTTTACTGAAAGTCTAATGATAGCTGATGAATTTCTTTAATAGTGGGTCCTGGAAGAAGAATCAGCCTTCATATTATAAAAAGAAAATCCTTACAGATTTAGTGGTTGCAGAAGAAAACCAAAAATGAACCAGCACACACCCAAAATATTTGAAATCAAGTGACAAAATTTAAAAATATTATGTTCTTTAAAGCTTATGCTACTTTGGAGAGCGATCCATCACTTACAAAAGTTAGTTTTGGCCATGTTAGTTAAACATTTGAGCAGGAACATTTTTTCTGGAAAAGTAACTTCATTAAATAAATTCTTATCTTCTTCTGAGCTCTCAAAACCAGCGTCTTGTATTCTCTAGACACTGGCCAAGATCTTCCTTATTTCTCTCACTCTCAAAAATAATCCCACTGTGCCAGATTGCTTTAATCAGAAAAGCAATGCAGGAATAAAACCACAGTTGGTATAACACCTACATTTATTCCCCCTCCATCTTTTTCCAACAATCACACCCAGATTCTTAAATCTTGGGGCACTGTGTTTAGCAATTCTGGTTTTGCTGTTTGGGGGGTTGTTTTGTTTGTTTGTTTTTATCTTTCATTGGCAATCTGAAAGGTTTACATCAACAGCCTTCAGAATCTCATTACAGCTTTCTTGTCTCAGCTCACAGAAATGTCTGGTGGATGCCAAGGATGCTGTTCTGTTGCCTTCTCTGTAGACCAGTTCAGGCAGAGATAGATGAGAATACAAACGTTGCTACCTGTAGGCTGCACAAACAGTTCCAAGGCAACAAAGCACCAAGCACCCAGGTGCCCTCTTCTTTCTGCAGGGCGTTACAGCAGAGAGGCTCAGCACTCAGTAACAGCCCAGCTGTACCTGAGCCCTCTCTACCATCCCCTTGAGACAAACTAGGAACTGCTGGAAGCAAGAATTAAAATTTCTACTTTTTCAGGTAACAGACTAACACAGGAACAACAGGAGAGTTTTAATCAAGCTGTGGTCTAGCTACCAAAATATGGCACACAATCGTACAGGCACACCTCATATGCCCTAAACATGCCCAAACACCCACTGGAAATTTAGATCAGGCATTTAGATCCCTTCCAGAAGAAATCTGGATTCCAATGCCCGCTCTTTCTTAAGTGACTCTGATGTAATCTCACTGACTTCCAGGTGAGAATTGTCAGAGAGGTTTGCCATGGTCTGTACTTCAAGCAGTAGCCCAGAGACCTGAAAATCAAACTGAAATTTGGTTGAACCTCTCAACAATTTTGCAACACTCCTTTCCGTCCCAGATTTATCACATAGATGGAATTAAGCTACTCACACCTGGAGCTGTATTATATATGTGAGCAATTAATCTCTCAAACCCTTTCTCTAATCAGTCACCAAGAGTCTTCTCTAAGACAGACATCATTGTTATTATTATATATACTATTATTGATATATTGACATATTGCTATTGATATATTATTGTTATACTTTCAAAATGATTGGTAAAAAAATGTTACAGTGATATTTAATGCTTAGCATCCAAACCATTTCTTTCTCCCAAAATCCACTGGAGGGGAAGCTACACTGAGGACTCAAATCCCTTTCAGGCCATCAGCATTTTTAGTGGAGAACTGAAAATAAGATTATTATCATGGGTATATTTAGCACATGTGAATTTCTCATCAGATAGTGGTCAGAGGCAAAAATAGCTTTGAAGCAAGTGAATACTTTAAAGAGACAGACATGTTGGGGAATGTTTAAGAACTGTCACATAAATTAAATATTAAATCTAACGTTTTCAATTAATTGTTATTGCCTGTGACACAATTATTGAAGCTATTTAGATTTATCCAGAATGGTACATTTTCTCAAAGATTCCTTCTGCCGTAAAGAAAGAGTAGTGAATATAAGAGTTGGTATTCATTTCCCAAAAAGCAGTCTTATAATGTACACAGAGAAGAGCCACTCCTCAAGCAGTAATGCAAAGAACAACAATTACATTAGGGATGTCTTGTCTACGTTAATACCTGACAATCAACTTAATGTGTTTGTTTATTTATTTAAAGAGGGTAGCATATCCCTAAATTATGGGAGTATCAACCAGCCCAAAGACAGCAGAAAATTGCAGGACATCATTATTACTGCCTGTGAGCAGCTTGCAAAATGGAAACTGGAGGCAGACAGAGAGAGATGCTAGGATGTGTGATTGGGATATTGTGATGGAAAGTAAAACCAAGCTTGATCCAATGAGTAAATTCACCGGACTCAATGGAGAAGCAGAAATGAAGCAGCTTTAAAACATTATCCACAATATCACAATAAGAAACACAATGAACTGGACAGTATTATTTTTGACTTTGGCTTAGGAGGGAAGTTAAGTTCTTAAGAGTTGTACTGGGGACTGTATGGGTTAAATTACATATAGATTTTACGTAGGAAGACGTTGCAAATATGTGAAATGAGGGCAAGAGGATCTCTCTACTGCTTATACAAGACCCAGCAGAAAGCTACACATGAGCTTTAACCATGTAGGAAACATATGTGGGAGCAACTCATCCCCTGCAAGAGAAGCGCTCAGCTAAAGCGAAGCTCGTGATAAAGCGAATTCCAAGCAGCTTCTACTGCTGAACATCAGCGCAGTGCACAGTGCACATTTCTTGTCTGGATCAGCAGGAGAGCCTGCTTTCCTCAATTCTCCAGCCCTGCTTGTATGGATCCTTCAGATTCAGGACATCTCAGCCAAGGAACTGGCAGCTCCAACTTCCCTCCATCTTACATTACTCCTCCCAAAGAACCAGTCAGAAGTTCTTCTGAACCATGTCAACGAAACAGGACAGCATACTTAGAGGCACTGAATCATTCAGGGTGGAAAAGACTCTAAGATCATAAAGTCTGTCAGCCCAACACCACCAGGTTTACTAAACCATGTCCCAAAGCGCCACGTCTACATGTTTTTTGAACCCCTCCAGGGAGGGTGACTCCACCACTTCCCTGGGCAGCTGTTCCAATGCTTCACCACTCTTTCAGTAAAGAAATTCTTCCTAATATTCAATCTAATCTTCTCTCAGCCTTTGAGAAATTCAGCAAAAATTCACTAATTCCTGAATCCTTCTGTTGCTGAATACATATGTATTTAATATGGAACTGGTGTCTACATTGACATATCTCCAATATTTAGTGAAACTACAGGAATTGCAAAGCACCACAGATTCTGGAATTAAGATATTGGGTTTGGTTTCTTCTTCCATCTCTGACTTGTCAGGCAAACTTGGCCAGGTCATTATTTCTCTCAAAGCTCTACAGTTCACTTCTACAAAGCAGACATGCAACTAAGTGCACAAACAAATACCACAAATTACCACTCCAGTGAGTGCACCTTCAAGACAGGATACTTTCTCCTTAATAGAAAGCATAAGATTTGACTAAGCGTGACTGTTATCCCCTACACCCAGCATCTATAAAAGGGTTAATTCAAAAACACCCTCAGAAACCAGAGAACTACAGGTACTCTTGATACCCTGAGCATGTAATATTTATAACAGTCATACAACTTTAATTTTACTTCTTTGCCTTAGAAAAAAAAAAAAAAGTGCAATTTTTCTAAGCACAGCACTGCAGAAAAAAAAAAATGAAGCGCTCGTTAGTTTGGAATTTTCCATTCCTTTTTGCTTCTGCCTGAAAGGCAGAGGACTGTAGGGGTTTCATAGCGGAAAGAATTTAGGCCTGTCTCCCTTTGACTTGCAAATTTTAGAAACAGCGCGCTATCCATCTAACTGGTAGGCAAGGATTTAAGGTCAATTTAATATCCCTTAAGCCAGTCATGAAATGTTGTACAGCCTCGTCTCCTCTTCCTCCTCCCTCTCCCTTCAAATTGTGTATAAAAGCTCAGTGTGTGTAGAATTGACACTCAGTGGTGTCACTACTGTCACTATACAGCATCCCAGCAGCAGCAGTTAGAGGTCTGGCAGTGATACCACCATAAACCCCATATTTCTTTGGGTAAAATGATGCCCCAACTGCAAAAACTCATGTTGGGCCAAAATATGGTGCTTATACATCAACTACCACAACTAAAAAAATACTATTTTCACAATACAGACTGGAAAGCCATACTAATCTTTCCCATCGCATTTTCAGGAGTATGCCTTTATATGTCATCTTTTCATATTTTAGTTTATTTTTTCAGAGTAAAACGAGAGACCTAAAATACTAAATATAAATTATGAGCAAAAATACATCATTGTTGAATTCACTTAAAAAGCTCTTCAGAAAAAAAATCTGAAGCACTTCCAACTGCTGTCGTCAAACCATACGGGAGTTTACTGGGCTCATCACTGTGACTGTATATATAAAGACACTTGTCCAGTCTTAGCTTGTGGGTTTTTTCCTTATTTTGGCTGACTTATTCTTTTTGGAGAAGGATCTAATTAAAAAGATAAGCATATCTAGGCTAAAGCTACGTACGTTTTTTTGTATTGCTTGAATAGTCACAGGAACAGGTGAGACTGAAGAAAAAACTGGATATTTATTGTGCCACAACCCCCTGTACTTTCAGGGGCAAAAGGTAATATGTAACTCAAATCCCATTTGTACATGTTGCTCTCTCAACTGGACGTGACCTTTGGATATAAAAAGGCAGGTGGGGGCAGACATTATCTCTCACAGAGGGAAACGGTGGGCTACTTATCATCCCATCAACCTCAAAGCCTAAGTCACATTTGACATCAAACCGGTGTCACAGGAATGAATGACATTGACCTGGCAGGTGGTCCTCAGAGCCAGAGAAGCTGGGAAACTGATGTAGTAACATGGGCACATCAAGGAAATGCTGGAACTCACTTTCATGGCTACTATGTTCACTTCAGTCCACACAATAAAAGGAAAATACTATTGATACTGCAGAATTGATATATAATTTCATCAGAATCCATATAAGGAGGGTAAGAAATAGTTGAAGGCATGTCGCTAACCCAGCATGTCACTACCTCTGTTTTCATGCTATTAAAGTTCTCATGCACCTAATCCTTCCAAAATAAATCAAGATTTTTAGCACAGTTTGTGATTTTAAAAAATCATCTGAAATACACAGCACTCTGTGTAAAAATACAGCTCTTCACATTAGGAGTTCTCTTGTACAAACATTCAGAGGATGAATTAGAAGTCCTGCAGCAGAATCAACCCAAGCTCTGGCTCCCATTCTGCAGTCACGTTAATAGACAAGGTACAGCAAATCAGCAACAAACACATCAGCAGAACAACCTTATCAGCAAATCATTTGCTACACTCCTAATAGTTGCTTTTCAAAACGTTGTCTGCAATACTTGAAGAGTTCCATTGATTTTATATCTATCCTGTAAGTGTCTAAGTTTCAAGTCTGCAAACAACAGTTAGCTTTTAATAAAGTGCCATTCATACAATCATACTGCAAACAGGGCTGAATTTCACGCGTGCACGAGTGATAACCTGCCTTCCTCCCTTCCAAAGCAAGGAGAGCACTGACAGCTATGAAAGAAAATGCCCTTTTTTTTTTTCATTTTGATGGTATTGTCTGGGTTTTTATTACCTGCTATGGATCAAAGCAGGAACCCCTAGTGGCTTTGTTGCTTCTCTCCTATGCTCTATTAGCAGAAAAGAGTAATCTTTGCATAACCAATTATTTATTTACTGACATTTTCAAGCTCGGGGGCTAAAACGGTTTGGGTAATTTAATTAGGCGTTTTTCCTTGCAGCACGTTGCTGGAGATGTGTTAACTTTGGAAATTTTTCTACTTTATTTTTTTTTAATAATGCTCAAAGTGTAATCCCAGCCTTTTGCTAGAATCAGTTTTAAGGCTGAGGATCCAGCTCGCCATTTCAGCTGACAGTGCCCCATTACCATTTTGTGTCCTGCTCTCTGCCTTAAACCAGGCAGCCAGGAGAACAGTGAGAACATACCAGTTATGCACAAAAAACTGAGGAGATGCCAATATTACTACCTCCCAGTCCTCACACATTTATGATTTAATTCCAGAGGATGTTTTATTTTTAAATAACATCAGCAACATTTTACAACACTTAACTCTACAGCATCTTTTACCAAAAAGATAAAAGTGAGAGTTTTAAAGTTTTAGAGTTTTAAAGTTTTAAATGAGATCGTCCCACTGCCATAATATCTGCACCCCCATTGCCCAGCTCCATCCACTCCTGTCAACAGACACAAATTAAACATTTTTTTCTATATGGTCTTCCCTAGATTGACCAATTAATAACAAAATTAATTTATTAGTGAATGAGTTGGCTTTGATATTGTGTTGGTCTGTACTGGGGAAGCCTGGCAGCTAGAGATGTAAGGAAGAAATGCATCCCTTCTCTGAAACCCCTGTGGGGACCAAGTCCAGTGGGTCAGGAGCGTTAGCGGCTCCGATGGAGCGGGACGCGCCAACAGGCAGGCCCGAGCAAGCGTGAATGATGTGTCTGTTTGGCAGCACTCCTGTGGAAAACAGTTTTGTAATAAAAGCAAAGGAAAATACAAAAATCATAACAATATCCTTCTAGGACAGGTAGATCTATGAGGGATCTACTCCTGGTCTGGCACTCCTATCTCCACCCACACTGGTCTTCAGTGAGGAAGCTCTGGGAAAGAAGGTCCTGGTGGGAGGTTTTGTTCGTGTATTCGTGTTCATGTGTTCATGCTCATGCTTTGTTCATGCATGTCAGTGAGAAACTGCTTTGCTCCCTGAGCACCAACCTAATTTCAGTACTTGTGCATGGGGGCAGGGAGTCAAGGTGGTGCTTTGGGGAGGCCAGTTGTGACCCTTGATCAGTACCTGTCAGAGGAGTTATAACTGGGTAGTGCTTTAGATAGCAAAACTGCACAGTGGGAAGTGCTCAGGCCTGTCACAGAGGTGGCTTTTTTCAGTGTACATTGGGTGCTCAACAATTTTGTCTGCTTCAGGGGTGATGGAATGGAAGGTCTGCTCACGAGGAGACACACACGAAAGGAAGCTCAGGGCTCAGTCACTGAGAGAGGCAGCGGAGCTGGAGCAGAAGCTGCCAAGGCTCAAGAGAGCTGTTGGCTGCCCAAGCAGCAAAAGCTATTTGGGAAGGAATGTACCACTGTCCTGAGACACCAAGACCAGAGGAACAATTTGAGCTTTAGGGAGGACAAGACTGTATAGACCTTATGGGAAGTCTACAAAAAAAAAATTGAAGAAAAATTAACCTTTGCTCAAGGACTGGGTAGAATATGTTTGCCTTGGAAAGTTGGCTGGAAAAAAACAATTTGAAGGAAACTGTAAATATGCAATGTACCTGAGGACTGATTTTAAAAGATTTAAATGCAGATTGATATTAGTTAGAAGGGAAGATACTGAGGCAGCAGACATGGAAAGCGATAGGCTGGATAGACCCTGCTACCTGGATCACGGTGTACCTGGCATGATAAGCCTGCTGCACTTTCTGTAGTGCAAGCATAATGCCATACCAGCTCCACAAGAGGTTAAAAACACTTGTCCAAAGTCTTTTCCTTCTTTTGTTTATTTAGGGATGGCCTACATGAGTGTGTGCGTGTAGGAAAACATGTTTGTGCTAAGAGCATCAGTTAGGAGATTTCTAGGCACTGAGGAGAAGAGAGAGCCTTTTCCTCCCTAAGAACTGGAAGTTCTTTCAATGTGTCCCTCATACCATACAAAGCCCCAGCCTCAGGTGTCTCCACCTATTTGCAGAAGCATATTGCATTATACTCCACACTTCCACTAAATTAATCATATGCACAGAGCCTTTCCTCCACTGCACATCCTGTAAGCTCAGAGAAGAACCTTTTTTTTTTTTTTCACTTGCTCAAAAACTTCCAGCTCAGGCAAATCAAAAGCAATTTTCTCTAGAAAAAGCAGCAGTACTTCTCCTTCATGAGAGCTATTTCCATGCCAAATTTCAAGTTTCTACCTACAGCCAAACAAGCTGTCAGAATCCACAAATATTCTCTGTAAAAAGGTGAAAAGTAGGTTTTAACTCAGTCTGTATTAGAAAATGGCTCAGATCTTGTTTAGTCCAGCAAATGGGATTTCCAGGCAGGTATTGCAGCAGGAGCATTCTTAACCCCCAAGTGAAGACTCTGGCAACTTACAAGTGACTGAAAACAAGAAGTTCGGATGAAAACTCTTACGCAAGTTCAACATGAAATGCAATCTGTAAGAGATTGTAATTGCACGTGGAAATTTGCAAATGACCCCTGCTTCAAATAATAACAGTAAACAAAAGGCATTGGAGAAAATGAGCTTTGGTTTCATGTTTATTTTGTGTACGTGGCAGAAGTTGCACACCATCAGTTTTACTCTTCCCTGTGCAGAGGCTCCCACCATTTGCTCAGACACTGCAGGCAGCAACCACGAGGAGAGAACTGATTTAAGATTCAGGACAACATGATTTAAAGCCACAAAAAGAAGCAGCAAAACAAATGGATGGATTCTAAAACGGTGGGCACCCTGCAGTCCTCATGGGCCTTGGACTGCCATTGCTTGCCCTGCAATATTGAAAACCTGGCTGTCTACTTAAGTCCTAAATAAAATTAAAATCTACTTGAGGCATCTTTTTTTTTTTTTTTTGAAAATCCTTGATATCACCTCTAAGCCTGTGGTTCTACTCCTTAAGAAACAAATCAAAAAAACAAAAATCCTAACCCCAACCTAGAAAAAATATCTTGCCTTTTCAATGACTGCTTGCACTTAAATCCTGTCTGACATTTATTTTATGCAAGATGGTCTAAGGTGAAGGAGGGAACAATTTTTTTACCTCCCCATCTCAATCTTTCATTTTGTGTAGAAAAGAGTCACGGCTAAAATTCTGCTTTCATTGGGTGCTATGCAAATTTGTAAGTCAGAAACCAAAGGAGTTAATTTACATCTAAAAGCAAATCAGCACCACAGGAACTAGAACACATGAGAAGCCCTGAGATGGTTGTTTGTTTATGATAATAATTTTATTTATTTTTGTGGGTTGTATGTTTCCTCTGGTAGTCAAAGCCAAGGCACAATTATAACAGATGCAGCCTGATACAGTCCCATCTATCTTTCTCTGATCAACAGCAGGAGAGATGATTACAATCTTTTCTCCTTGATCATTTTTATTGCTTGTGATGTAACTGAAATCCTAAGCTAATATTAAATTCCATATTATGCACAGTTATATACCTAAGTGGTATATTACATAACATGAAAAAAATGTAATTAGAATTTCAAGCCAGAAATAATTAAAAGCCTATACAAAACAACCTGAACTTACTCCTGGATTAAGCTGAATTTGCATCTTTTGCAAACTTCTAATACCTACAGCAATATACAAATCCCTAAGAAAATACATGTGTATATGTGTATATACATTAAAAAAACCTGAATGTAAATATCCTTAAAAAATCACAAATCCACCTTACTATTGACAGTTAATGGAATCTTCTGGACTGGTTCTTTTCAATGGCAAAGCTGAACCCACTTTCAGAGTGATAATTTCTAGGGTTAATTGTCATAGCTTCCTCGACGCAATCTTCTCCACCAGCTTTATTTTATCTGCCAGAGCACCAATATGCCGTGATTAGCATAAATTAAACTAAATAAATTCGGTGGGTTACTATATTATTTTATGCTAATCCGTTTATTTATTTATTTTTAAACATCTCAAGGTTAGGGATGGGTGAGCAGTGCACTGGCGAACTCCTAGCAGCAGCCTGTTCAAATTCAGCTCAGAAGTGCTTAAAAACTGTGGGATCCTTTTCAGAAATGTTCAGGAGAAAAATATCCAGTGTGAAAAATGTGGTCAAGTGCAAACTGCTATGTCATTATATAATGACCTTGTACAGATGTGCCCGTGGAAGGCTACGGCGAAGCAAAGAACTCAATACCTGCAACTCAATAACGCAGAGCAAAAGAACAAGAAGCACCAAGGAAATCTGCTTGCACGACTCAAACCAGAAGCTTTTCTGGTTTTAGAAAATATACAGCCTGGCTTCTTACTGCTCTTATTTATCAAGGACTTTAGAAAGGAGTTTGCTCCTCTTGAGCAACTGGTTCATGCCAGCTGCCTGCGCCAGTGCTCCTGAAGGCCTTCGCTGAGACTCTGGCGACCACAAACACAGCTGAGGAGCTCGAGGATGGGGCAGTGATGCCCGTGAGGGACACAGAGCCAGAGCCACGCTTGTGACCATCTGCCCAGCCAGTGCCTCTCTAACACCTGTCTTACATGACGTGAAGAACACAGGTAGCACATTTATCACTGATTAAATCTCTCTCTTCAGGAGAAGATCTAACTCCAAACCACAGCCAGCTAAGGTCTGATAAGACCATAACTTCTCAAGGTAGGTGTACGTCCTCCACGTTATCTGTCAGCACTGTACCACATCATGAAGACATGAAACTAGCTGTGAGATTCATAAAAAACTCTAATTTGCTTCTTGCACATTACAGCACACTGAAGACACACACTGTTCTGGTTTGTCAAGTGTACAGCAGTGTAAGAGGTGATGGATACAGAACCAGAACTTAAAGTAAATGGAAATGAGATTTTTGTCAGAGACTTTTGATGGAGTAAGAAGGTGGGCAGGGGAGATGACATGGAGAAAAGAGTGAAATTGTAATCATTCCAACTGTGCTTGCACAAGCAATTCAGTTTTTCATTTATTGATGACATTAAAATTCTCTTTGTTCTCTATTATCAATTCTGAAATATTTCCTTGTTTGGTCAGTTTTAAATAGAACAAATTGTGACTCTCACTTCTATTCCAATGAAGCTGAAGAAAAAGCATCTCAGATCTGATACAGAAGAGGAGACAGTCCCTGCTTAGCCAGGGACAGAATTAAAGGGTCCAACCAGTAGCAGAAAAACTAAATGTCAGATCCAGAAAGGATAGCTAAGACTGGCAAATACAAATTTTAAGTATTTAAGATTGAGAAGGAACAAATTGATCACTTTATGTAGGCCTGTACAGTCTGTGCCAAGTTAACTGATGGCCATGGGCATCTTTTAAGGTCTCTGCTTAATTTAAAGTGTCAAGGTGCTCTCTATAACTACCTAAAAGGAGGTTGTAGGCAGGCAGGGGTTGGTCTCTTCTCTCAGACAATCAGTGACAGAACTAGGGAACATGGTCTCAAGCTTCGTCAGGGGAGGTTTAGGCTTGATATTAGGAAAAAATTTTTCACTGAAAGGGTGATTGGTCATTGGAATGAGCTGCCCAGGGAGGGGGGGGAGTCACCGACCCTGGAGATGTTCAAAAACAGATTGGATGAGGTGCTTAGTGCCGTGGTTTAAATGATGAGTGGGTGCTGGTGTTGGGCCATAGATTGGACTCGATGATCTCAGAGGTCTTTTCCAACCTTGTGATACTGTGGTGGGTCATTATGTGCATGTTCTGTACATTCCACAGCAGCAGAGAGCAGATGAAAGAAACATTCAGCGACAGCAATGCCCCACTAATAACCTACAACTTCCTACTCACGGTTCCAAACAGAGGCTGCTGCCCGGCCCTGTCAGTGGAAGGGCTGCTCTGACCATATGTTTCCTTTCTATATGCCACCAAAGCTATGCTTTATGCAGTTTATGTGACAGAATGCAGACACGACAGCACCTTCTGCCACCCAGGAGCATCTGCCAGCAGGAATTTGAGCCGAAGGCCTCCAGTTTGGAAGCCAAACCTTTTGCTATCCACTAGGCTGCTCCCTCTCCAAACGCAGCAGCCAGATGAGAGCCCTCCCTGCTCAGGGCAAAGCTGACTTTATCCTCCTGAGATCAGCACCAGAGCCCCCAACACCGTGTAGCACCCAGACCCTGGTGGATTACATGAAAACTGTCGTCAGTAGTAACTGTTGACTATGGAAACCGGTTCAAAAATACGTATGAGTTTAAAGCACTTGAAAAAAGGGCAGTTAAAAAAAAAAAAAATGCATGAAAGCAGATACCAGATGCATTGTATCACACACATTATAGTAGCTTTCCTTCACAATGATTTTTCAAGATGATATCTTAAAGGATCAAAACCTAGAAGCATTAAGGAGGGTGTTAGATACTGAAAACCACCAGAATCCCTTGTTCTATCACTCTGAACACATTATTGCATCTTACTTTCTAATGCTGAAGATGGATAGATATTCAGATAAAAATTAGGAGAGCTTGAATTGCACTCCCACTCTGGATTCTTGTAAAGTATGCGTTCTCATAATGATTCGTGTAAAGCCTTGAAGGAAAAAATCATATACAAATTCAAATTACTGGCAGCTTAGCTTCACAAATGCTGTAATTTAACTGTTTAACAGTAAATGAAATTTACAGTCTGTAATGTAAATAAATTGTTGCTTTTAATTAAAATAATAATAAATAATATGTATATAATAGAAATCCTGTTTAAAAATGACAATTTTCACAACAGATAAAATTTACTCATTTCAGCTTGTATTTACTGCTAAAAATCCTCACAATGACAGAGATTGTTTCCAGCTATAAATGTGTGTTAAAACATTTAAATTTAATAACAGAATCTTGTCAAATTGATGTACAGGAATAGAACATCATAAAATCTTATTCCAAATTATTCCAAATTCTAACTTTACAACTAAGAAAGACAGCTTGAAATTTCTGCTACATGGTCAGAAAGTTAATTTAAAGCACAGGTCACATATTTGATTCTGCTCAATACATTTAAAACAGAAAAGTCCTAAAAACATTGGATATTTCTAAAAGAATCAGAAAGTATTTAGGCTCCAGTTCTGCCAGATTCAGGAAGATCTCTGCTAACAAATGTTGTTACCCCAGCAAGCTGCTCTAGCTTTAGTCCTCTAGGGTGTGCAGAGGCAGAGGAGTTTGCAAGATAAGAGCCCTTATGTTAAAAATTCATGGGAAAGGTCATGTTTCTACTATTTCTGAAGTGCTGAGCAGATCAATGGAACGCTCGAAACAAGACAGCAAGACACAGAAATTATTTCCTGCTGACTGGCACTCTTGGAAGCAGCACTTGGGAAATGCAGAGCATGGAGGATTTCCACTGCTGCCCAACTTTGTGGCATTCTCTGCCTCTGGCCTGTGACAAAGCAGGGGCCAGTGACACAGAGTGCCTATTCCATGGGCAGAAGCAAGCACGCAGGTGCCTCCAACAGCCCCTGGTGAAGTCAACACACTGAGCTAAGCCCAGAGAACCCGCTTATAAAACGGGACCTGGTGATGCGGGGACCTTCTGGTTAGCAGCAAGGCTGTATCTCCAGTAATTAACTCTCCCTAGTGCTGATCTAAAGACTTTATGTCACAGGGAGGATGTCCTTTCCTGGAGCAGGGGCTGCCTCACCCTGCGTGGCCGGGTTTAAAAGCCTGCACTGGCCAATGGTCATCACAAATAGGAAAAGAAACACTGAGGTGCGCAGAACGCCTCTGCTTCAGGTCCTGTGATACGAACACAGCCATACCAACCCCTCTTTAATCTGGTGCTGCAGCCTGTCCTGATGGAACCAGCCTCAGAGCAGGCTTTTCCCTTTGGATCAAGTCCTAAAAATATGTCTTTATGTATCCAGCACAACCTGACCCTGAATTTCGATGGCCAGCTGTATGAAAGTCACAGCGACACAGGGTTTGTCACACACAATCACAGTTATCCTTTTGCTACTAATTCTTAGCTTGCTTTCCATTTCATCTGCTTCCCAGAGACCCAATTTACCTCCCTTCATAATGTTTTGCCCCATAACTGAACACTTCATGATGGATGCACAACTATACCTTAAACGTGATATTTCCTGTACAGCAAAAAAGCACTTAAAGGGACTTTGTGACTTCACCCTACTAAAGTTGAAGAAGGCCAGATATAATTAAGGATGACAGTTGGCTGGCAGTAACTCAACAGCAGCCCCACTACTCCAGTCCTTTCAGAATCAGCAAAATAAAAAGCAGGTCATTTATAACTGTGTACTGTGGTCAGACACCTGCAAGAGAACTGAACATCATCTAAACTCACAGCCTGGTGCCATTCAAAAGCATACCACAAAATACAACATGCTTATTGCTGATTTGGAAGAAAAGGTCTTAATAGCTGTTTTTCTGAAACCTCTAAATATTGTTTTCTGCAATTTTTCTCTTCATGTATAATCACTGGTTTTATAAAATGCATTGTTTCTTTAACCACATCTATTATACGCTGATATGCATGTATTCTTCTGAGGATAACATCAGCTACCTGAACTCTTGTTTAATAATATTGTGTTCAACACACATCCCCACTGAAGCTGGTACAGGATTAGGTTCTAGCTAATACGAGAACCAGCGCCAGACTCTGACCCTTAGTACTGTAAAACTCACACAGCATCTTAACCTCACTAAAAAGCAGAAGTGCTTTACAAACTGAATACACAGCAACGGATCACTCAGGCTGAGCTGTCCTCAGAAATCTCTCATCAAGGCGTCAGTTGTGCATGAGATATGATAAGACTACAGCAAAGATGGCAAATTTGCAAACATAAGCTGAAAATATCTAGCAGTCTTCTAAAATGAAGGACAGTCCAGCTATGAAGAGCAAAACCAAATCCCATCCCTTAGCCGCTCTCAGTCACTGACAGCTGGTTCCACCTTCCTACAAGTAGCTCTGGTTCATTTAAGAATGCTTCCTTTTCTCTGTACCACCTCTTTCAATTTGCTGTTTCCTGCTAAAAGGGGGGAAAAAAGAAAAGCACGGCTCATTGAAAATGTAAAGTGTATAAATCATGTATCAGAAAAATTAAAACACATAAGTCAAAAGCCTTGCTTTTCTTGTTTTACAAATTACAAGGGTTGAGACGCATGTCTTCCCGTGCTCCCACAGGAGCTGTGCCAGAGCTCTGCTCCCTGTATCACACTGCCTGCAAGAAAGCTCCTGAGTTACTCCTTGCAGCTTTCTCTGTGATGGAAACACTCCCTCCAGATTCAGCTTGGTTTAGTGACATTTAGTCAACCAAACTTCCAGGTGGTCATGTACCTGGAAGACAAAACAGTAGCTGCTTCCCAAGTGCTGCAGGGAAACATGATTTTGCCGGTATTCAAAAATAAATGTGACCAACATCCCAGGTTCTGAAAGAAGCTAAATTCTAGACCAAGCTAAAAATGCATTTTAAAATCGTCTATTTCTTCCAATACTGGACGAAAAGCCTCATCAGAATAAGAAATGGAGTAGTACTGCTAAAATGATGTGTAGTTCTGCTAAAATGATGTGTTGTCCTGCTACTCCACCTTGCCTATCTTTCTGCTATACATTTAATAATAATGCAGATACTTTCACACAGAGCATCTCTGTGATGCTTTTTATTTATCTGGTTCTTTGCACTTCCAGCTAACGTGCCATGCAGACAGACCCAGCTCTGTGGTGAAGGCATCTTGTTCAGCTTCACAAGAAAGCTTCTGTGACCTGCAGAGTCTGTGCAGAAGCTGCAGTGCTGGGCTTTAACAGCAACCCTCCCTTAGCCTTCTGCACCCAGAAGCCACTTTGCATTCAAGTGAAGGATCAAGCATGGAGAATACAATGATAAGAAGAAATTAAATGAAAAACAGGAGAAAAAAATACTACTTTTGCCTGCACTGAGAAACCTGTTGGCAGGGTGAGGTGTTCCACTCCTTTACAGGAGACAAGGCAGTACAGTTTTCATCAAGCTTTCTAACTGTGTCACATTAAAACTGGAGCCACACCTCTGACTTACATTCACCCTCCAGTGAAGACAGCAGCTTGCTCCACCTCTTGTGTGATTTCAAGGATTTTATCCAGGACAGTGGCATTTTAGCACTAAGAACTGTGCTAAGTTCAAACTCTGTTTATCACAAATGCAACGGTGACTGAGCATGGCACGTTTCTGAATACAAAGTGCTGGCCACAGTCAAGGAGCAGGATTTGATGAAGTTCTGCCACAAATTCTGTTTTAAAACTCCCTGTTTTCATGTGGAGTGGACACATGAAAAACAGGCTGTGTGTGCAAAAATTAACAAATCTTTGAAAAAAACCCAAAGCTGCATAATCTGCTGTATTTCAGTTGGTCTTTATCCGCAAAATCCCAGATCTTTGTTTAAGCTACAAACAGACTATAAAAATCAGCTCGCTGGCCTCTCTCCTTATTATCCACATCCCTGCACAAATCAAATGAAGCTTTTGCTGTAAAGCTGATAAAAAACACCACACACATGAGCAAGCTGATGTATTTAAAAAGTGGTTATCATTTCTAATCCTTTCCTCTCTCTCCAGGGAATATCATCTTTCCAAGGAACACACAAAACTCCACCACTGAGCACACATCAGCACTTACACTTGTTTTGATTAGGGATTTTCTAAAATAACAATGAACAAAGTAGACTGGCATTATCATTGATTTTTAGCATCTAGGGAAGCAGTATAACAGTCATCCAGTTGTTTAGAATGAGTGAATAGCCAAGACCAGTTCTGACAAATATTTGCACTCACGTAATCTATTTCAGAGACCTCACAAAATGAACTACAGTACCTGGTTTGATAGCATGTGGATGCTTTTGCCATTTCTTTGTAGATAACCCAGAACTCCATATGTAACCCAGAACAAGAGAACACAGGTGCTAAACTCATGTCTGAGCTCTCCTAGCAGGCACTGGGATATGTTTGGGATTCCAGGTATCAGTTGAGATGCTCTCCAGTTCTAGTTCCTTGTCAATTGTGCCAGAAGAACAAAGAAACTTTCATTAACTAATGATATGTCTACTTTCACTCCAGACATCCAAGCTTAGACTCAGGCAACAAAGGACTAATACTCATTTCACATGTTCCAAAACGAGTCTTGCAACTTGCCCCAAGCTAATGTGTGACAGCACTGGAAAACCAATGCGAGATCAGATTCAGGTCCCACCTCTTAGATTTCAGTCTTTTAAATGGAACATCTCCCTATAGGATTAAATTCTTCTCAAAAGATTAAATTACTATCCATTGCATTCTCTGATTTAAACCTGATGTGTTACAGACTTGAGCCAAAGACTAGGAAGTTTGTCTCAATTTAAGGGCTGAGAAGTTTAAACGTCCCTCTTCACGTTTTAAAACTTTGTCCATTCAGAGACTCTGCTTTATAACTAAAACTGCAGACACAAGTTATGATTTTAGGCTCTTGAAAATACACACATATGCAAAGAATAAGGAACAGAAACACAGTATTTAGTTTTCTACACAGATTTCTGACTGCTGCAGAACAGAAAAGGGTGCTTCTTAAATGTGGGCTTGAGCACATTCTCCTCCTTCCTACCTGTGCTCCCTGCCTCAAACACTGTGTGCATTTCATGTCCTGCCCATCACACCACGTGCACTATCCTACCTAGTTTCTATCAGTTTAACTGCCTCTTAAGAATCTCCCCTTTTTCATGAAGGTTGTAGGCAGCTTACATGGTAGGAAGCAGGGTGAGGTAACAGCACAATCCCTGCCAGGCAGTGGCTGGTCTTGAAAACAGGAAAGAACAAAGAAACAGAGGTCAACCGACTAATGCAAAGAAGTCTTTGCTCTGTAAATGCTGGTAAACAGCAGGAACAGTACTTTAGAAATAGCTAAAGAAGTTTGGGAATTATGAAATATCAAAACAAAATCTACCCAACTGATCGAACCCATTTACACCTGTAGAACTTTCTCCTGTAAATAGGGTCATTGCATTTCAATTTTCTCTGATCCTTTTTGTCTTTTTTTAGACATTACAATACGTAAAGCAAAGACTCAAGCCTGGCTTGCTTTGGAAGCAGGACAGACCACTAACTGTTTGAGAAAACTAAGCTTAATAAAACATGGATATGTATTTTAAAGGAATGGAAACAAAACTTACATTAGGGAAGCAATAAACACTGCATTCAAGCAAACTCTCCTCTCTTTACCTAAAAGTTGTCAGGAGTTTTTATTTGGCAATTTCTGTTAAATGAATAATCGGATAAACCAAATAAAAATAGATGCAACACCTGCTTAGTCTGACATAAGCACAGAGGTGAATCAGATTCAGCCTTTAACAGCTGCTCTCAGGTGCCTGAGGAATCATAGCAAGGTAATTCACACACTGTTAGGCCAATTTTCAATGGACTTCTGTCAGTTGAACAGTTGATAAAAGCCTTCTGGACAATCAAATACTGCATAGTGCAAGATACAGAAAGCAGTGAATGTATGTAAGCCCAATCAGTCTGAATGACAGATCTGCCTCTTCACTGCCTAGTTTTTTGTTACTGTTTTTGACAGCTATATATATTCCATTTTTAACAGAGTTCAGAAGTCCAGGCCGTATCTATATGGCATTTTTAATTCACATCTACACAAATGTCATGGTATTTCTCTAGGGGAAAAAAAGCGTAGAAGCTGATTTTTGTGTCAGCTAATAAAATTATTGTATAATTCATTCAATTATATTTCCTTAGCATGTGTTTATATGGATGCCCAACAGTTACAAGACAAATGATAGACACAGACAAGATGATGCCGTCTACATGGACTGTCACCACTACCCAAAAAGATTTGACTGAAGAACTGGTACGGACGAGACTCAGTCTTTCACAAGGACCTAACAGGTTACCTTTCCTGTCCAAAATGAGACAGCTCTGAATCACTAACAGTTTAGCCTCCCAAATCCAATGCACGACTGCCATGTGATTGAACAAGCATTGCCCTTTTCTATCAGATGTTTAATAATGAAGAAAGACACCAGCCTTCATCTTCTGCCTCTAAGAGGCTTTCTCACCTATAAGAAACTTAGGACTATAGTCCAAAGCTGTCCTGGATGCTAAATGAAAATGCTATTTGCACAGATTTTCTGTTAAAAAGTGCCTTGATATTCAAGACTGCATTTTCAGCTGCACTGGTGGTACCAGACACCTAAGGTCACAACGGCTTGTCAGGTGTGCAGCCTTTACCTCCTCCATGTGCCTATGACAACCTCCCCTCAACCAGGCAAGTTAACTTTGTGGAAAATCAGGATTTGGGGAATTTTGAAAATGAGGACAATCTTTTAAGGCCTTAAATACATGTTCTACCATATTCTAGCACGTTGATGTTGAAACCTGTTCTCCATGTTCATCACCCTCATGGTCTAACACTAAGGCAGAACAAATCATACCTGAATTAACTGTCACAATTACAGTAGAGAGGATTTTGATCCTTTGCTAGCTGCACCCCTCAGACCTTCTTCATTTGTTGAGGTGCAACTTCAGTTGCAAATCATAGCAGAAGACAGCAGCTTTATTTAACACACAAAATACGTTTGCACAGTATTATCTGCACTAGCTTTTGGTTATGAATTAAAGAAGAAAAGTCTCACTAAAAAAAGTATATAAAAGCACAAATACTCAGAACAGCTACTTGACAGGAATCACTGGGTACAGAATTTTTCACCTCCGGGATGATAGAAGCAGCAGAGGCAAAATAAATGAGAGTGTGGTAATTTCCCCCATAAAAAACAAGAGCCTATATGATAAAAAGCTGAAAAGACTGTGAGCTGAAATGGAAACTGTCTTTTCTCTACTGGTAATGTGAAGCAGTCATACACACCGTAGAAGACTAGAAGTAACCTGCAAGATTTTATTACCTTTGATTTTTAGCTCGGCACTACATAAAATTAATTTGTATTTTACTGTAGAAAAAGCAGGATTAATGATGCCAATGTAGAAGAGAGATTTTTTTTTTCCTGTGCAATTTCCATGAATTCTTCTCAGATCTCAAGTAACATTTGGAGTCAAAAAAAAAAAAATCTCCTTTGTGTTTTATGGTGATACACAACTCACAAGAGGTCCAGTTTAGATCCTGCACAATTCCAAGCTTTTGGTCACATTGCTAGACCTCATTGACTCTTATCTTAAAATCAGATTTGATCTCTTATAATGATAAGTACCTTAGCATGGTATTTGGCCATTTTCTAGATCCTGAGAAGAGAGCAGTTCCTATGCTACTTAGTGCCTTCTCTATGAAATGAGGCAAAATGTGGCAAAGGTGGCAACAGCAGAAAAATAAGTGAAATAAATTACAGTAAAAGGTTAACTACAGAAACATTTTTTTTAACTAGGTGGCATCTTGTCCAACGATTTAGGAAAGGTGGTCTAAAGAAAAAATATGATTTTGTAGTGAAAGTTCAGGAATTATAACTCAGAGGATTTGTATTTTCTTCCTAGCATCTGTATCTAACTAGAGCAATATAATTCATCTTGGACTCATTATTTTCAGTTTTTAGAATACCACACATCCAGCTTACTGTGCTGCCTTTCACAAGAGATAAGACCTCAGAATTCAAAAGTGATATTATTAAGAAAAAAAATTCCCTCTTGATGTTTACTAAGGAAAAAAAAACAACAAAACCACAACAGTCTGGGGAAGATCTCTGATTTTCAGATGCCAGGTTTCCCTGCACATCTGCTATAAGCCAGCTACTGAGCCTCGAGTACGTCTTAAAAGTGAACACACAAAATTAAATATTTGGGATCTGCTGTTCTCCTACCTCCTTCTCCAGTGTTTACCCTACTGGCAGGCATTAAAACCTCTTACAATCCTTTATTCTCCACTGCACCCAGTTCCCCTCGGGATCTCAGGTCCCATTTCTCTGGCCAGCCCTAGCAGTGATGTTCTAGCTCAAGAAGAATTTGCTCCTGGGGTAAAGCCTCCACTGATTTTTTTCAGGTAATAGGGAGCTTGGATGAGCTCAGATGTCCAAATACAGAGAAACATAAGACTGATGAATGCCTGTGTCTCACTAAACTTAAAAGAAATAACACACTCTGACCAAACTTTTTTGGCTTTCAGTAAAATTGTGCATAACTATGCTTTGAACAGGGAAGGGAGGTTTGCACTGAAACTTGTAGGAGACTTCTTTCTTTGACTGAAATTAGAAAAAAAAATCCCCAAACCCAAAGCCTGACAAATTCAGATACCTTCTAACAGATGGCTCAGTCGGGTGGGATGAATCAGTATTTCCAAAGCATTTATGGGATCCTCGGAACTATAAGGATTAAAAGTGTGTGGTGAAAGGAAGGCAGGCTCAACGCAGGCCTTTAAATGTTCCAGAATAGGAAAAATGGCTGGTTCTTCCTACCAAGAGGCAAGAAGCAGTTGCTAGACCCCATTCAGCTTCCACCCTTATGGGAATTGAGGTCATCCCAGAGGCTGCAAAGAGCACTTCTGGTTGTCTGGTAGACCAGTACTATGCACTGAGAGCTTAGGGGCTGGTAAGGCAAATGAGCCCTTCACAGGGGGATCCAAGAGGCCAGAGCCCCTTCCTGCCCTCTCCCACCTTCATGTTCTCAGATCATGCACAAGTCAGGATGCGAAAGCCTGTGAGGGAACTGGGCACTCAACTGCCATACGAAGTCAAGAAAGAACTGACTATTTAAGATGTCATGTCAAGTAAAAGCAAAGGCAGCCTTTGAAACAGCACTACCCACCCTTCATGCCTTTTTATTTTTCTTTAAGTAAAAAAACCCAGACTTTCCTACTCTGCAGCTCTGAGCACTGGGTGGAGGACGCCGATGAGATATACCTTCAGCAAAACATCTTAGGACCTTTCAGCCATCCTGAACTGATTTTCATTGCACTTTTGGCAATGAATATAATTGGGCTGATTTCAAACAAAAGGATGCTCTCAATGCTCTCATGTGGTCTGTGGGAAAACAAATAAGAGATTGAGTCACTCCTGACATGTCTTGAGGAATTCAAGGCATCGGATTTAATAGTCTATATTAAATGTATTATCCCTGAAACAACTTCTGGCAGTTTTGAAGCACCTGAGAAACTACTGTGGATTGGAAACTTGAGGAAGATCATCTTTAGTGCCTCTGCAATTGTAAATAGTAATGATGGCAGACAGATGAAAGCTTCTCTGCTGTTTTGAAAGAGAAATACATTACAGAAATCATAAAAACATCTTCAGTGACAGCAAAGGAATCCATACAAAAGCTCTGTAAGAATAAACAGGACATTAGCTGAGTCTCATTATTGCTGTTTTTATAGATGTCTATATTTAAGCTAGTTCAGCAACAGGATAAACCTGATTGTTGCTATTCTCAGTGAGCACGAGGCACCTAAGGTGTGGAATAGGAAGTTAGATTTCTTCTGGAGGAAGAAAAAGAAGAAAATATAACTTTTAAGAAAAGTTTCCGCTGATCTAAGTCTGTCAACAGCTCTCAGCAATCCCACCAAACAAGTCTGAGCTACGTTTGAAATATCAGAGAGGAAGAAACTTCTCTTTGAGGATTTGGAGCCACTCACACATCACCCAAGGAAACTTTTATATGTTTTCTTAAGAGATTCTTGTGTTATCTGCCACATGAACCATGCCTCTCTCTAGTCTGAAAAACATGTGAGTAGTTAAAAATATGGTATATACTATTCTTTTTTAAATTTTAACAAAGTTAGAGGGGAAATGGACAGGTGAAAAAAGAAATATCACACTCTCTTTAGTTTGTACTGAGATGAGAAGTTCTTTCCATTTATGTAGTGCCAGGCAGAACTCATCCAAGCACAGGCAACTAAGGATGGCATAATTTGAAGTATAATAGTAGAGATAAGAAATGGAAAATGAGAGTGGCAAATGATCGAGAGGGAATCTGAGAAAGAGCTGCTCAGTCCAGAAAATCTAAAATTCAGTTATATTTCCAGACCAATATTTTGATGAAGAGGGCTGGAGCTCTGCCATGAATTAATGAGAAGATTATTTTCCTTTAAAAGATACCGAGGTGGCTGGACACTAACTCAACAAGGTAATTACCCACTGAAAGAGAACCCCTGTGCTGCTGCAGACCTGCATAAAGACTCCTGCAATTAGCAATCTTTGGGCCTACCTTTGTTTCAGAAGAACATGCATTTTAATATTTTTCATAAAAGATGTTCAGCTATGTTGTCTGAAATAGTAAGTTTATTTATACGCAATTAACCAAATATTATCTTTTCTAGACCGCTTTTCAAAAAGCAAGGCTGGATATCCATGGTATTTTACCACCAGTTGTGCCAGAAACCTGGAAACACTAATAATTATTTTATGAAAAAGCAAAAGTTTAATTTTCATGAATAAGTTTCATAACTGATGGTGAGACTCTAAACAGATACGAAGATGCTTTAATTGTGATTTTTCTTTTCCTTAAATGGTTGTATACAATGGCAGTCACAGAGTTTCCAGAAATACTTGTAAAAATGACTGCAAGCATTTTCCAGCTCTGAATATTTTGGTCTTTGCCCCTTTGCCTTATGGTTGTGTAAGTAAGGCATAGGACTATAAACCAAAAGCACTGTTTGTCCAAACATTGTTGACTTGAATATAATGAGTATATTAGGATGTTATTTTTCTCATTGCTTTCTTCCTCAATAGCTAAACTAGCTAGGCATGTCAAACAGCATCTTTCATAAAGTAAAACAGTGACAAAAATCAATTCCTATCATTGTTTAAAGAAGGAAAAGAGAAAGACATAAGGAATTGAAAAGCTTGCAAAAAAAGAGAGATCTATAATGTTCAGTGAGAATGAAAATTTGATGGCAATGTGTACGTTGAAAGCTGCACATGCTATCGTAACACAGCTGTCTGATCCAGGCTCCCAACTCTTTTTCTCCAATATTAAAACGGTTTCAAAATGTCATGGTAAAGGACTCATGGTTGTCCCTTTCAATTCTGCTGACTTCTCGTTGCAAATTCAAAGCACACAGGAGAATTATAGTTTGGATCCTCTCAACAGGTCTAGAGAAATGTGTCACGGTCTGGTGAGTAGACGTATCAGTTTCATAAGGACAAATTACAAATGCTATGCAACTGCAATAACCCTTCTTTTAAAAAGGAAGTGTCAGAAGTGGAATGCTCAATTAGAAAGACGTGCAAGTCAGAAAACTCTATCATGCCAATATTATCTCATTAAAGCTTTGCTTAAAAATAGCTTTAACACGCTCTGTAAATAATATTTTTAGTTTATTGTCTCTGAATATTAACTAGCACTTTCAGTAGATACTAAAACACCTTCAAACAATCATTCAACTTAAACATTTCAATGAGTATCTCATCATACATTATACAAACAAAAGTCAAATGCTGACATCTCCTTTGTAGAAAGAGGTCTAAATGCTGTGTCAGTCCCTTATCTCTGGAAGTAGCAGCTCTGCAATGACGAAGGCAAGGAGAGAGCAGGTCTTTGCTCACTGTCTCATGGGACACGACGTTTTGCAGCAAGCTGCACTGGTGGTGGGCAGGTCCAGAGGGTGCTCTGCTCTGTCTGCTTCTGTCACAGCTAGCACTGACCACTTCTGCTGTTTTCACTACTACCTAATATTCCCTATGGACATCACTTTTTTTTGGTGCTGCAAGTGACCAAGGCACTGATCGGAATGACCAGGTCCACATGCCTGGGTTTAAATAGCAGTGACCTGCCAAAGAGAAGTAGGCACTGACCCTAATTCTAGCAGTTGCAGTAAAAGCTTCACCGAAAGCCAACGTTGCATCTCACAGCACTGAAATGCCCTGGGATGTCCAAAACGAAGCTGACAGCACATCCTGCCTCCCTGTGCATCTGTATTGCAATAGTGTAGACCATAATTACATGATCACATCTATTTGCACAAATGAATTCGATAGTATACAAATTTACTACAATCTAGGTATCCATGTGCACCTTTTTACAATCAAGAGACACACCCAGGTACATTAATACTACTTTGAAGTCATGGCAGCCCACGAAATTTCTACTGACATACTGGTTACATTCTTTTCATGGATTCATAGAATCACCCGAGCTGGAAGGGACCCACAAGGACCATGGAGTCCAGCTCCTGTCCCTGCCCAGGACACTCCCAACACTCCCCCCGTGGGGCTGAGGGCAGTGTCCAAATGCTTCTGGAATGCTGGCACAGTGGGTGCTGGGACTGCTTCCCTGGGGAGCTGTTCCAGGGCTCCAGCACCCGCTGGGGGAAGAACCTCTTCCTGAGATCCAATCTCCCCCTGCCCTGGCACATCTTCCTGCCATTGCCTGGGGTCCTGTCCCAGGTCCCCAGAGAGCAGAGCTCAGCCCCTCTTTGCCCTCCCTCCCTTGGGAGAAGGCACAAACAGCTCTGAGATCCCCTCTCAGGCTCCTCTGCTCCAGCTGAACAGCCCAAGGGACTTCAGCCGCTCCTCACACGCCTTCCCCTGCAGAGCCTTCCCCAGCCTCGTGGCCTCCTCTGGACACTCTCCAGTGGGTTGATGGCCTTTTTATGCTGTGGTGCCCCAAAGTGCCCCCAGTGCTCGAGGTGGGGCCGCCCCAGTGCAGAGCAGAGCGGGACAATCCCCTCCCTGTCCCGGCTGGCGATGCCGTGCTTGGTGCCCCCCAGGACACGGTTGCCCTCTTGGCTGCCAGGGCCCACTGTTGGCTCGTGGTCAACTAGGAGTAGCTAAAGTGATATTTATTATATCCGAGCTCTACACTGTAGAATCACACCATCAGATTCTAAGTAGGTCTTTTATCTTTGTTGTTATTAAAGAGAACTGATGGGGGAAAAGATGCTTCAGAAGAAGGTATTTTGGGAAAGACTGGCTTTCAAAGTATGCCAAGAACATGCATGACTGCATTCCCCGAGTGACAGGGTTTCCATACAGCACTCTAGGACTGGGAAGCTGGAGGAAGTGGGTCTGAAGCAGAAAAAACAGCTACTGCCAAGCCTGGCCACCAGCTTACCCTGAGGAAGGTCAGCAGCACCAGAAGAAACAAGGCTGCAGACCTCACAAAGACTAAAATAATTGAAAAGACTGAGAGGCAGCATGCTGAATAGCTTCCCTTCTACACATCTCTAGAAGAAAATACAACAAGCAGGTGTTTGGGGAAGAAGAATTGCCCATTAGACCTGAAAAACATTATGACAGGAAGATGATTGGTGCTGCATATGTAGAATAGGCTCCTCCAGGACTAATAGGTTTTTTCGAAGGAAGGGGGAAGAGAAAGGGGTTATTCCCTCTTGCTTCAAATGATACCAGAACTAAAATTAAACCAACTTTTTTACCCAGGATGCCACACCTGGCAGGATGCTTGATGAATGCATTATCATAAAGGGGCTTCTTCTCCAGAAATAAATTCACACTCACTTTTTAGCTCAGTTAAGGACTGCTTTTCTGAAGTCAGTGGCCAAATTACGCTGCTTTGGCCTACACTGTGGAGAGGTTTCCAAGCTCACAAACTGGATTCCCTTCCCAAGAGAAGAATCAGATGTAATTCACCTGAAGTTCAACAAGGCAAAGTGCAAGGTCCTGCACCTGGGCCAGGGCAATCCCAAGCACAAAGACAGCCTGGATGCGGAACTAGGTTGAGAGCAGCCCTCACAAGAAGGTCTTGGGGGTCCTGGTAGATAAGAAGGTCAACACAAGCTGGCAATGGCTCGCAGCCCAGAAGGCCAACCGTGTCCTGGACTGCATCAAAAGAAGCGTGACCAGCAGTTCAAGGGAACTCCTCTACTCTGCTCTCATGAGACTTCACCTGCAGATCAGTTCTGGAATCCTCAGCACAGGAAGGACATGGATCTGTCAGAGCAAGTCCAGAGGAGGGGCACAAAGATGATCAGAGGGCTGGAACACCTCCCACATGTGGAAAGGCTGAGAGAGTTGGGGTTATTCAGCCTAAAGAGAAGGCTCTGGGAAGACCTTACAGCAGCCTTCCAGTACTGAAAGGGGGCTACAGGAAAGATGGGGAGGGGCTCTTTATCAGTGAATGTGGTGATAGGATGAGGGGGAACTGAAAGAGGGAAGATTCAGATTAGATATTAGGAATAAATTTTTTACTGTCAGGGTGTTGAGGCCCTGGCACAGGTTGCCTAGAGAAGCTGTGGACGCTCCATCCCTGGAGGTGTTCGAGGCCAGGTTGGATGAGGCTTTGAGCAACCTAATCCAGTGGGAGGTGTCCCTGCCCATCGCAGGAGGAGTGGAACTGGATGAGCTTTAAGGTCCCTTCCAATCCAAACCATTCTATGATTCTATGCCAGCCACTAACAGGCATTTAGATCACTAGACTGGACTGGACCTCCAAAGTAAACCTCTGCAAAACATGTACCGTGTGGACCTTATGTTCTCCACGTCATGGTTTGCTCTCCAGACCCTCTCCTACTGCCCTGCCCACCAACATCAACATAGCCTCCAGCTACTAGAACAACAGACTATGTCCTTAAATCAACAAGCTTCCCCTGACAGTGCTTACAGTACAAACTCTACCTTTCTAAAGGTGGCTGGAGATGCTGGATCACAAATTTGGAATGTATTACCCAGACTTTCCCCTTCCATTTACTCAACTACCTTTTCCCAACAACAATAATGCAGTTCTTGAGTTGTATACAAATTCACATTGCAAGTTGTGCACAGCTTACTAAGCTAAGTTCAACTCTTGTCTCAGAATAAGATGCCCTCTAAACTACTGACCAGTTTAATCAATTTCGTTGTGCATGAATGATGAAGATAAACAGAATACTGAAGAGAAACACTCTGGAAAGGGCAGATACCTCTTTGTTTTCCAACACGATAAACATTTTCTTGGTGCAAGGCCATGTTCTGGTTCAACATCTCTTTGCCTGGACTTTTTTCTTTTCTTTTATTAAACAACCGTGACCTGGAGCATCCCTTTGGATTACAGAATCCAAAGGGGATTTGATGCATAGCCAGCCATGCATGTGCAACTGTCCCTAAGAGCCAAGCCTCAGCAGAAAAGCTGGTGTGCATACAATCTTGAAACAAAAATAGCTGTCAAATCAAAGCTAATTTGCCACAAAAGAAAGCACTGACCCTCAGTTAGGGAACACCAAGCTAGTTTGAGTTCAGGGTTGCTTAAAAAGAAAAAGCCATAGAGACTTGATTTTACAAAAGAAAAGTGTATTTTTAATCTCTCTAATCTCATTTAATAATGGATGAACTGATTTTCCTTAAGGCTGAATGGAGGGGGTTAGGGAGAGGAACAAATATAGATAAACAGTTCTTGAGAGTGAAAAAAAGTTTTAAAGTTTCTGAGCAACTAAAAGAGAGGAGGGAAACACAAACAGTCATACAGCAGGCAGCTGCTATCACAAATGCCTCCAAAAAATATATTAGTTTAATGCTCCCCAGACCAGAGTTCCATTTTACCTCATTTTAGTGGATTAAATCACATACTATAAAGGAATTTGGATCTGAATGAAAGGAACAAGATTGATATCAGGATGAAAAGTAGTGCCCTATTAATTCAGGTCTAGACATTAAAGAAAAAAATAAAATTGAATTACACAGTATTCTAATATTTCTGGACTAGATAAAATTGTATATAAAAGCCTTTTTTCGTACCCAAATGGAGACAGGAGCAGTAATGGATTTTTAAAAGATACAACAAAATGGTCAACATCTACTTTCAGGCATTTGGTGAACTGTGCAGATGATGCTGACTCAAAAGATGCTGCTGAACAAATAGCTGCCCACTGGTGCTTCTCTACACTCATTCCCCCACTGTATCCAAAATGGTAAACTTCTAAGATTAGCCCAATTTTCACAGATGAAAAGCAGCTGCTTTGAGCTGAATGGTATGAAAAAGGCAACAGTGATAATGAGTAGCATTTTAAGACACTGCAGCCAAGGCAGAAAAGGCCCTTTGGCTGAAGGAACACTCTTACAAGCAGGCAGTTCCTTCTGGAGCAGAGGTATGGAAGTGAAATCACCCTGACTCTTGACCAATGCCAAGCTGCATGTGACAGTGCACTTGAACAATACTCTTCTCTCAACCACTGAATGATGATCCACATGTCTTGGCTTGGTGACATCAGTGACCCAGACCCACACAGTGAAAGCACGAGGTTGCAGGTAACTCCCTGTACTACAGCATTACCTCCTCAGCAGCCCGGGCCATCTCTAGTCCATCAGAGCTACCCCCACCCCTTCTCTTGGCCTTCCCATATAATACAAAATTAAGGTACCAAGACTAGCTTGCAATGACTGGAGTCAAGATCCTTCAAAAAAGAGCAGCTCTAGAAGAGTGCACCCAGATTTGCGCTTGGGGTGCATCCAGCACGGCATCGCCAGCCGGGACAGGGAGGGGATTGTCCTGCTCTGCTCTGCATTGGGGCGGCCCCACCTCGAGCACTGGGGGCACTTTGGGGCACCACAGCATAAAAAGGCCATCAACCCACTGGAGAGTGTCCAGAGGAGGCCACGAGGCTGGGGAAGGCTCTGCAGGGGAAGGCGTGTGAGGAGCGGCTGAAGTCCCTTGGGCTGTTCAGCTGGAGCAGAGGAGCCTGAGAGGGGATCTCAGAGCTGTTTGTGCCTTCTCCCAAGGGAGGGAGGGCAAAGAGGGGCTGAGCTCTGCTCTCTGGGGACCTGGGACAGGACCCCAGGCAATGGCAGGAAGATGTGCCAGGGCAGGGGGAGATTGGATCTCAGGAAGAGGTTCTTCCCCCAGCGGGTGGTGGAGCCCTGGAACAGCTCCCCAGGGAAGCAGTCCCAGCACCCACTGTGCCAGCATTCCAGAAGCATTTGGACACTGCCCTCAGCCCCACGGGGGGAGTGTTGGGAGTGTCCTGGGCAGGGACAGGAGCTAGACTCAGTGGTCCTTGTGGGTCCCTTCCAGCTCAGGTGATTCTATGATTCTATGTCTTCTTTCTGTGCTGGCAGAGCTGGGCACCAAGCAGTTCCAAAATTTTCCCAGCAGTTCAGTGGAATAGTAGTTTGAACTCCACAAAACCAGAGGAATATAGCAAATCTCAATCACTCTGTTCCAAATCCAATATATATTCCCATAAACTGTCCTCTCTGACTTAATCTTTTAATAGCATCAATATATTGGCTGCATTCGTCTTGAAAAATCATAAACAAATACTCCACAGAACCCACTTCTTTGGGAGAACAAGGAGAGAAATGCAAGGTAATGCTTACACTGCTATATGTACCACAATGAACTTAAAATACTGCGGTATAAAACCTGTATGGATTGGAGTAGTAGAACAGCAAAATGTCAGCAACATTTTAAAGGTAATATAATTTGGAGCGAAGAATTCAATATGATAAAGAATGATAGCCACTGTATAATATCTCAGCCTTCTCATACACAGCAGATATTTTAAAAAAAAATCATGACTTCATTAATTCAAGGAAACTTCCAATATGGAATTGGAAACAGTATCTCTGTGTCCAGAGACATCTTTCGCCTCTATTCCTACTAATCATGGTGCTGCAGCTGACCCTGTTTAAATATATTCCTATAAAGATTCCGTAATTTTGGTGATGTTGCACATTGTATTCTTGTAAGCCATTTAAAAATATGGCACTACAGTAAATACCTAGTGCCTAAAAATAAGGTGCATCATGTGGAACAGCACTGCTGCACCACTGAAACACAATGTGAAAATTTTATTAAAATCTTATTTGTGCAGTAAACACAAACATGCACATTTGTGTAATAAACCCAGCACTGTATTAGGATGCACGTTCACATATTTGTGAGTGCATACATGTCTGCAAGATTAAATTTGTTAGTAAAGGTCATATTTTGCAGCAATTTTTTTTACTATCTGAATTGAATCACCTGCTCTTGCAAGCCTTGTCCTGCCAGTGTCCTAGAGCCTTGAGGTCTGCAACACCACTACCTGCAGTGTTAAATATATATATGCCCAATATAGAATTTTCCAATTATTCTAGTTATTGCAATGTACATAAAGCTCTCAGACCCTTTAGGGTTGATATTCTGATTCACCTACACCTGAAGATTCAAAAAGGGAAGAAGAAACCCTGACAGTCCGCTGTTTAGTTATTTAATGCTCTATAAAAGAAATTAACTGATACCTTTGAGGCTTCAAAGCATTATAGTTTATACCAGTTGGGGGTAGGACTGCTAAAATTAGTTAAATGCCTCTCTTTGGTCTAGAACTGAGGTGACAATATGAAAATATGCTCTGCCACAATGTTTCCAGGTTTTTCTGACATAGATTGGGTATTGACAGAGTGGGCTGTTTGACTTCTTGAAAAGAAATAATGTAAGTGTAATAAATGAAAAGAAATAAAATGAAAAATGCAGAAGAAAAATATATCATGACTACTAAGAGAAAGATAAATATAAATCAAGATTTGGATGAATATTCAGACAGAGTCTTGTTTCTTACAGGAACTCTGTAAGTATGTTAGAAGGTCTTCCTCCAAGAACCCAAGATGTATGAACTGACCGTCTTAAAAATTATTTGATAATGTTAAAAGCTGAAGTAAAAACTAATTTCATAACAAAAAATATTTTAAAATACTTTAGTACAGCAACATTTTTATTTCTCAATTTTGAAAAAAATTGATGGTCTGCTTTAAACATGCTGAAGCCATTCGAAAGCAAACACTGATCTGCCTGGTAGTTATTCAGCAAAATAGAAAAGTATTGACCAATGACTCACAACTGCCACCATGTGCAAAGAGAAAAGTTGTTTAATATTTTGGTGTAAAAAGCTATTAACTTCCATTATTTTGCATGGGTTTCCAGCATTTTATTAACTTTGTCCCGAGCAACGAGAAAGAACTGAACACTGCATAATTTGGACCAAATAGGTGAACAAAAGTCAGCCACAACAAAGGGATTATTTGTACTGGGCAGGGCAAAAAGCCCATAAATCATTATGATTCTTGCATGTTAATTTTGCCTTTATTCTTCCTGTTCTCCAAATGGACCCCAGACTCCCATAACATACCATGTCCTATTATATTATGATTTCTCCCAAAGAGGGCTTAGTGCTTTATCTGTTTATACAGCAGCAGAATCAATCTGATTGACTGGGATTTCAGTGTGCCATTGCAATTAAAGTCTATATATAACTGTGCAATATTCACACCAGGAGTTTCTCAGCCCTCTTCCAGGTGCCCCTTTGCAGACACAGGGTCTCTGACACCGATTTGTAGAACATGCTTAGTAACAAGCAGAAGAGAGCTGACACACTCGTTTGCAAGATACCTGAAATCTTGTATTTAGTCATAAGATATTTGAAAAAAAAAAAAAAAAAAGAGGTTGATAGGACAGTTTTTTCATGATAAATCTCTCCACAGAGTACCTAAGTGAGGCTGTGGGTGTACACAATGCTGGCACTTTGCAATAAAGAAGTCCTTTTGTATTTCAAAGGTGTTGATAACTCCAAAGCACAGGAACATTATGCTAACTAACAAGCCTGCAGCGAGCAGAGGTGAAGGTCTAATTCAAATCTGCTAATTGCAAATCAGGAACCAGAAGGAATTATTCCTACAGTACCCGTCAGTAATATGGAGAAAAAGAAAAATGCAGGTTCTGAAGGAAATGGGTGGAAGATTCACGTGAGAAATCTTGCACAGCCAACAATATTATAAAAACATTATTCATATTGCTAAAAATGAGAGATAGCACAGTGTTTTTAATCACAAAAAGTTTAGCACCCAAAATGAGAAAATCATTCCACAACTAGTGATGGCTGAGCCTGAACTGAACAGGGGGCTGAAAGCTGGTGCTTGCTTTGGCACCAGGGAATCAGAGATGCAGGTCAGACACAGCCCCTTGGCTCGTGGAGGCTCCACAGCCTCCCTGAGGAATCTGGTCCAGCACCTTGTTTTTCTTATCAGTAGGAACCAAACTCTCAATGTACTTTTTAAATGCAATTTAAGGTCAATATCACTGGCTGCCCAGGGAGGGAGTGGAGTCACCATCCCTGGAGGTGTTTAAAAGGTGGGTAGAGGAGTTTCTGAGGGACATGGTTTAGTAAGGGGACAGGGACTGTTTGACTTGATGATCTCAGAGGTCTTTTCCAACCAGATCATTCTATGATTCTCCTTCTCATCATGGGTATGGAAACAGACCACACACCTTTCCTTGATGGGTCCTGTTGTTATGCCCCATTTGCCCTTCTCTTTTTTTCCTCACATTTTCTCTTCTGCAGACTGACTGACCCAAACTCTTTCATTTTTCTTAGTAAGTCTTATTTTGAAGACTTTTGCTTCCCTCTGGACACTCTCGAGTCAGACCACATTTCTGTACAAATCCCATCCAAAATACCCGTTCTGTACAGACAAATAAAAGGCAATTCCAATCAGAAGGAGAGATACAGCTGGTGCTTCAATATACTGGATCCACCACAGCTCAACTGAGTGGGACAAAATACAGATAAAAACTATGCGTGAAAATCAAGAATCTGTTCAACAGCCTTGATAAGATGCATAAAACTCACAACTATATTTGCAGAGAGAAAAAAAACTTTGGCAAAAATGTCAGTAGAAAATTAAGGCAATAACAAGAAAGGTAAAATCCCCAATAACTATGGTGAATATAGAATGTAAAAACAAAGAAAAAAAAAAAAGAGGAAAGGAATCTGTAAAAACACATTATGAAACATAAAATATTAGAACAAGATGCTGAAGGTGGCAGTGAAAAAACCATAACTGTATGGACTAGAGAAAATAAGCAAGACCTTGAATTTTATTCAAAATAACTTAATTTGGAAACAAAACTTTTATTAACATGGATATAGAAAAAGCTTTTTTGTTCTGCTTTTGGAAAGAATGTTGAATTTGAAATGGAAAGTGCTTCCTAATGCTTCAGCAGCTAAGAATGACCTTAAATTCTATCTATTAGGAGTAAATGTTTTAAAAGTAGCAATTCTGAGAGCTTCTTTAGCACATTGCTATGTGGTGTAATAAAATATTAATTAAAAAAAAAGAACTACAGAGGGAATTAAGAAAAAACCCACTACTGTTGCGCTGGTTATTTAAGAAGGGACACTATATGGTCAGGGAAGAGTACAACATAATATACTTGCTTGACATCAAACCAGACAAATAGTAAAAAAAAAATACAGACTTTAACTGATGAAGACTGAAGTAAGAGAGAGATAATTAATGCCATTCAACATGGTTTTATGTAAAATAGGTCTTGTCAAACAAATCTCATTTTATTCTTTGATGAGCTTGCAGAAGTTTGGGTGATAAAGGTAAGTGCAGAGGTGTAAAATACACTTAAAACCCTTGTAATGTGCTGACTTACCAGTGCGTTGCTTTTATTATTACTAAAAATTAGTAATATACAGTTTTGATAGAGCACATGTGAAATGGATTGAGAACTCCTTAAAACATCCATTTTAAGAAGTAATAGAAAACATTAAGTGGGTGTATGTGCATGTGCTAGAGATGATCCATAGGTATTTGTGGACATTTTAGACCCCATTTTAACAAAAATTTTGTCTGTTATGAAATTAAACTTGAAACTATTGCCAAGAAAATGTGAAAATAAAACCCAAACAAACTAGAAGAGTGATATATATAAAGCTGAAGACCAGGCAGTCGCACAGAATAATCTGTCACACTTAGTAAGCCAGGCCAATTTACAGTGTTGTACCTGAATGCTCAAATCATGTTTAATGACTGGGGTTTCTCTGGAAAAACAGAAATAAAAGGAAAAGAAAGAGCAGGTTCTGGTAACACTACAATCTGTTTCTCTTGGCAAATTTGATTTTCTTTGTAAGAGTTATGTGAGAGAAGCCAGACAACAGTTTTAGAGAAACCTGAGGTCATAATATAGCATGGTAGCCTCTCAAAACCATCTTTTTTGACAGTAGCTAAGCAAGTGAGTAATGTGTGGCAAAGACATATCCCTGTTTACTCCCAAATTCTGTTTGCTGGTAAGAAATGCCCACCAGCCATAGAGATACACCTCTTGAAGTTATCCAACAAAGGGCTGTAAAATGACTTGTATCGCCCAGGCTATCGACAGACACAAAGGTGGGACCAACCTGCTGCAGCTCAGTCCCTGTGTGTTCTCTGAATAATTTGTTCCCAAGTCCAAGATACACCTGTGTAATATATTCTGAAGGCACACAGAGAACTTACATAAGCATTTTCAAGCTCATGATTTTTCCCTTTGGTCCAAAGTTCACTGTACTCTGAAACTTATTGCACAGAAAACTGAACTTCTAACTTTCCAGTTATCAAAATAGGAAGAAATGAAGAATAATTAAGCAGTGTTCATGCACTGAATAGAGAAAACGAACAGTAAGTGCATAAAATGCAAAGCATGGTACAGTTATATTGTACATTCCAAACACAAACTGCAATAGCAATTACAACACAAATACGTATTCAATTATCAGCTACTGATTCAGAGCAACAATAAAACTGAAATCACTATATTTTTCTAGGGATACACAGAGTAAAAAACCCAACTTGTTCCTTGTGAAATTTCTGTTGTATAACATCATGCGATGCCGTATAAAAAAGGGTGATGGATGCCCATAAAAAGTGCCTGAAATTCTGTATCTATAGGCTTAAATAAATCCATTTTGAGGACTCCATCATACCTATATACGTGAAATTTTTTTTTACAGCTACAAATGTGATAGCTCATACTTTCCCTTCCTCACAGTGCACAGCTCCTCTGTGAACAGAAAGCATTGAGAGAACAGAAGAGAACCGTGCACAAGCTCTAATTTTCTGTACAGTGGTGATGGCATCCATTATGTGTTACACTGGTGCTTTGCTCTGAAAGAGTTAACATTCTAGCTCCTAGTCTCTGCAGTGCTGCATAAACACTGCACATTATTCTTACTGAGCATGCTTCATCTTTCCTGTCTCCACAGTCTTGGGCTGTCAATCACCTGTCAGTCCCTACCACATCAGCACAGTGTGCATCACCAGGCTGTCAGCACAGCAGCTGATGAGACTCTGCTAAGAGCTGTCAATCAAACTTGTTTCTCTTATCTGTTCGGGAAATATTTTGTCTCTAAGAAACAAAGAACCTGGGCAACAATGGATCAGAGTCTAGTATTTACTCTTTTACAGGGATAGAAGGCTCTTAACAGGAAACGAATATGTTTTATCCACAACCTGGGGAAGAAAAAGTCTGCTATATTAGGCATATTTCCTTTTTCTGATTTTGTTTAAATCATCTTTACTTCTTCCCCCCAGTAAACCAGGGCATAATAAATTAAAACAAATTTCCTTTTGCATGTTTACTTCTTAAATTTCTCTTGAATATAATTCAATGCAGTTTAAAACATGTAGCATCTCCGATGGTTTTAGGAATCCTTCCCTGTCTTTAGGCATTGGAATGTGTCAGCTTTCTCTCCACCTCACTGTAGCCAAAAAGTCAGACAAGAGGAAAATGCATAATTTACACTTCTGTTACATTAAAATATATTTTCTGTAGCGTTTCTCATTAAAACTACATTTAAACATAGTATTTAATAACATGAGTAGAGTTCATAGCAGACCTTAGCTAAGGGGTAAAGTGAGCCGAAGAAAAACATACATTTTCAGTGGGTGCTTGAAAGAAGAGAGTTCCTTCTTTCTGGAATGCTCTACTGGTGAGGCAGAAACACAGAAGGTAAAGTTCTTGCATTACAGAAATAAAATACTGAAGAAAGACAAAAAGAGCTGTGAAGATTGGTACAGGAGAAATTTTAGTTCTGACACAGAATAATCTCTGCATGAAAAGTTGAGTTGGGCATTCAAGTGCACATCTATCCAAGGCAGAAAAATGTTCTGCAAAGATAACTGGTCTGGGTCTAACAAACCTGGCAATCAAATTAATTAGCACTGGTGAATTACTGAACTAACAGACCTCTGCTTTTCCCAGGGCACAGGAAAGTATCTATACATGCTGTGCAAAACAGATACACAGGGACATTTAAAGCTAGCTCAAGTATCAGAACATAGCAATGTCTTGTGCCAAGCAAACATAACCCAGTGACTTAAAACCCCACTTCGACTCGTATCTATTATTCCCTACAAATTAAAGACCCTCAGAGCTTATAGTCAAGTAGAAACCTTTCAGACACAACAGAGAGAGTAACAAAGGGAAGAAAACTGCTTTTCTCAGTATAGAGAGGAATGTTGTAAAACATGATAATGTGAAAGGCAGGCATAAAAATATTTGGCATTTTTCATAAGGCTTCGGTTTCGGGTCATGAAATTAAATAAGCAGCTTAGTTTTCTGTTAAAAAAAAAAAAGAGGTTACAATCCTTACACTTTCTTGTACAGAACTGTAATTCTGTAACTATGAAATGGGAGGCAACTAAAAGTAGTATTTTTTTAGAAAATTCTACACTTACACAAGCAATGATTTACAGGCCTGAATCACATGCTCTGAGTATTGGCATTGGTTGTGAGATTGGGCTTCCCAGGTAAGGGAGAGCCAGCTGGGAAAAAGGCTACCATAGGAAACCTATGGAAAAGAAAAGTTTTGAGCAAGCAAGGAAAAGAAGTCTCCAGAGGGGTTTAGGGACGACAGTGAAGATTAGAGAAGAGTGGAAGAGAATATGCAAATTCCCAGCATCTCTTGAGGGCTTTGAAGAAAGGACCTGGGGCAAAACACTGTGCTCTTCCAGGGAAAAGGACTGGGAATCGCCATAACCCACAGAAAAACTGTGGCCATGGACAACAAAAAACTATTTTTGCCCACCCCACCCCCCTCCAGATTTTTTTCTGGAATTCATTTGCTCCACAAGAGAATATTCTGGTTACCAAAAGAGGGAAGCCATTGCCCAAATGAAAGGAGATGAAGTGGCAGCCACAACCAATGTCAGAAATGTAAGTAAACCTCTCAGAGGCTGAAGCAAGACAAAGGCAATTTTGAGTTGCATCCTGGAGCAAAGGTAAGAGGTTGGTATCTTTCATCACTTTCCACTCTATCAACAACTTCTCAAAGGATGCCTATTTCTCTTTTCTAGGGCCTGATCTTGGTTCCCTCCATTACCATTTGTGCCTGCAAGAGCAGGAGAAAATGATTTGTCTTTTCTCTTCCCTCTCAGCCAGCTCCAATGCTTTTAATGCCCATTATAGACTAAAGAGCGTCCAAGCACTGCTAGACCATGTCCCTAAGAAACTCATCTGCCTGCCTTTTAAACACCTCCAGGGATGGGGACTCAAGCACCTCCCCGGGCAGCTGTGCCAGGGCCTGACCACTGACACGATGGTCTTTGGGAGATGCCAAAGCCCTCACAGTTGTAAAGGAGCACGCGCGTGTCTTGGGTGGGCAAAATGGAGACTTGGATCAGGTATCTCTGCTCAGCTAGGATCTGCTATATGTAGAAGCAATATTCTGCTAATTCTTGCACCCAGAGGAGAGAAAACTTCTCTGTTTTCAACTCCTTAGACATGTTTTTGGACACAAACTTCCCTGGCAGGAAGAGAATGTTGCTCTTAACACACAACTTCCACTTTGCACCCTCCCCAGGCTACGCTGGAGGTGTCCCTGAGCAACAATTTGGACAACCTGGCATCCCCAAAGCTGCTCTCAAAGCCTGCTCAGATGACAATAGAAGATTGGACCAGCTCAAGCACACTCTTTAGAGTAACAGGAATACTATCCATGTCAGAAAGAACCATTAGTACTGTAGTTCAGAATTATGTAATTAAACGAACAGAAAGAGTCCTGTGTGCTGATCTCTAACTCCAGATGCTGTAACAATACCAAAAGCAAGAACAGTTTGTGCAGAGGTCAGAAATTAAAACCAGAGGAAAAAAAAACGTGCATTAGTGTCTTTTAAAAAGGTGCCCACCATAATTTGACCTTTCAATCATGCTTATCAGCAACAGCACTGAGAGCCACAGTATTCCCCCATACCAAACTGTCCCAGTTACAGATAGAACAACCATTATCAAGCACTTGTGACAACAAGAATATTTTACTCCTTGACAAATTCTTTCATATAGAGCACTGTTTTCCAGAAACACAACTCCCTCTGATCTAACTGGACATTAATTGCTTTTTTGCTGATGTATCTGTGCCTTCTGGACTGATAACACAACTAGCAAATCTGATACCTGACAAGTTGACTCAACCTAATCAGGACAGATCAGCTGTTACCAACATTGCTATAGGCTGTAATTTGAGGACCTTTACAGAGTTATCACTTGCTTTGAAAGGCAAGAAACTGTAATTCTGTCAACACTAATCCCAGAACATGCGTTCAAAGTGGCTGTTATTTTTTTCTCCAGGAGAAGGTAATACTTGTCAAATAAATACCTGAGATAATTGATAAAAGGATTTAGAAGTATGTGAGTGATATGCTGACAATCAGTCACTCTCACAGAAAAAAGAAGAACCTCCTAAGATTCAGAAAATTAAACAGAGAGCACAAGCTTTCACCATCAAGCAGGGGTCACTCTGAATGGAGTGAAACAATGCAGTTTTTTCAATGCTTACTTATCTCTTTGTTGCTTAGTGCTAAAGCTGAATGAATTATTCACTTCAAACTATTTGTTCAGTGCATTTTACCCTGTTTTTTCCTGCTCAGCGTATGTGGGCAATGAATACCATTTACATTTATCCACTGCTTCACCTTTATTCAAGCTTACATTTAGTGCTTGATTGAGAGTATTCTTGGGTTCCTCTGTTGTTCAGACAACATCCAGGGCAGGTCCTTAATGTGTGCAAACAGCACAGAACCCCACAGCTGGGAATAATGATTATCTACACCAACAAGGATTTTTTTTTTTTCCAGGTCCTGTTTAAATCTGGAAACCCTTCCAGCAACAATACTGAAATTTGCTATAAAGTCCCCTTTCTGTGAACAGTTTTGTCCCCAAGACTCAACACTTGAATGTTTGCAGAAACCAAGCAAGCACAACCAAAGCAAATTAATTAAAAAAACCCAAAATATTATATTGCATTATTTGCCCTAATGCTTCAGGAAATAATTTATTTTTTTGTAACAAAATTCAGATGAATTCCACAAAAAAGAGGATTCCCAATCCATGCAATTCTTTAATGGAACTTGATGGTCACTGAATACAAACAAGTGACTGTCATTGCCAAGATTGTACCTGTCTCACACAGATAAACTCGGTTTAGAAATTGCAGCTTAAAATTAGAACAAAAAAACTATTTCTCTTACTGTATCGCTTTGGTCCATCTTCCAAACAAAATGAAAGGGTTAAGGTTGCATCATCTTCAAAAAATTCAGTTGCAAAGGCATCCCACCAGAGGTTGTCACTATCCTAGGAAGCAACAGATCATTCACTTAATAGGAGGCAAAATGAAAATAAGTTTATCCTTTGTAAAAGAAATTTGACAGGATCACATAGTTCACGCTTCTTCACCTACAGTTTTGGGGTGTAGATGTCTATATGATATTTCAAAGTAATTTTCCTAGATAAGGTTCTGGTTCTAATTTAAGGAAAAAGCTAAAATATTTTGTTTATTCCACAATAAACTGTCTTTCCTCAAGCACAATAAAAACTTTCATTCTCAATACATGTGTGTCTTCAAATGTTAAAAATGGTTTTATAAATCAATTGCAAGTAAAGCAATTATGACTCCCCCAGCCCCCTTTTGGATCTGAAATGCTTGGCCCTAATAATGAAAAAACCTCAGTACTTAATTCTATAAGGCTATATAACTTGATTATCAGCATGAGTTATTTAGAAACTAAATATAACAGCCATTCCACTCAAATGAATTTAATATAAATACAATGCTACTGCAGGTTAATTAAATACCTGCTAGTTACTTAAATGTAATTGTTGTGACAAATTTGTACTTTTCAGCGTGGTACAGCAAGTGAAAACAGTATTTTAAGATGACCTGTGAATACTTAGACTTGCAGTAACACACAGAGCTGGAACCTAGCACTTATTAATATAGTGTATAAAATACACCACTAAAGGAGGTCTGTTGGCTTTGACAATTGAAGCAGGTATTTTCAGACCTGGGTGATCAACAACAGGCAAACCTTGATATCTGGCACCTGGCTAAGTGGTGCAGCTCACAAGGGTTTTCACAGAAGTCAGGCAAAAATAGAATCTACCCATTGTTTCATTCAAAAGTTATGGATATATTTAATACCCTGAGATACTGAGATTTAAATCAGTTGTAGCACACAGGATCAGCAACAAAGTTGGAAATGCACTTCTGATGTCCCAGCCACACCCCTCAGAGCCAATCTATCCCCTTCCCAGAATGCAAAGCCAGATCCATCCAGCATAGGTACCTCTCTGAGTACCCCTTAATGCCTGAGCAATATCTAACTAAGCCAGAAAACACATATTGTCTGCACAAGAAAAAAAAATCTGAGCTAAAATGCCAATTTAAGACAAAACATGCATCTATCATATTCATTGTATGTACACATGCAGAGAAATAACAATCTGGGCTTTTAACCTCTGCTCTTGTTTTTCCCAAAGATATTACTATTGGATTTCACTCCAAACTGCTGAGCAGGGCACCTTTCCTACCTCACAACTTTACTTTGATTTTTGCCAAGCATCCAACAGAGAAATGGTAAGGACAGGTTTTAGCATTCTAGCTCCTACTACAGACCCCAACAGCAGCAGGACAATGACCAGCACAGCCCTGTGGTACCTGCTGAAACTTCAATCAATACAAAGAGGCACCAAAAGCATCCCCATGTTTTAGAAATCTGCTGTCACAGAGAGCTGCTGCTCTTTCCTCTGTGCTGGTGTAAACTCAAGTGTTTCCACAGGCAAATATCATTGCATTGAATAGCCCACAAACCCCAATCTTGAGTACAGAATATATATACAAGTGTTCAACAGCAGCCTGGCAACCACCTTTCTAGGAGCACACCCCTGCGCAGTGACCCTTCACTGGGGGCAGCCTGGTGAGTGATATGCTAAGCCCACATAGAAATGTCTTGTCCAACAACTAATTACAAGCTACCACGCTCTGCCATTTGCCAAGAGTGGCTGCAGCATTGCCTAACTGGGATCTTTCAGACATGCTTGGGATGGGGGGGGTGAGGAGAGGGAAGGATTTAGGCAATGTCACACACCACATTTGCAACTCTTGCTAACTCAGCAGTGTGGAGCTCCTCACACAACAGCCTCCAGCACTGGGGGCACTTTGGGGCACCACAGCATAAAAAGGCCATCAACCCACTGGAGAGTGTCCAGAGGAGGCCACGAGGCTGGGGAAGGCTCTGCAGGGGAAGGCGTGTGAGGAGCGGCTGAAGTCCCTTGGGCTGTTCAGCTGGAGCAGAGGAGCCTGAGAGGGGATCTCAGAGCTGTTTGTGCCTTCTCCCAAGGGAGGGAGGGCAAAGAGGGGCTGAGCTCTGCTCTCTGGGGACCTGGGACAGGACCCCAGGCAATGGCAGGAAGATGTGCCAGGGCAGGGGGAGATTGGATCTCAGGAAGAGGTTCTTCCCCCAGCGGGTGGTGGAGCCCTGGAACAGCTCCCCAGGGAAGCAGTCCCAGCACCCACTGTGCCAGCATTCCAGAAGCATTTGGACACTGCCCTCAGCCCCACGAGGGGAGTGTTGGGAGTGTCCTGGGCAGGGACAGGAGCTGGACTCCATGGTCCTTGTGGGTCCCTTCCAGCTCGGGTGATTCTATGAATCCACGAAAAGAATGTAACCAGTATGTCAGTAGAAATTTCGTGGGCTGCCATGACTTCAAAGTAGCATTAATGTACCTGGGTGTGTCTCTTGATTGTAAAAAGGTGCACATGGATACCTAGATTGTAGTAAATTTGTATACTATCGAATTCATTTGTGCAAATAGATGTGATCATGTAATTATGGTCTACACTATTGCAATACAGATGCACAGGGAGGCAGGATGTGCTGTCAGCTTCGGTTTGGACATCCCAGGGCATTTCAATGCTGTGAGATGCAACGTTGGCTTTCGGTGAAGCTTTTACTGCAACTGCTAGAATTAGGGTCAGTGCCTACTTCTCTTTGGCAGGTCACTGCTATTTAAACCCAGGCATGTGGACCTGGGCAGGGACAGGAGTTGGACTCCATGGTCCTTGTGGGTCCCCTCCAACTCCGGTGATTCTATGACAAGGGAGGCAAAAGGGGAGCATCACACAGTCAAGATGGAAGTGCACATGGGAAGGATAGAGAAGAGCAGGGAAAATGCAGGGCCTCACCTCAAAACCACCCATATTTGCATTCACTCTTCCTTCCAAGAAGTCTGCAAGCAAGGCAAATGTGGAGACGGAACTAACTGTGGATTCCCTCCCTGGATAGATGAAATATCCAGACTCGGTCACAATCTGAATACTGTCCAAGGTCTTTATCACACACTTTTGCATATTTTATGTCATAAAGAAGGAAAAATAGAAAATGCAACACCCCACCCACAAAAATCCCCGCAAACATTAATAGAATACATAAATCCTCTGTCAAGTTTGGATATGCTCTGCTGATTAATTCTCTGCTCCACCCTTGTCACAGGTGGGCCCAACTACTCTCAAAACCAAATGAGGTGTCCCCAATCCAAGCTGAAAAAAGATCCTTATTATGGGGAAAAAAAAAAAAAGAATAATAAAATCACCCCCTTTTTCTTGCAAAAAGGAGGTGGTGGAAGGAAAGGCTGCCCCCAGGCATCTTTAACTTATGCTCTGACAGGTTACGGGGGATTTTGCCAGAGTAATTATTTTTCTTATTCAACAATAATGAGAAATTACCATGGCAACCTTCCTTTCACATAGTGCACTCACACGCTCAAACATTGAAATAATGGCCTAAACATAACAAAAAAATTTAATACTTTAAAAATATTTTATATTAAAATAATCTTAAGGAACAGGTCAAAGGAGAGAAGAGGGCAGAGACAGACAGTAAGTTGGGTCAGAAGTGAAGATGCTGTGCTGCTGTAGCCACCTACCCAAGCAGCAAATGTCTTCTGCCACAACTGTCACTGTTCCCTCCAATCCCCCCCACCCCTGGTATTATTTGTCATTTGAAGCATGGCTCAACTCTGAATAGGTTCTCCAAGTAAATGGAATCCTAGGGTTTCAGTAATTTTTCCTGACTCTGATTTCTTTGGCAAATGTAATCAGATTTTAAGTACAATGATATTCTTTTTCCCCCTCCATCTACTATGCCCACATGTTCACTGTGTGATCTGAGAGTCAAGCTGGGTTCTTCTTTACACCTTACACACTTACATGATTAACAGTCTACAAGCCAAATGAGGCTTTTCTACTCTCCTCTGATGCTGATTGCTGAACTTAAATAGATCTTACAACTGGAATATAAGGCCAACTAAGCCTTATATTCTCCAGATTCCTTTATTTTTGTTAATGACTTGGAAGGCAGAATGGAGTTCATGCACAAAGTCAATATATGAAACCACACTCAAGAGAGGATGCAGGTACCTTGCAAGACAGAATTGGTATTAAAAATTGTTTTGATAGATTGTAGAAACAGTCTGAAATGAAGATGAAATTGAATAAAGTGAAGTGACAAAGCCACAAATACAAAATGGGGAATAACTGGCTAAGCAGTACTGTAGAAAATGCTCCAGATCATAAAGAAAATATGTCAGTAACCTGTTACTCTTGCAAATAAGGAAAATTTCTGAGATATAATTTCTTTCCACTCCAGGACATACACCTGTCACACCTGTCATAACCCAGCCTGGGCAGTCCAGGGGTCACCGGAGTAAGACCCTTGGTCTCTCCATAAAATTTATGGGTTCTTTACCCACCAGGCTAAATGAAGAAAAAATCATGTCAAATGATTTGTCTAAAAAGGAATTTATTTGTACAGGAATTCTTAGGAGTAAGGTTGGCATTGGCCTGGTAAATCTATGTTAAGGGAAAAGAAAGAAAGAGAGGAAAGGGAGGAAAGGGAGAGAGAAAGACGGAAGTGCAAGGACACCACCTGGGCTCCCTTCCTCCTCTTCTCTCTCCCAGGATGGCAGGTGCACTGCAAATGCCCCTCTTACAGTTTATTATTTATAGTTTTTTAGTGGCTCTGTGCAGTGCTGCTTCTAGGAAAGTCCTGGAACAGAGTTTGGGGGACCTTAGCGAGGCTGTGGTGTCTGAGGCATCATTCTGCCCCTCCTCTCCCTACTGGCATGACCTTTGTGGGCAGCAAGCGCTGCTGGGCTGCTTGTGAGAACACCTCAGCAACTGAAATAGTTGGTCTTCTTCTGGAGTACAGTGACCAGGGCTGGGCCACTCATTCTCAAAGAGTTTCACTGAGAACAACAGGAATCATTTCAGTTTAAAGAAACAAACCAAGCAATTCCAAAAGACTCAGAGGAAGCAAGGCAGAAGAACCAAGCTGTGTTGAGTATAAGACAGAAGCAGCTCTCAGGGAGTATGATGACAGTTTTCAAACATACGAAAAGTTTTCTATAAAGAAGAGCAATCACTTGTCCTTGGTGGCTAACAAGCATAGAAGTAATAATTGGCTCAGTTTGGTGCCATCGTGGGTTAAGTGGTTTAATCCCCTGTTACAGGTTTCTAGGCCAGTGTTCTGCAGAACCTCCACAGAGGAACTCCACAGAGCATGGTTACTGCATTCCCAAGAAGAGCAGACACAGAGGTCCTGCTGCCTACAAGCCTCGGGCAGAGCTGCCCCATCACAGCAGCTCCACAGCTCGTACCTGGCAAGAAACAGGTTTTCATTTTCTCCCTCACATTGCTTTTGGCTGCATGTATGTAACAAGTATAAATAGTATATTAAAAAAAGAGTGATGGAAACAAATAAGTGGAATTCTGAATACGCCTAAGAAACATCTGTTCTGAAAGGGGACCTTTATATAAATAGATATAATCTTTTGTCAGGGACAAACTGAATTTTAAACATCAACCCATGTGGCTTGGCATTGGGAAAGGCAAAAATAAAAAGAGATGGTGCCCTTGGGAACTTATATTTTTCTTCTGGCACCTGCAGCCCTTCCCTATTGAAACTCTTTTCAGAACTCTATACGTCCACACAACTTTTGGCAACATCACTGTTTCTCATGTTCTTTCAAGTTAATGCTGTGTGAGGAAACTGCTGTCTCCCTAAGGAGAGAATGGTATTCCTCCCCTCCTCCTGTTCCCAACAAATCAAACTACACTTGAGCTTTTAAAATGCAGTTCGATATAAGATTTTGCCATTGGACACACCTGTAAAAACTGCAAAGCCACTACAAATTATGAAACTCATAAGATAAGCATAAAAGAATTCTGACACTGATGTTTGTCCTCAGAGTATGTTGACAGAAGTCTGAATACAAGAAACCAGTAAGTTTCCCCATTGGGTTAAAATTAGACCTTTCTTGTGCCTACCCAACATATTTAAGGTCCTGATATAAATTTCACAGGAGTAACAAATTAACAGGGATCCATACATCTTAATTTTATACATTTGGACATTTGAATACTGATCTGTAGGTCCAGCCCTGCATCACACAATATTTTTATGATCTGTGATAGGGATTTTTTGCTATTTATATAAATTCTATACAGAACACTGATATTCTGAGTTGTAAACTGATTTTATTGGAAAGAGTATGAACAGAGGGGAAAACTCTTGTACAGTGTATAGGTGAGAAACCCATGCAGTCAAATTGTTGCCTGTTACAGGTCCAAGAAGATGCACACCTCTTTTACACACCGAGCATCTGTGCTAGCAACATGTACCACCTTGTGCAGTTATTAAAAGCACCTGGAAAAGAGGACCAATCCTGTTGCCCAGGGCTGGTTTTTAAGGACCATTCCCATTGCTTTTACATTTGTTATTCTATCTTATTTATTTTACCTTAAACATAGAGCATGTTTTTCATGGCATTAAATATACCTTTAATCCTGCAGGTAGTAGGATTTTACAAGAACCTCCAGCTCCCATCCTTCTGGCAGGAATGTCCAACTCTATTCCTTCTATTTGTTATTTCATACATATTCACAGTTTTAATGGTGTTGCTTGCTTTTATTTCACTTCCTTGTGTGGCAGGATGCCATCTCCCAAACAATGTGTAGTAAAACTGGCAGAAAGATTTTAAGACTTGGCTTTGGTCATAAGTAGTTTTCTGATCCATTATATATTTGTACCTCCTTGCCAAAACTCTGCTCAATGCGCAAAACATCAGTTTCTTCAGCTTACTTAATTATTAATTAAATTATTATTTTCGTTTGTACAAGTACAGAAACAACACCAAGTTTCTGTTTTATTGAAAAGGCAGAATATAGTCATGCAACAAATCCCCACAGCAATACCACCTCAGGGAGACTGACTCAGGTGCAAAACAGGGGCAACAACTCTACTTCTCATGTAAATCTGGAGTAACTTTAAGAAACATGGAATTACAGGGAGAAGCTCATAACAGAAAGCTACTCTTACACATTCACTGGAAATGCTTAATATATCAAGGATCCTATTCTTATTGCCTTTTGCATAAGGCAAAAAAAAATAGGAGGGAAAAAAAAAGCAGTAACAGCTCATTTTCTGAATGAAGAACTGAGAAAATCAAACATTAATTATTTGATTTCAGACACAAATGGGAGAGAAAAACAAAGAGAAAGAAGTATCTAAAATATGCAAATTGATTCATACCATTTTCTTCCATATTCTGGACCCAGGGAGGTAGGAATCTGCATCACTACAGCACAACAATTATGCTGTAACAATACCGGCCACACAACTCAGTTTTGCAGATACACTGCTTTGTGGCAGCATCACTTAGATTCTGAAACAGCAGGTCCACACTGGGTAATTAAACCAGGGGTTCAGATCTACTGCAAATGTTGACAATGACATGAAGAACAGAAATATTTTTCTTATGTTTTGAAGGTTGGTTGACCTCTTCCTTGCTATAATATAATATATATATAAAACATGCCCGAAGTAGAGATTTTTGGTTACAGCAGTTGTGGCAACTGCTCACCACGCTGACAAACTGCAAGCCCAGTCTACACACAAGTATAAAACTATAGTTATTCTATTGCACCTAGGCCACTAAATTTTTCTGTCTACACAGATGCTACATGTATATCAAGTTGGGCATCCTTTAAAGATTCTCCAGCCTTAAAATTACGGAGATTTTCTAACTTAAGTTGTCAGGAAAGTATAAGAGAGAGCTATCTGGTTCAGTCTAATAATAGAATCAAAGAAGAATGCCTGGTCTCAAACCTATTATTTGTCATTGTTCAAATTTTACTGCAGCTTGTGGACAAAAGAGAAATGAATCCTTAAACACTCACTCTGTGCATGTTTTACTATTCACCTACAGCAGATACAGACTGCAGAGTTTAACACTGCATTGCAAGCTGTACAGAGCAGAAACAGTTAATTTATGAAATGTGTCATTTCACCTGCTTCTTTAATTTGAATTCATTATTTCCACTCCGGGAACTTGTGCACAAGAATGGATAGAATAAAGAACAGAGGGGCTGGGGGGGAAGAAAGCCATGAAGCTGGGCTCAAGACATATTCCACTGCCAATTCCTTATAGCCACCACGGCGTCATCCTTGATATTTCACAGGAACATCTTCAATAACTAGCAGAGGATGCTCTTTGGTCCTTTTTAAGTATATGGGAAAAGATTGCACTTGTGTGAACACAAGGACTGGGCATTAACAACTAAATCATGTGCAGATGTTAACAGAAATAGGCACTTCTACCCACAGCATAGTATCTGTTTGTACTTGGTGTATATACAGTGCATGCTAAATCCATACTCAAAGTTGCTTTAAATTTGAGCCATCTTTTCAATAGGCATGAGGATGTCTCTAGCTGACTGGGAAGGGTAATGGATTTCCTTAGGAGTATTCTCCATCTATGATCATTGCAGACAAATCACAGACTTGAGATTTGTGTTTATCAAAAATGAACCACAGTTACAGTTCTCTGTTCTGTCACAGAATACCCAACAGCCTCAGCCTTTGAGAATGGTTTATAGAGATGGAATAGTAAGTGTGTCTATTACCTATTGTGCTACTATCAGTCATATGAATGTTCTTATTTTATTCTAACATTTTGACCTGGTTTCTTTTTTACCTTGTTTACTTCCATCTGTATGAGTAAATGGAAGCTACTATCCCATCCATCCCAATGAAAAGGCAATAACTAGTATTGCTATCAGTGAATACAAAGCATCAAGCACTCTATTTCACTAGGGCACAGAAAAAAACTCCTCTCCCCAGAAACATTAGTAAAAGAGTCTTTCTGGGTCTACCCACCCAAGGCTCTAAAATTTAGCGAACACAAATGCCTTTATTAGTTATTACAGTGAAATTACAATTACCACTGAGAGCATTTAGATATTACAATGGGAACATGATGAAGACAGTCCTTGATACCTCCATTCCACACTGGCCTCTCACCACTTCTTTGCTCAGTGAAGTCTCACGGAAGCACAACGTGTGTTAGAGACAAGTACAAAGATGGAACCTTCAGAAGTTCCTGCCTCTGAAAGCTACAATCTAAACTTCACCTGAGTCCAGAAAACACACTCTTCTATCTCTCATGCCTTGTTTTTGTGCAAGCCTAGTGACAAGCACTGACAAACCATACTTCTACTTGTGTTCCAGCTTCCTGGAGAAGTATCAAACAGTGATAGAACTACGTAATGCAGGAACGAAGAGTTGATTTTATCATGAACTAAGAATATATGGGTTGAAAAGACATATACAGGAGATACATCTCTATGTGACACTTGAACACCCTCCACCCTATAGGACTTGGAGAGAAACCTTGCTGAGACTCAGCAAAAGGCTTTTAAAATTAAGGATATGCTAAAATGCTTTGGGATATACTGGGATCCCAGTATGCATTTGTTAGCCTGCAAGCCAAATTTATTAAAGATTGTGACTTCCTATTAAGATCTGCAAACAGGCTAGAACATATCACAATGTTGGACAGCTCTGACTAATCAAAGAACAGTTATTTCTACGGAAGTACGTGAAGTAAAAAAGATCTAGTGTATCACGTGTCCCATCTCCTTTAGAGGATGGGTAATCTGATGCACAAATGCTTAATCTAGCAAAAACTAGTCAGAGAAAGAGAAAACATTAATAAAAAATCACCCTCTTTAGTTACTATTTACAAGCATATCTACACTTTAAATTACATATTGTTGGCAGCATTTAAGTGCTTAATAAAATAACTCTGGTTCTGGGTGTTCAGGTATCACCCAAATCAATTGCAGCAGCACTATATAATACCAGATAGTGCAGAGAAGCAAACATTACAACACTTCAGAGATTCTAGTAAGAAGCAATATTAAAGCACAAAATTGTGGGTTTTGTTACATGTTATTGTTTAAAAAAAATACTACAGCTTTGCTACATCAACAGTGCATATTCTTTACACAAAAAACCCACTGTGGGAATTAACAAATGATTTCATAAAAGAGATCCAGCCACCTGAAAATTACATCCCTTGAAAGTCCATTCACATTTTTTATTCATCTCAGAAGCCCCACTTTTGTGATCTTTTTAAAGGATTACTTCTTTAGGACAGTAAAAGTACATTTCAAGTTAATTCCTGTATATATTCTGTAGTTATTAGGATTAGTAATCACAGCCATTTTTGTCAACTGGCAATGTCACTCTATCCACAAGTATTATCTGTGCTAAATGCGTGTTTCAGAATCTAAACTGTACTTAAGAGAGAGACAAGAAAAAAGGTAGTGCTAAAGGATTAAGTTATTGTCTGTATTTTAGACTCTATTTACTTTCCAGTTATCAACACTACAGCGTAATTAGTATCATCTGTATCAGCTACCTGGGCCACTAATCAGCTGAAGCTGTCAGATGCTCAGGTGTCAGAAAATAATACAGCTACATATATTGCCTGTAATTTCTTATATACAAACCTATGTCCATTAAAACTTAATCAAGCATTAAGGCTGAGATTTTCAAAACTAATTAAAAGACTCATTTTCCGTTAAGTTCAGTGGAAATTATATGTTGGAATATTCTGTGCAATACTCCAAATCCCAGCACAGAAATGGAACTTGTTGCATTTGCTGAATCAAAGTTGCAGGGTGACAACAATGCTGGGATTCATTTCACCCCAAGACAGTTGTCAAAATTCATATGAGGTAAAAATCCTCCTGGAGACACCTGTCTCTTCATTGACTGTAGAGGGAGCCTAGAGAATGGTTCAGCCTAGCCATGGAACATTTACAGGAATAAAGGTAGGTGAGATAAATCCTGTTCTTTGTACCTACCAAGAATTTAAAACTCAGGAAGAAAACTGGTGGAGGTTTTGGGAGCTTCCATAGTGAAGGACAAAAAAAGCTGGGTGAAACAACCGTATCTACTTTGTCTAGATTTCCACCACCTTGGCAGGGAAGCCTATAAATGATGTTCAAGTTTTTTGCTCTCAACGCTCAAAGCCCTCCAGACTGCCAGATTCCTGCTGTTTCATATGAAAAACTCCGAGTGGCAGACAGAAGTTGGAGCACTGGTTAAAGATTTGTGCCAGTATGAAATGTTTTAAATGCAGAAGATGTGATTATTCGCCTGGCTTCCTAACTTCACTCCCCAGCTAGCCATAGTTGCCAGCAAAGGCCCTCAGGTCCTGTATTTTATCTCACTCTGTATTTGAATAAAAAACTCCTGTACAAAATGCAATTGAACTAGAGGAAGAATTGTTCATCTGCGTTTTCCTACATCCTCAAAAATCCTAAATAGGAAATCCTAACTCAAGAGAGCACATTAAAAAATGCTATTTGTTATGTATTTTTTCAGCTACCATCAGATCAATTGGTTGCTCCTTGTTTTCACTATCTCCTCCTATAGCATGCAACACTCGCCAACGAACACAATTAATGTGTGATTAATGACAGAACATTAATCAGGATCCAGGTTGCTCCAAGAAAGCAAGGATAGATTGTGCTTAAGACAGTCACAGGTTCTCAGTGTACATCGTGGTTTACAAGTTTTGATGGTGAGAAGCACAGAGTAGTGAATTCTTTAAACTAAATTTGCATTCACAAATTAAAATTCTGATTCAAATGGAGAATGAATCACCTGCTTACAATGAAAAAAACTACTCAGAATCAGAACTTTTACTGTTATTGCTGCTATAGTATTGTATAACAGTGTAAAAGATCTCTGACAAGGGTGTTAAAGTTGCTAAATCAAAAGATATTTAGTTCCTGTCTTGAAAGGCACCAAAAGAAATAGAGAATGAAGCACAAATTTGGGAAACCCAGAGGTTGTGATAACAGAGTGGGTTTGTGTGTTTGTTTTAATAATTAACTTAAATTTTCATTTCAAAAGAAATGAGAGAATTTATGCATGCCAAGAAGAGCTCCCTTTCAAAACTCATTCTGCACTGAGCAATGTAAGCACAGCTTTCTTCTAAATGGCATATCTTATCTTGTCAACTTCATTTAAAGTAAAAAGGCATCAGTAGTAATAATAAGAATGCACTTTGGTGAACAATTCCTTCACAGAAGCCAGCTATTACATACTGTAACAAATTAAAAACTCCAAAAGTCTACGTGGGTCCCCAGAGAAATGCTATTTAATAAAGCAAACACCGATATTGAATGTGACAGAATTCCATTTGCTACAGAATCCTGTCCAACCGAGTTTGGCTCCCGCTGAAGCAATTAGAGAAAGCTGTGATTTAATGATTATGCTAAAACGTCAGACAAACAAAGCTCTCACCTACCAAGTGGCCATTTAGCTGTATCACTACCACCAAAATGTATAAAAATCCTTGTAGGATTTCATTTGCTGTCAGTCAACTAGTAGCAACATGAGCAATTATTTACCAAAAATGTCTAGTTACTAGCTACCCTACTGCTTAAACATTAAAAATGCATAAAACTAAATTTAAACAAAGCAAGGCAAAGAGTGAAGTACATGTGTCAGGGAAATCACCCACCAGGGTCATCCTTGTAGCTGAGACCTGATATGATCCGGTCAAAAGATTATAACAGGCCAGCATTTAATCTTTTTTTTTTTAAAATAAATCTGTTTGTTGTATATGATAATCTACTGGGGCCTCATCTCTGGGTCCATAAACATCTAATGAAATTTTAAACATCTTTTCATCACAGCAGTAGCTTCCTATGAACTACAACCTAGCAGTTCAGACTCTGTGGACCTGTTAGATCAGCAGAAAAACTGAGTCACTTGAGATTTTTTAGCTTTTGATAGGCTGCATTTAGCATTCCCTATTTTCTAATGCTTTCAAAATGTTGTATAAAGTTGTAGGACACAAAGCAGCGTCAAAGAGGACCATGGGCATGTGACAATTTTGAAAACTTGATTATGGAAAGCTTGTAAATTTGCTTGGAATTTCTATGGAATTTCTTGACGTGTTCATGACAGCTGAGAAGCTTCATTGTGAAAACTGACTGATGGTCTTTCTGATTTTTAACTTTGACATGAGTCTGAGTGAGTGACACTTAAAACTGCTGATGTAGATTTTTACCCTCATTGCCTTCCAGGTGAAAGCATCTTCTGACAAAGAGCAAGCAAAGTCTTGGGAAAAGCACTTCCTTTCTTCCCCAACTTCTCTAAGGAACAGGACCTACAGACATGGTGGATGTCCATAGCCTAAAAAAAGCCCATCAGTGTTGATACAGCCTTTAAAACCATAAAGAATATGAAGCCTGGGAGAAAGAGGAAACGCACAGAAAACTATTTTAAGAAAGAAACCATTTTTGCATAACATGGTGAATCATGCACAGAACTGCTGCAGAGGAGAGCAAAATAACTGAAAGGAGCTATGTAAAGGAATGCATTTCTCAGGCAGTTCACGCTTGTTTTTCAAAGATCTAAATCCTCCTGTCTTCACAAAAACATACAGCGTGGGGGTTTGGCTTGTTTATTTGTTTGTTTTGCTACAGCTGTGTACTTCTAGCTAAAATAAGGAATAATTGTATTCAGAACACAATTCTTCATTTTTTTTTTAAGTACTGTATGTTCCTCAAGAGTGCTGTAAACTCACAGCACCTACAGTTTCAGAGCTTTTCTGGGAAGATTTGTGTTAAGACTACTCAAGATCCTCAGAAGGCAGCAGTGGCCTTGAGAAAGCCAAGAAACTACACGATTCCATTCCTGGGAATGTGTGACTGCCAGAGGAGCTGTCATCTGAAACTGAGACAGAAAATCAGGAAAGATTCAGTACTAATGTTCTTCTTAGCCTAGGGGAAGCTTATGTCAAGCTCAGCCCAGAATATATGGTCCAACACCAAGCAGCTTGGTTTCTACCAAAGCAGTGACAATCACTGTGAGATGTTATCGTATTTCTGTGCACTATATATAATCAGAACCTACAATATTGATCATATCTGAATCTCTCTAGGTCCTCAAATAAGGAATACATCAAAATCTCACAGATCCTCTTCGGAGGGTGCTGGGTTCAGGTGCTGACTGTTCAAACATCTTAGGATTCTCCTTCTCCAAATGAGTTCCTCCACAACCAGCTTGACTTTCACACCTGAGTTCTGTATGCCACACTGAAAGATCACCACTCTGCTCTAGAACAAATGACATCATTTTATTCCCTTGTGCCTCCTCAGTTCCACTTTGTGATTTGGAGAAGTGCTTTCTACAAGCAGATGCCCTGACACAGACGTGCATACACTTAGTTTTTGTTGATATTCTCAGCTCCTGTAATAGAGTCTCCTAGATTAGGTCATTTGCCTTTTAAAATTGTATATTAAGTTATCCCTGGTCTGAGGCATTCTAGAATGAACGTGAACTTTTCATAACCTCCACAACATGTGAGGTCTGAAAGCTGCAAGAGACCTATTAAAACCTGCCAGGTCAGCACAGAGCCCACCATGTAACCCTGAGCATATCAGAAGGACAAAGGAGTGTACTGAGAATCAAATATGCTTTATATTAAGCAAGCAGCTCCTTGGTTCAGACTCCTGTGAATGTCCTAGTTCAGTAAGGCTCAACACCTGCCAGGGGTCAGGTCTGGGCTGGCTTCCTTCTGACTGGATTCTCCGCTCTCCAGTACAGTTGACAATCGCAGGCCTCTGCGTCCTAAAGCCTCGATGGACCCATCAAGCACAGAATCAAAGCAGCTGCCCCTCCCCTCCCTGAAAATACTCGCACCCCTTGATCTGAAGGGACCACCAGCAGGCTTATGCTGTCAATATTTTCCTCATCCCTCTGAAAATATTCCAAGCATTCATTAGTAGCAACCAAGGAAGTGACACCCAACTGCCCAGGGGAAATGGCCTGGAAACTACAGAGAGTCAGTCTCTGTATTTTCAACTGTATTATACAGGATGCTGCAAACATGAATTCCATTTGATAAATACCAACTAATCCCAATGGTCAGAATGAGATGAGAAAACAGGAGTGTCCTCTACATTTTACATGATGAGTCTTACAATCAAGGAGTAGTAGGGAAATATATAACCTATTGGACCGTCAGCAGCAGTGCCTTTCAAACATCACAGGAGATATGATACTCCACAGTTCCTATGACAATAAGCACAGCACTCAGGCACAACAAACGTCTCCTAAGAAAAGTAAGGTGAAAAGGTGGTATTTATGCAATAACTATAGCTCTCAGAATTGATGTTAGAGACAAAAATCCAAACGTAACTTACCCCACGGTGAAATAAAAAGAAGCAGGTACACATTTGTTCACTTTGACTACTACTACCATAAGTACCCCTAAGGAAACTGCTACACGTCATGTTTCAATATTAAAAAAATATTTCACATCTAGATAATAATCAAAATAATTCTGGATATCTTCCTGATCTACAGAGTCTACCACAGGTGAGATGCCGAAGAGTCCGTTCGTCGTGGTACAGTGCTGGGAACAAACAGATAGATCTTGTAGCTTAACATTTGAAATTGTCTTAGTACCTACTTTAGTAGCTATCTACTTTCTTGCTACAGTCTTAGAATAACTAAGTCCTCTGCTGTTCTGCTGTAGACTGCACCCTCTGCAGTTTGTCCCATCAAAATATTAACTTGAAATCAAAGGTCTTAGGTCCCCTAGACAGATATTAAAGTGTGTTCTTTTTCTTAAGAACAGGAGCTTATTCTGATGGTGGCCAACATTGCAGAGAGAAGCCCAAGTGTGACAAAACACATTTAAACAGGAGATAGGGAATAAAAGGGGCTCCAGAGTCTTTTACTTCTTCAATAGGATGACATTTAAGCCAATTGCATGGTCCATCAGAGCCTGGCACTGCTTTGGGAAGAATCATGGAGTGGCTTGCCTAGTTTAATTGCGTATATTCATTCACAGGGCCATTAATATCAGATAACCAGAAGCTCACTTGGCAGCAAGATGTTAAACAGTGCAAATTCCTCATTTGGAGCAGAAGAAACTGTGATCACCTTTGATATTATCTTTTCTCATTCAGCTTCTTTGATTTGAGTGTTGGTATCAAAAGAAAGTGACCTGAACATATTAAAGACGATGTGAGTTTCACTATTCCCTGTTGCACACGACTTAAAAATTAACAGTTCATTAATATCCAAACAGATCTGCTTTGGGGAGACCTGATCAGAATTCAACACCAGATATCACAAGCACCTGAGAGCACTGCCGATGCCTTTTTAAAAAGTCCCAGAAGAAATATGCTTTGTACATCATTTCCTCTGCCTTCACCTGCAGGTATCTCTGCTTCAGTGACAGAACAAACACCTGGAAATTTATGGTTTTAATCCCATTCTCAAAGGCAGAGCATTTTGTACCAATATAACAAAAAATAAAGCTTATTTTATCTAATTCATGATATAACACCCACTAGTAGGAAGAGAAGGGTGGCAGCTCCCATTTCTTCACACTTTGATAGAAAGTCAACAGAGAAGTAATACAAACTGACAGGTTTTCATAACTGACCTCCTGATACCTACCGGTGCATAAACATGCAGTTGTTAAAACCTATCACTAGGGCCAGGTTATCCCCTCTTGACTAGGAGCCTGCCAAGTCGTAAACAAATAAGCTAAAAATAGAGTTCCAAACTAATGTGTTCCATTTAGTGGATTCTGCCATTGAAATGTCCCAGAAAATCTCCGAACAGCAAGGCTGAGATTTCAATTTCATGTCTTTACTTTCCAAATGTTGCACAAAACTTGGTAAGCAGGAAGGCCATCTCTAGTCTCTTCAGACAGACACCCTGAAGGTGGTTGGCTTCTTGTAAGCACTGATCACAGTATTTGCATGCAAAGCAAGATGTAAAATCTCCCTTCCCAGGTGACCTCTTCTGCTCCTCACTGGGGCCAACATTCTCCTAACAGGACTGCATTTTTTATTTTATCCAGCCCTTTTGATTAGTTTTAAATCACTGTGACAAACATCATCCAAACCTGGCCCACAAAAAATTATGGTGTTCTTTTGTATACACTTATTGCTATAAACTATTTAGAAATGAAAGTGGTTTTTGAATAGTAAATACTCTGAGAAGAATTCTGGCAAGGCAAGGCACACAAAATTCAGCTGGAAAAAGGATATTCCACTTCAAGTACTCAATTTAATGCCTTGTCCTCCCACTTCACTGGTGAGTACTACAGGCAGTTGTCTGTAGAGTAACAATCAACAGAAGTCATAGCTGAATAAAATGAAAAAAGTTTTAATAGGCAATTTTTAAAATTACAAATCTGATCTCAGTTTTATTTGTTGATGTAGATGTCTGCAACCAAAGTTTAGTTCATACAAATGTTTGCGAACAATGAATTTAGGGGCAAGTTGCCAAGAAAAATGCACTCATCAAAAGAAAAATTATTTTGTGATTAAATTAAATTCATTTCCAGTAGAGACAAAGGTAGCTTATGAAAAATGAGTGGCAGAATTAGAGAACAGAAAAAACAGCATGACAACCCACTATTGCTACTAGTTAGTCTGCCACACGATGGGATTTCTGCTTGCTTTAAAAACTGCTAGGAAATGATGAGTAAAGGTGACCATCCATCACACCAGTAATAAAGCAAGAGTAGCAAATCTGAATAGAAATAGGAAATTTGTTACAAACAGTTCATGAACAATAAACAGTGAGATGTAACGCATATCTGAATGATTTTCAAAAGCAGTCAATAAATTTATGAATTACGTTCTGCTTTTGAACAACATTTCACAAATGAAAAACTGATAGATACACCACCTAGAAAGAACAGGAAGCCAGAACCAAGAAATGCCATCATCACCTAAAACAGACTGGGTCAGCTGAAGTCCACTCCCACCCATGTTTTTAATAAAAAAGCCTCCACAATGCAATCCCCTCCCCTTTCTGAAAACACTGTTACACCCACACCCAGAGATCCTAAATCAGCTGAATTTCTCTCCTGCCCAAGACCTCTTCTTCCCAAACAGTCACAATGTGGTTTGACAAGTGCCAGACAGCTCCAAAGCCCCAGTACAGGTAAAGAGGAGAAAATTCCTACTTAACAACCTCATCAATACCGTATTTACCAAGAAGGTCCAAATTCAAGTCTCTTTGGAGCTTGCAGAGATTCAAAACTGCCCTCTTTAGCACCCAGACAGTGCTCCAGTTTCCAGAAGAGGCACCATTTATTCCCTTTTAGACACTCTGTTGATGCTTTGCCACTGTTTTTAGAAGAGAACAAAAACTTCCAGGGCCAAGACAAGACCAAGCAAGAAGGAACTCAACTCTGGAGCTATGGGAGCCAGACACCTCCAGGAGATACAGATCTTGTAATTTCTGGACACTAAGCAATAGCTTTTCCTATAGAAGGTCTGTAGCCACATCAGCATTAGCAACTGCACAACAGCTGGTGCTGATGATCCACGATATTTGGATTTTGGGTGGCAAGAGAGAAGAAGGGTTTAATTTCAATGAGCTTGAGATTAATCTCATAGGCTGAACGCTGAGCAGTCAGAGACCTCAAGGTCCAGTTCACACGTGCCAAGATTGCTTTGTAACATGACCCAACGTACAAATACTGAAGACATGCAGATAATTTGCTTCAGAAGTGGCAATCCAAGTACAAACGAAACCACCACCAAAGGTGAAGATGCAGCTCCTGTTACCTTTTCCAGACACGTTTAAGTGGAAAAACAGTGCTCTTTTCTGTACCTGTTTTTTGAGAAGAGAACTTTAGGTTCCCACCCTTGGTGACTGAGGTGGGCAGCTGTGTCTGGGTGAATCGCAGCTCATCTTTCTCAACAAACCAAAAAATAATCCCCCCCCTTCTAAAGGCCACCCCATCGTGAACTTAATGTTGAGTTTAGCAAATCACTTGTTTGAAACTGCTCCAAGGTGCTTGGCTTTCACCCTACACTTTACATGGAATAAGCCTGTGGTTTTATTCCATTCTGGGGATCGAGATCTAGCTGTGAGATGACTAAATCTTATTTTTTTCTCACTTAACTGGTTTTAGCAAACTACGTCAGCTAGGCCACTCTGTGCATGAGAAATAATCACTAAAATAAGCAACCCAAGAGCTTGTTATTATGCAAAGAGTAATACTCCAACTACACACCCAGCTCATAAGAGAGATCTGGGTCTGCATTCTGAGGGCAGTTCTACTAAAGCAAATCCCAGTAACTTCAGAGAATCTCTTCAATTTCTTTGACAGAATCTGTAAGACAGAAATCAGAATTTGGCACTTCGGGCAAATTTGAGCCTGACATGGCTCAGAAATTCTTGACAGGTGCTGCCTATGAGAGGGTCTTCCTCTTTGTTCTTTCCAGGGGGAGAAAAGAAAACCTCTCTGACACCTCCGCTTCAGCAGTCTCTTTGCCAAGTACCTGCCATACGCCTAAAGGCATTTGAGAAACATGGTTACATTTGTTATCATGACACCAGTTGGCTCTATGAGAATATCTGAGATAACCTCACATTTTTTAATGGCTGGGTTTGTTTTTGCAGAAAGCTGATTCTTGGTATATGAGCTGTCATATCACATTCTCCTTTATTCTTTTATTTTTACAAAGTATTGCATAAACAGGAACAGCTGGTGTTGATTTATAAACACCAGAGTTGTCTTGAGAGTTTAGATACTATTTTGCCAACATTTAAGCCTAATCATTTGCAAGCAATTGTTCTGTACCATAGTGGGCAGTGGTTCTTCTGCTGCCTGGAGGCAAAGATATTTTCTAATAGTAACACTAGTAATGTAATTCTGAACTACACTTAGAAGGAGGATCTTATGGGCATAGATCTATCTGTCCATATATCTGTGTGTAAGTGCCTTCTTCCATCCAGAATGTCTTCCTAGAGAATGCCAAAACATTCACTGCTCCAATCTCTGGTAAAACTAATTGTAGCCTGCTCTAAACAGGCAGGCAAAGGCCTTGGTCGCTACGGGAACCTGTGTGTTATTTGCACGTGGGAGTACGTTGAAATGAGATGTGAAAATGCAACAAGTAGTTCATCTTGGTGCTTAACCACCTTAACCACTGGGCTTTTGTCCCCTGTTTTATTCATAGTACAATTGCCAAGTTTTGGAACAAATATTCTCCAGACAATAGTCTTTTCCCTCATGTTTCCCTGATCCATTCCCAGTACAGGGCCACACCGTGCACTGAAGAAGGCAGGAATCAGGTGATAAAATGCTGTGTGACCAGTTAATTAGAGAATTTATTATAAGCTAAGAGATGCCTATTAAAGATTCACAGGCAAATTGAGCTTCTGCATCTCCAGTGTTGACGCTGAAGCTTTCTATCAAAGTCATACATTTTTTATCTTATTCTAAATTTTAATAACAGAAACCCAAAGATGTGGTTAACAAACCATTAAAAGATAGCAAACAAAGGACAGAAGTAACTGGTGAGCTTCCACAAAGGAGGATACCAACCAGCCCATCTCCTGAGGACCCGAGATGCTAGGTATAGTCTTGTAGGAGTTTGAAAAGAAAACGGATAGCGACATGTAAAAAGTTTACCAGGCATGGAGAGTCACTCTGGCAAACTGATCTGAATGCAAAGAGTTGTGGGAGGCTTAAAATACCAAACAACAATAAAAGAGCAGAGGGTATTGTTGAATGCAAAGTAATGCATATGAGGAAAAACAATCCTAATTAGATCTAAACCACAATGGACCCTAGCTATTATCACTCGGCACAAAAATCTCACAACCATTATGGATAATTCCTCGGAAATATTGGTTTCATGATATGTACTGATAAAAAAGGCCAACCGCATGCTTTCAGCTCAGAAAAGAGGCAGCTGGGGAGGGGTACAACAGAGGTTTGCAAGTCATAAAAGTTCTGGACTTTCTTGTCTGCGATTAGGGAATGATTATTCAGTATATTAATCATCTTTGTAATAAATGAATTACGAAAAGAAAATAAATCTGGGGACACCTAATAAAATTAGCTCCCAGTTTTAAGCCCAGTAAGAGGAAGTCATTTTTCATACAATGCACAAACTGCAGAACTGATTGCTGCCGGGCTTCATACAAGTCACAAGTCTAAACAAATTTTAAAACTTATTAGGTGTATTAGTGGAGGCAGAATGCATTGATAATTCCAGAATGCAGTGCTCCAGGCACAACCTCCATTGGGGATGAGCTCACGTATCAATAAAGTGTTTGGTGTTTTCTCAGTTTCACTCAATTATACTTTCCTAAACTATCTGCTGCTAGTGCTGGGTACTGGACATCTGACCCCTCTTCCCCACAAATCTTTTCTTCTGCAAAGACTAATTCAATTTTTTTTTATGTAGGAAATATGAAATCCCATAAGTCTCTTTGTTTTCCAGCTTCATATCAGTGTCTCATTCCCAATTAACTCTTTTGCTGTTCATATCCCTTCCCCCCCTTGCTTTCCTCCATTACTTCCTAATGGCATTAACCAGACATAGCACTATTTATTTTCTCAGCTAATTCTGCTCTCCCACCTGCCTTCACTAAACTTCCTCAAACATTTATAACTTCACTCAATGCAATGCTTTTCATAAAAATGCTATAAGAAAAAGATCAGCCTCCTGCCAAATTTCAGATCCTCGTTCCAAAACAATACGATGTGGGACAGAGGGAGGGGAAGCTATAGCTATTCAGAGCAAGGTTTGCCAGGACTTTACAGTGTGTTCAAAACAAATATAATTTCCTCTTGCCTAATGCCTGGAAATGTTTGAATCATTTTTGCTGAAATTTTCCAAAACAGATTCAACTAAGAAGAAACTCAGCACGGAAAGCTTTGCCCCACAGAGATGTCAAATGGTTAAAAGTCTGGTAAAGTTTTCAAAAAGTGCAAATAAGGAGTTATCATGGAGAACATCAGGCAATCTTTGTCAAAACTATTACACCACCAAGATCACAAAACATAGTATAAAAGATGCAATTACTGATGCCTCTGATATAATAAAAGCACAGCCTTCTGTGATAGATTTTGGCAATCATTTCACTGCACATTAGTTTAAGAGTACATTATTTGATTTTGCAAGATGTCATCAAATTGAAAATATCTTTTTTGTCATGGGCCAAAAGGACCCTTGAAACTAGAAGTAAAGAGAACACTGGCTCTGGCAATGACTATAACAAATAAAGCCCTGCAATTATTTTTGTTTGCAGGTATCCACAATTTTTTGTTAATGTCTATATATATGATTGATTTTTAACAAAAATGGAAAACCAGCTGTGTTTAAATGTGACTTAGTAACCGTAAAAGACAGTTTAAAATGCAACAGAACTGTAAACATAAAAATAACTCTTTCCAGAGATGAAATAAGCAACTCGCCAGTTTACAAAGTCTGACCACGAATAAACATGCTGGTCTTAATCAAGAATTCTTGCAGATCTTCTTCATATAAGGACTTGTGATAAAACTCCTTGTATTTATGGTGCAGCATAGCACCACTTCTCTGCCACTAGCCTAAAGGTAAAGCCAAGCTATGTGCCATCTGCCTTTCCTCCAAATATACATAAAGCTTCCAAAGGGAAGTTTGCAATGAACCTGGATGTATTTTATAGACACAAACCATTCAAACCTCCAGGGGCTTAGTCCAGTGGAACCAAGTACAAGGGTGATAAGGGCTGCCATAAGAGGGCTCTCTTAGGCAAGAACTGGTCTGTGATTTCTGTTTGAACCATAGGAAGTTACTGTGCAGGGCAAAATAATGATGCTGGAATACAGGTGATAAAAAATCTGCATGGAGATACCCCCATTTCCCACCCCAATTTACAGACATCAGTTTTTCCTGTGAACCAGTCTATATTGTTCCCCAGGGTTCAGTGCTGAGTTCAGTCCTGTTCAATATCTTTATAAAAGATCTGGACGAGGGGATCGAGTGCACCCTTAGCAAGTTTGCAGATGGCACCAAGCTGGCAGTGTTGATCTGCTTGAAGGAAGGGAGGCTCTGCAGAGGGATCTGGACAGGCTGGATCCATGGGCTGAGACCAACGGGATGAGCGTCAACAAGGCCAAGTGTTGGCTCCTGCACTTGGGACACAACAACCCCAGGCAGCGTTACAGGCTTGGGGAAGAGTGCCTGGAGGAGAAGGACGTGGAGGTGTTGGTTGGCAGCAGCTGAACATGAGCCAGCAGTGGCCCAGGTGGCCAAGAGGGCCAATGGCATCTTGGGCTGTGTCAGACACAGCGTGGGCAGCAGGAGCAGGGAGTACTGGGCTCAGTTCTGGGCCCCTCACTCCAAGAAGGACATTGAGGGGCTGGAGAGTGTCCAGAGAAGGGAACGAGGCTGGGGAAGGGGCTGGAGAACAAGGCTTATGAGGAGAGACTGAGGGCACTGGGGCAGTTCAGCTTGGAGAAGAGGAGGCTGAGGGGAGACCTCATCTGTCTACAACTGCCTGAGAGGAGGCTGTGATGAGGTGGATGTTGGGTCTCTTCTCCCAAGTGACAGGCATAGGACGAGAGGAAATGGCCTCAAGTTGCACTGGAAAGGTTTAGACTGGACATCAGGAAAAATTTCTTCCCTGGAAGGGTTCTCAGGCCCTGGCAGAGCTGCCCAGGGAGGGGGTGGAGTCCCCATCCCTGGAGGTGTTTTAAAGACAGGCTGATGAGTTTCTTAGGGACATGGTTTAGTAAGGGGACAGGGACAGCTGGACTTGGTGACCTCAGAGGTCTTTTCAAACCAGATGATTCTATCAATCTATAATAAGCTTTAAAAATATTTTTGCAGTGTGAATTTGCCATCAAGTAGCATCACTTTTTTTCAGCTGAAAAGAACTGTAAGCTCAAACACAGCAGAGTCCTCTGCTGGGTTTGACTCCTTTTACCAATGGTGTACACCACCAGCACTAAATCCCATTTGAACTGTCTTTTTTTCTCAGATCACAAAGAGAATCCAGGTTGGATTCTCCCAGAAGGAGTCTGTTGGGCAGGTAATCAGGGATTTAATTTATTTTTCTTTTTTTTTTTTTTCCTTCTTTGGTCCCCTCTTTTAAAGTAATCAAATTTCATCCAGAAAATGATGGAGAAACAATAAACATGGAAGCCTAGAATAGTATTTTTGCAGAGACAAGTTTCAGGATAGAATGATGTTTTAATTTTTTCCAGGCTTCCTACAGTATTGCTGGCAAGCCTTGAAAGCTTTAGAAGAGCAAGTAAATGGATTCCAATTCTCTGCCATGGGCCAGATTGTATTTAGCCCTGCATGGGACTGCAAGGAGTGAGCACAAGGGGAGAGAAAACAAAGAACCTCCTCCTGTGCCGAGGTATAAAACAGCAGGGAGAGACGAGCACTGCCTCATGCGAAGATGAATCGTGACATTGGTTTCTCCCAAACAGGGCTGGGAAGAGTTCAGGAGTGATTGGCAGTTGTCCCTCCTCAGCACTGGCCATGGGAGCTGTTCAAACATGAGAAAACATCTTTGTGAAGCACCACAGCATTTCAGCTGCCGGGTTTCTTTGGGACTCCTGAGAGGACCTCGGCCAAAATGTGTGCTGAGTCATCTTTAAAAGCAAGCCCTTGGTCTTCCAAACTGTCTGCAGCACTGACCCAGGTCTCAGTCAGCATACGGAAGGGATGTGTGAATCCCAGGAATTCAGAAATTCCCAGGACCTAGTATATATAATAGGTGGGCTGATGACACAGCCTCAGTCTCCATAAAGATATTTGGTGTTGGTTGCTTCTTTTTTAAAAAAAAAAAAAGAAATCTGCTCTCTTTATGATCTTAGAAGCTGAGGAAACATTTCTCCTAGAAGAAAAGAGCTTTGAGTGTTTCAGCACACTACCATCATGTACTCTGAAAGAAGTAAAATATTCCGTCATCCCCACTACGCAAGGCACAAATTGAAAAATGAGTGGTTTGGTTTCATCACACAATAACTGAAGGTGAAACCAAAATGTGTTTGTTGCTCCCCCAGCTAACAGACTCTGATATGCTTTTACACCTTATCATTAATTCAAACATCTACGCAGCACAGTCAGACATCAAGTATCTCTACTAGTGGATTTACAAACTCTTTAAAGCTATTGATGTGGTCGATCTACTGTAATGTAACCTTTTTTTACTAAAACACTGCTAAAACTCTTATTTAACACACACACTACTTCACTGTTCATGTAGAACAATGAAACAACTAAAGCAATGAAAGTAGGTCAGATTGGAGGGCAGGAATAAAACCATCTTCCTGCCTACCAAACAAATCCCTGCCTCTGAAACCCACTCTCTTCATCCTTGCCATTTGTTTGTTTGCTCAAACTTCTAACTTTGCTCCTAAACCAAACTGTCAACTATAGGGACAATTGTTCTCTAAGGAGATCTCATGGTCGTGCAGCAATACTTCCTAGAGGGTTTTTTTTTCTTGCAAATTTCTTCCACTGCACCTCCTCTGCAGCAAAACCTGATGGAGACAGGTACAATCAGGTACAATTTCTCACTGCTTTTGAAAGCAACACACAGCCCTCCATATAACAATTTATCAGCCTAGTCATATGATCAGTTTCTTTTTCAACTGTGCAACCAGAAGGCCCCTTTATTTTCAGTGGCATTATAAACTAACAATTTTTTTTACCAGTGTGTTTTCAGAAGCTATAAGAATCATTCTTTTAAAAATAAACACGTTGGAAAACAGTTGATCATTCTTAAATGAAGATATACACAAAATGCTTTAAATAGCATTTAAATCCTTTCACAATCATCAATTAAATCTTGCAATTCACTCTCTTAAGTACTATTAACATTTAAAACTGCCAACACATCAATCAGTGGTAACACATCTCTTCTCCTGTACAGCTTAGCTCCCAAGCCTTTGGCTCCTGTTAATACATTGTCACTTTCAAAAGCTCTTCTCATGCAACAAGACAAGCACACAGGGTACATCACAGGCTCTAGCAAACACACCAAGAAATACTCCTCTCTCAGACTGCCAAAGTTTCATCCGTGTGTACCAGCTGTGGGTGCAGCAGCACGATCGTTTGTTAGTCACAGATAGGACAAAATGATTATACGATAAAAAATTCATGCAGACTTTACAATTTTAAAGTAAGATGCATTCACATGCCCTTTGCAAATGAATAGTCAAGCAAGTAGTCTTGGTGAGACAGAACTGTTGACAGTTTTGAACTTGGGTCTCTAAATGAATACCCCTTTCTTTCCTGTACACTGGCCCCTGGTGTGTTTTATGTGAGGATATTTAATAGACCCCATCAGCTCATAGTGCACAAGGCTCAGAATTGGTTGCCTTTACTGAATAGGCTGGGAAAGCTGCCTCAACAAATCTGTTCATGCTTAGGGTCTTGTTGCTGCCAACTGACGAGCTTGCAAAGGCTGCCTTTCCATCCTCTGCTGCTAAACTAACAGCACATTCACAGCAGAGAGGGTGAAAGATATACTCTACAGCTATGCCAAAATGAAAAGTAAGACCACTCTTCTGCCCAAAATTGAACCCTGCCGGTGCAGAACTAGTGCCCAGTTATCCCTGGCTCAAGAATTCTGAAACAAACAAACAGAAAAATCAACAGTCCTGAATTTCATCAGCTCACTGGAGTCTGAGAGACTTGTGAGAGCTCAGGCGTACTTTGAGCTTCCTTCTATTAGCCACAGTAAATACACTTGAGCAATAAATATATTTGAGTAGGAAAAAAAAAAGAAGGAAAGAAGATGTAAAATAACAATAAATGCAAGGTTGACACTGGGGCAAATCAGATGAAATTGCTGGAGGACTCTGTCCTTACATAAAGACCCTGTCAGGCTGCCAAGGTCAGCTGGAGTTTGGGTTATCTGTTGCCCGAGGCTACTCTACCTTGTTTTTCATTCAGGGATCATTGTTCTTCGGTTGTTTATGTGGATTTTATTCCACCCTTTTCTTCATACTTTGCTCCCTTTTCAGCTGGCAGTCCCTGCAGCACATACCAGAGGCCCATCCTGGTTGTGCACTGAGAAATCCAGACTGCTCTAATTGGAAAGAGAAGCTCTGAGTGTAAAGAGTTTTAGTCTTTAAAGGAGAGAGAGAGAGAAGGTATTTAACAAATCCTTCGTGAAAAGTGAAAAATTCACTAATTAGTTTCAAGCATAACTCACGTGCCTAAACCAGGGAGGGGATGCCATGTAAATATCTTTATCACTATAAACAAGGTAGTTAAACAATTTTCCCTGTACTTTACTGCCATTTAATACATTACATTTATCAGTACCTAGAGATTCATCAGAGACAACAACATAAAGGAGAAATGAAGGAGAGGTGAGCAAAATAAAAGGGAGACAGAAAGGCAAATAATGCAATGCATAATGTTTTATCATAAACATAATAATAAATAACAGATCTTAGAGTGGGGGTTGCAGGTAAGATTTTACAGAAAAATGTTGTATAGCATGGGACACGGGGAACCTGAGAGTCCAGAATATCCCATCATGAGTGTTACAGTTATCTTTTGGCATCGGTTCATTTAAAACCATTGCAAGGTATGCCAAAGCTTTCTTATTCCTTCCTTTAGGGTCAGTATCTGCAGAAAACATTACAGGAAATATTTGCACTGAGTTGTAACATGCAATACATTCAGCTCTCACAGGAAAAGTTATCGTGAAAGGGGCAGAACATCAGCAACACCAGCTTCCACTGACTGAAGTAGGAGTAGGATTTGCTTCTATCAAAGCTGACTTTGGCAGAGGTACTCCCAAAGAACCAGGTAATAGCAGGTAATAGGCTTCCCTAGCCTTTCCTCTCTGTGGGGGCTGAGATGGTTTTTAAGCTGCTGCATGACTTACATGCCCCTGAATGCAAGACACAGAACTAATTCAGTATTTTGCCTACCTTGCAATTTAAACTGTTCATATCTCGTGCAAGAAAGAGGGAGAAAAGTTTAATCCAAAAAGAATAACAATTAATGTTATTAATGTAGCTGTTATTTTCCACTTATATTTTGCTTCAGATATGTTTGGGGAACTTTCTTTTTTTCCATCAGCCCCCAAGGTTATTACATCCTCTTGAACAATTAGAACTTGCTGATAAAACAAGTCATGTCTACAACTCCAGGATAAAACTATTGCATACATTTGAAGGAAAGCAAACATAGAAGGAATCAATGTAAAAATCAAACCCATATGTTACTTAGACATGAAAAAACCCAACAACTTGAAGCCTAAGAAGCCTAGATATTTAAAAGATTTCCCAACACTTGAATCAGATGGGATCAGCTCAAAGTTCCTCAAGTACTATGTAAGAGCTAGCTAAAAAAGATGTCCTACTCTGCTTAAATTTTTTACTTTTGCATTGTACGTGTATGTTTTACATCTATTTTTATAATGCAATAAAGTTTGCATAGCAGAATAAGCACACATCACAGCCTTTGGTGATGGCCCTTACATCGCAGAAGGTAGCTTAGTGAAAAAGAAACACCTGGCAATTTTCTATCAGCAAAAGAACTTCTTTTTCTTTGAAAGGAAAAAAAAAAGCCCAAATTCATTCTGTGTGCATACAGAAAGTTCATTCACTTTCATAAAAAAAAAAAATAGTTTCAGTAAAAGCTTTGAAAAGCACTTGCCAAACTGTGAATTTCATCTGAAACGGTTTTAGGTCCCTTGTACAGGATTTACAAAATTCTTTTGAGTGAACGGCATTAATCAAGGTCACTATTTGATACAAGATCTGTCCCTACACCGTGTCAGTTACACAGCTTTGGGAAAAGATCTTTAAACCTTTGTAGAAAAGACTACATGGAAATAGCTGATAAACTCGTATTGATTTTCACATATCGCCCTTGTCAAAAGGATTTATTGACGTGTCAATGCATGTTGTGGCAAGGATCAGAGCAGGATAGCTTTCAAGGATTTATGGTGAATCTATAGGCTGTAATACACTCAGTGGTAAATAACTAACAAGTAGTGTGGATATTGATTCTTGTCATGTGGTCAATGGAATCTTTAGCCCACTAATTGTTAGTATTGACGAACAGTTCATGATCTAAATGAGCAGCAGGGCATCGTTCCTCACCAACATTGCTCCAAACACACTTCTCTTCACCATTTAACCCCCAAGAACAAGGTTTACTCACAGAAGTATAAGTCAAAACTCTGACTTACTAACTTCAGATGGAGCCTGCATAGGCTCATGGCATTCAGCTCCCCATTCTCTACCCTCCAGTGGTTCCACACACATTTAAGCACTTTTAACTCAATTTAAAGTAGTCACAGGAGAGTTAATTATGGCTGCCAACTTTCACCTGCTCTATTTTTCATTAAGACTTTACTCCAAATTCAGACACCTGCCTGTACTATTGGAGGCTTATTATTTTCAACTTTTAAAGAATTGCAGATTTAGATACATGTGAGTACCCAGATTAGATTCCAATCTGCTAAGAAAATAATTATTATTGCATTTGCATAGGTGTGTGCTTATTCCTGGCAGCTGCATGTCTCAGCCATGACTTTTAATTTTATTAGATACAAACAAAAAAAAAAATCAGCAATTACATAGTTGGAAGAAGATTTACTGCTAGTGTAAAATCAATTCCCAGAACTAATATACCTGGTTAATTAATTATTAGGTAAACAATAAGTAAAATTTCTATTCATTCTTAGGTAGAACTTGGTAAACAAAAGAGTGTGTGCATGCAGAGCATTATTGATTCATTCCATTAGCCTTGCATCCTACACAGAGCAATAAATACAGTTTACAATGTTTTTGAATGTCTACGAGATACCTCAGAGACCCAACAGCCTGGCTCTCAGCATCTTAGACACATGGAAGAAAACACTTCCATAAACAAACCCAACACCCCAAATAAGACAAACAAGAAAATAAAGCAAGCCCTAAAGCTTTGAAAATCAGTCCTCAGTACATCCCTTTCTCCTCCAAAGTTTGGAAAAGGTGGTAACATTAAGCTTATCAGAGTTGGATTATTTTGGCGCAAACACAGAAGAAGGAACTAAAAACTGAAGTTATCTAAGAGGAAATCATACTGGACATTCAGCATTATGTTCTTTAGTTTATTTTCTCTGTTTGAAGCTTTAACTGCCTTTGTGTGTTTCTACAGCAATGTTTGCAAGCCCCTTTACAAAGTGCTTCTGCGCAGGCACTGCTGATCACCGCAGCCTTCAGCTCGCTACGCTTTCCCGAAAGGGCAATTTGTGGCTTGTGGTGAGCATTTGAGGAGAGAGCACGAGAAGAGACAGTCTCAGTGCCTCGCCTGCTTTAAGGATGGTTGCTTGAGACAGCATTTCTCTTCACACCAGGCCTATACTGCCAGTCATCAGCTATTAAGCCAGAGAAAAAAATCAACAACTTCCTATGTGACTATTTATCAGTTCAAAGCATGGAGTCACCTCGGTACCCACACAAACATCGAATGTACAGTCAGAGAAACCATTTCTAGCACTCAGCAACAAATTTTAAATCAAGTCATTTTTAGCAATATGCTTTAAAGTTCAATCTACGCATTTATTTAGTGCTCTCTTGAAAACCTGTCTGTGTCTTGAAAACCTGAGCCAGTCTGTGCTACTGAATCACTCGGATCTTTTATTCCAAAAAACTTTTGGGTAAAATGATGTGATTGCAGCAAACAGTTTACTGCAGCCTTAACAGGTCAGTGTTACAGACATGGAGAAGAGTGGCTGGAGAGCTGCCTGGCAGAGAAGGACCTGGGGGTGTTGGTTGGCAGCAGTTGAACAGGATCCAGCAGTGGCCCAGGTGGCCAAGAGGGCCAATGGCACCTTGGGCTGTGTCAAACACAGCGTGGGCAGCAGGAGCAGGGCAGGGATTGTGCCCCTGCACTCAGCACTGGGGAGGCCACCCCTCGAGTGCTGGGGTCAGCTCTGGGCCCCTCACTCCAAGAAGGACATTGAGGGGCTGGAGAGTGTCCAGAGAAGGGAACGAGGCTGGGGAAGGGGCTGGAGAACAAGGCCTACGAGGAGAGACTGAGGGACCTGGGGGTGTTTGGTCTGGAGAAGAGGAGGCTGAGGGGAGACCTCATCCCTGTCTGCAACTGCCTGAGAGGAGGCTGTGGGGAGGTGGGTGTTGGACTCTTCTCTCAAGTGACAGGTGATAGGATGAGAGGAAATGGCCTCAAGTTGCACCAGGATGGGTTCAGATTGGACATCAGGAAAAATTTTTTCTCTGAAAGGGTTCTCAGGCTCTGGCACAGCTGCCCAGGGAGGGGGTGGAGTCCCCATCCCTGGAGGTGTCTAGAAGACAGGCTGATGAGTTTCTTAAGGACGTGGTTTCGTAAGAGGACAGGGACAGCTGGACTCAATGATCTCAAAGGTCTTTTCCAACCAGATGATTCTATGATTCTAAGGGGCACATACTAAAAGCTTTCCTCTTGACTCAGTTACAAATTTCAATGAACTTTCTAATCCCGATTGATAAGAACAGTGAGGTATGTGTTTAACTTTGTATATGCCCTAAATCCCATTCACCTTTGCAGATCTTAACACTTCTCCCATACAGTGATTCTTTCCTCAGAAAGAACCTTCATTAGAGGCTAGTTGCCTCATTTCTTAGCCTTGTAAACTCTTACCAATATATTATAGAATCATATTTTTTCTACATTCAGGTCATCTGTCTTGGAAGCAGTGGATGTGAATATAACATACAGCCTGACTATCATATATCGAGGTTAACAACATAAACAGAAGGGCAGCAAAGCAAGTTCTTACGTATTTCCAGCATCCACTGATTCAAGGTCTCATTTCAGAAACATTAAATTACCTTTCATATCACACATATTAACATACAGAGCACAGCTTTAGGTCTGAATAAATAATTTTTAACCTGTCCAGTCAAATTGTATTATTAAATTAATCTAATGTCTTCATTAAGATCCAGCAATCTTTCTCATATAATATACGATGAGGACAATAGGAAGATATTAATAAAATACACTGTGATGGGTAATATAACTAATAGGTTCTTTTTTGCATGGTTAGAAGGCTGATTAATTATTGGTATTGTTCTTTAGAACCTCCTGATGCGACTAATGATACAAAACCACATGGGGTTTCATCATCTATTGCTCAATTCAATATTTACCTGGCAATTTACCTTCATCAGAATATCACTTTCAAGGAGCTCTTTAGACAGTCAAATATTACAACTAAGATACCGAGGCATACATTGCAGGCAGTGTTGTTGTGTCCTATGCAAGAATCAGGAAAGGGACTACTTAAAAGTATAGAAAAGTCAGTGGAGAGCATGGATAAAAGTATCCTGCATCTAAGATAAGGCACCAAAGCATGTGAAAACCAGTAAAAAAAATCCCAGTTCTTTTAAGTTGTTTGATAAGTAGAAGGGCAGTTGGAGAAGTCAGAATGATATACAACTTCTTTTTCTGAGATTTCTACCATTATATCATCGTTGTATACAGTGCCCTCGAAAAGAAATACATTTTTTAAAAAGCATAAACTGATTAAAAACAAACTTGCAGCAAGTGATACCTAAAAGCAATGCAAAATAAAAGATTCTAATTAAGCTGTACTGTGGTTTTTCACTCTCTGAAGAAGACATTTTCATCTTCATCTTGTTCCACTGCACCAGAGTGACATTCAGCCCTATGGCACAAAATACCAAAAAGGTGGCTGATCAAGGGTAGCAAGGTCTGCAAAACAGGTTTAGACCTGGAAGATAATATGCCTGCTGCACTCCAGACCAGAGTCACCAGAGCCAAAGCCAACCTCAGAATGATGCGTTTATCCATCCTTACACTTTTCCAACTGCAGTAATATTCTGCAAATTTTAATATGCACAGCTGTACAATATTTTAAAGAATGAGAAAGGGATTGAACTGACAATATTTTGATAGAACCCAGTTGGCAATACTGCACACGGTTGTTTGCTGGGGACACCACCCAGGCTGATCAGAGAAAAAGCACTGAAGCTCCACCATGAGATATTTTATGTTTTCAGTAACTATTAGCACTGCCACTAAAAGCTGATCTGCAAGCGTCTCCTGTGTCCAATTATCACCACCCATTTTGGTAAATGACAAGCTATCAGGACAAATCTGTCTTCCAGACTCCTTCTGGGTATTTAAACATAGCACATTTCCCTGTTAAAAGCTAAATCTGTGGGCATGAGCACTATAAATGCAGCGTACTGAACTTATGGCAAGACTGCTTTTCTTCTTTTGAAGAAACCAAAAACCTTTTTATGGTTTGAGTACAGTTCCTCTCTGTGGTTGTTTTTGTTGGTTTTTTTGTTTTGTTTTTGGAGTTGTTGTTAGTTTTTTTTAATATAGAGATTATCTGATGCTTTCTATACCACATTGGGTCATAAAATGAAAGCAATACTTCAGAGGAATAAGGTGAATCCAATCACTTCCAAATTTCATTTGCAGCAATAAATGGGATTCTACACAAACACAATTAATTTCCCCCACAAATCAGTCCAGTGTTATAACCAGGCAGGTGTATTTAGGTGTATTTCTTCAAATTACATCATGTGATGCAGTCTAACTGCTCTTTGCTTGCACAACCTGGGCCCAGCTTCACACCAGCTTCTTTGGGCAGGTCTGCAAAGGATTTCTTAGTGCTAAGAGGAGAAGCAGCAGATTTCCCAAAGAATCCCAAAACCTGGACACTTTTCACCTGGGAATGCTGTCTCCACTGGACAGAAAGGTTTTTCCTCTGCAGAACCAGAACCCTTCCATCTTTATCCATTCCTATTCTTACTCAGGAGAAGTAGGAAATGATAATATAAGATATATCTCCTTAAACACTTCTGCGTGATGACAAATGTCTGTTTTTAACCACTATGAACGTTACAATTTCATCTGTGAATTTCTTTTTTCCATGATTTTAACAATTTTTAACTGTAACTTCTTATGCATTCACAATTAGAGGTGCCCTTAAAGGTAGGTGTGGAATTCAAGTGTGCAATTAATCTGCCTCCAGCCCCTGGAACACACTGCCAAGAGGTGGCTGGCAGGAACTGCAAGGCACGTGCCAGGAGCACTCTAACTGCTGCTTTCTGCAGTGTCCACACTGAGGGGAAAGATGGGACAAAGAGGGAATCTCTATGCAAGCCTGACTGTTCCCAGCATCTTGGTTACATCCTCCTACGTCATCCTCCTACACACCAACTACCACCACACAGAAGACAAGCTGCAGCCTAGAAAGAGTCCCCATTTGTCTTGCTGCCAGCCACGTGAGAAGCTGCTCAAGCAAGCCTTCCCTGCAAACACCAAGGCAGACATCTCCGCTACCTCCTCAGGCTCCTCAAAACAACCAAGGAAGGAACCACTTCACAGTCAGAGTTCAGTTACATCAAGAGTTTTGCTGTGTAAGTGAAGTTGAGAGACTCCAGTCAAAGGCACAGCTCTAGGCAGCGCTCCAACACAGAAGAGCTGCAAATTAAGATACCAAACTTACTCAGGAGGCCACAGAATATCCCCAAAAGGGCATAAAAGTAGCTAGAAGCCGTTAATCCCCACAACCTCTGGGATGCCAAGTTCTGTGCCGTTCCTCCGCAGCTATCCAAGCAGATTGCAATGTTTATGTGTCTTGAAGTACATTTCCAACTGTTTTCGACTTGAAAATATTTTCCAAAAACCTCTGCCCTTGCCAGGAGCAAGCATTTCGGTTCCTGTCAGGATTGGGGCTCGGGGCTCAACTCCTCTCACTTTCTGGTGCTTCCTCTGCGAAACAAGGAGCTACTGCTTCTTCCCAGCCCTATTAACCTTGTATATTTAGACAGAAAACTTGTTGGGAGAGGAACTGTCTCTCACCATATGTACGTAGAGTACTCTGAACAATCAGGCCTTTGCCTCCCCAGGCATAATCAACGTTTAAGTAAGAAAGCCAAGTGATGATAATTCTTAGAGAAAAAATGCAGGGAAAATAACCTAAAACTCACCAGAATTGACATAAAACTCTCCAGCAGATGGGGGCCTAGCACTCCCTGAGGGCCCTGCTTGTGTGAAGACCAGTTAGTTGTAAACATTTATAAATTCGGGCAAATATGTACAGACTTCCACAGAAGTAATTGCATTCCCTTCCTCTTGTGCCAGAGGCAGCTGGTGCCTTCTGAAACACACCCTATCCCTACACCAGATCCACACATGCGAAATGAGTTCTTGTGTAATATCTGCTGATGCAATGAGGGCAAAGAAAAACCTCCATGAAAAGGTGGGCCTGTGTAAGACGCACAAAGCAAGCACTGCAGTTGGCTCACTCAAACCCACACCTAAAGGTAAGTTCATTTACTCATAGAGGCATTTTAGCTTAAAGTCTGCTTGACAAAATAATGGAAATCTGTTTTCCAAAATACAAAATGACAAGTTATAATGTCCCACTCGAGTGTGTCAAGTCATAAGTCATTTATATTTATAAAATACCATGGCTGCTGAAGCCTGTAATAAAGTAACAAAAATCAGATTCAAATTATAGAGATTGCAATGAAATCAAATAGCAAATACAACCCTGTCATGCTGAAAAACAAAAATATTATAGAAAAAGAATTATTAAAGCTATCTTTATTGATAACTTTACACTTACTAAATAAAATCAGATCTTTAAAATCCTTATGACGGCTACACTGGCAAAAAAAGGACACCCCACCAGGACCACAGCTGCAATACCAAAAAGCCAAATAAATCCAACTGGAATAGGACACCTAGTTCCCATTTACTACTCTAGATATCCCTTTTCCTGACAGAAACCTGTGACTATGAGGTTTTCATTAGGGAAACAGGCACAAGATGATTACCTGGATATATATGATCCACCTGTAACAGAAGGGTGCAGCCAGAGCATGCTGATGGCATATTTCTAGACAATACAGATGGTGCACAAAAGTCACCTTATAATCCGAGAACAAAATCTCTGCCTTTGTGTATTTGGGAATATTAATGTATAATAAGGACAGCAGATAAAAGCAGCCAAGTAGTTTCCTTATGTTACCTAGTGGGGTCTGTATGCAGGCTTTGAATCGCTGTCCTGAGGCACCCAGAGAAGCCCTCCGCAGTTTGCAGAGCAGCAAATCATAAAGCTGAGCTGTGGAGCTGCTGTCAGAGATTGAGCATCTCCTGCTTAAGCAACACTGAAGGCTCAGCCCTTTCCAGCACTGCTAAAAACAAACTTTCTAGTACCTGTCTCTGACTTTGTAAATTCTCCATCCCTGCTCCTGCGGGTACGCTGTCAGGACACACACAGCAACCCATCAGAACAACGGGTTGTTATTGCCATGCTTGTGTTCCCAGTCCTTGCAATGCGCTGGAGGCTGATAAGGGTTTGCCAAAGCATTAAATTGTGATCTGGAAATGAGCACCTTGATTAGAGAGGCACTGAAGAGCAGTGAGGAGTCACACAACTCTGGTGTGCTGAAGTGTGAGGCCTGATGGCCGTTTCCTCTTTTCCCACCAAGATGAAGAGGAAACTCAGTTGGTGCTTCTAAAGTACAATTTTGCTTTAATTACACTGCCTGATCATTTTAAAGCACTGTTTGCACACACACTCTGTAGGAGAAAGTATGAGAACAAATGGGCTGGTAAGGACGGCTGCACAGGTGGGTTTGAATCCCACTCACAAGTTATTTACATCTGCTTTGAAATGTGGCAGCTGAGGCTGTGCTGGATATTGGGTTTAACCTGGAGAGTCCACGTAGGCTTTGCATGAAAGTTGGCTGCATCCCAGGCTGCTCAGAGAGCAGCTCCTCTATCCCAGAGAAAGAACAGAGCCCTCGAAGCCAGGGAGAGTACCTGGTGCTGTCCCAGTTTGGGTCCAGATCAAAGTGAAACGGAGCCAGTGCAACTGTAAATAAAAGTGTGCTGAAATTTGCATGCGACTCTTGGGTATTACTTAACCTGCCAAGGCAATGAGCTGCTGGAGGGGGAAGGCAGAGGGGAGGGAGGAAAAGGAGGCAAAGAACAGATAACCCCTGGGGAAAGGGGCTGTTCGAGCAGGGGCTGAGGGCTGCTCTCCTGGAAAAGATGCAGCTGCCAGACTGGATGGGTTTGAGCAGCTGAACAGTAAAGAATGCAGCACATGAGAAGTGCAGGAAGAACAGGAAGAAAAGGCCTGCGGGGGAGCACAGGTAGAAAGGATGGTATAAGGAGCATGGGAAGGGCTATGAAGGCAGGGGTAGTCAGAGCAAGGAAGACTGCCAGGAATCATGATAATTACTTCTTTTATAAGCAGTCTGTAGCCCCTTTACAGGCTGTGCTGCTGCAGGCAGTGATGGCTATTGGAAACGTTGTACTCCAGTTATACAGTAAATAGAACCCTTGAATGGAAACACATGTATCTTAAATAATTTGTTTTCTGTGTAATTTGTTTTCTGCATGCTTTTATACTAGGAACTATTTCTTCTAAAACAGGTGATTCCTGGAGTTTGCTTCCTGGACTACAAATACGTTCTGCTCAGGGTCCAGAGAACCACTCTCTCCTTCTTCTCCCCACCTTCGCTTACTATTTCAAGTCAAGACCACTACGAGTGACTTTAGAAAATGAGGATGTTATATAGGAATCAATACCCCGTTATAGTTGCATTTTAAGGAGTTTTAGGAGAGGTATGAAAGTATTATTCATCTCAGCTTGTTCTATTTAGGAAGGCTTAGAATAACATTGCAACTGACACGTCTGCTCCAATAAAACGCTAGAGGGCTTGGATGCCATTGCGCACTTCAGCAGATCAGTAAATACAAAGAGCCTTACTATGGGAATATGAATATTCACCAGCAACAGAGGGAGGTGAATTGTTATGCAAGTGGCAATATCCATTGCATACACTAAAATTCCTCATGCTTCACTCTAACACACAATATTCCTGTGCTTTTAGATGGATGTATCTGAATATACTTTCCGTCTTCAGCGTTTTTTATAAAGTCTGGTATGTACTCATTTAATTTTTTAAAAAGCCCAAATATCACATTGTTTGTAATATATTACATTAATCAGCCTGGTATAAACAGCTAAGAGAAGATACGGTTTTCTACAAGCTTAAATATCTTTCTCTGCAGAAAGTAATATGAGTTAAATACAAATGGGAAAGCTTAGTGAAGTGTAGTCTCATTTTCGAACTACAAAACTGATATAATTTTAAACTGACTTAACACTACTTGAAGTCTGATTGTTTGAAAGTCTCAATCATAATATTTGTTAAAGTATCTTAGGTCAGAAAATGGGGTTAGAAAATCTCTGAAAAACTTGTAAAGGAAATCCATATCCATCTCCAGCTTTGATACTCAAGCACAGCTATTACCAAGCCTCCAGGAAGAATTTCAATAAAATAGCAACAGAACTCTTCACCAGCAGATCTGCTGGAAAAGCATCCACAAAACAGACAGTATTTCATTGCTCAGACGTAGTAAGAAAGCTGAGTTTGAATTCAGCCTATGATCACTGGATGGACTTCACAAACAAATAAACGGGCAAACGGAAGACAATAACCTGGCAAAAGGAGGTAATACACAAAAAACCCCCAATCTAACCCATTACTAAAATGCATTATATTATTAACTGTTACCACATAGTATGACAAGGCAAATAAGGAGTAATTTAACTGAAACATTTAGCCACTTCTCCTGCTTGCAACTATCTAGAAATAACCTCCTATTATTATTACTACTATTACTCTTCATGCTCAGTGAACAGTGTATCGAACACATCTCAGCACATAATGCTTGCAACTGTTCACAGAGCATATTCCTTAGATAATTCATTAGGTGCAGTTCAACATTTGCACTGTAGCAGCAGCTGGCTAAAGCATAGGGATAAAGTTTATCTTCCCTGACTGGCTAATAGACGCCTATGAACCATTTCCATCTACCACAAGTTGTAAAATTAATTTTGTTTAATTTAAACTTGCCTCTGCCTTGAACAATGGGTATTTACAAACCTCCCCTTCAACAATTTCTTAGCAATAGAATTTTTCATTGAAAATAATGACAATGTCTACCTTTGAAAATAACCCTACAGGAATATTGTGGTGGACTTCAGTCTCTTTACATTTAAGTTTGCAATAGAAATGAGCCCCAAGAAGAGGCCTCAAGTGTCTTTAGTTGTACTCGGAAATGGCAAGGAAAAACAGTTGCATAAATGCCTTGAGCCCCAAAAGCCACTTATGTGCCATGTTCTGCACACGGTAGCAAAGCATTCAGAAGTCAGGCAGATAATATTCTACAGAGATACATTAGACTTCTTCTCAATTTAAATTTCTCAGGACCTCCATTACAGCAATAAAGCTCACCAAGTAATTTTCCCCTTCTGAATAGGTTGAACATTAACTAAATCAGAATCAAAAAACTGTGTGAAGCTTAGAGAACAAACAAAAAAAAAAATAGGTAAAACAAAACTGCAATGCAGGAGCAGCTTCCAATAACTTTTCTGTTATTCCTTTTGAAACTTTGACTCAAATATAGGAAAAATTAATGCCTGAGGTTTAATTAATTAACTTACTGTGTTTTTCACTTGTTGTTTCATTATGATTAGTACTGCAGTCACTATAAAGCAACGCTCATTTGATTGAAGAGGACTGCAGTCCATGACACTGTGATATAGAAATACAGCACACTGAAATTTGATCAGTTGTTCACACATTGATTTTATTCAGAAACTTGTAATAACAGAGCTCTATCTATATTAAAACCCCCAGCCCATTTTTACTAAGCTATTACTGTTTCAATCAAAAATAAAAATGTTGATTTTAGACCTAAATTGTGAATTTTAGAATGATATTGAAGGGATTATATCGCAGCAACACCACCACGTATCATATGACCTTGTTCATACGCCACAATCCCCATCACCAACCCTTTTAGATCATGGCTACACCTGTTTTTAAGAGTGAACTGTTTCTTTCTTTCTGCAGATGAATTAACATTTACTAGATATGTTCCAGCAAAAAGAAACCATCACAGACTTTCAAGAATCACATGACTGCACAAATTTTAGAAAAATCAGTACCTTGACACTCATTTCACAACATGAGATTTGGTACCTTCCATACAAGAAGGGCGCAGCAGCACAGCCAGGTAAGGGAGCAGAGCTGTGCAATGTTACCTTTTTTTCAAAGCTCACTTTTTCAATATTCTAATTCTCTCATAATTTCCATAAGACGTCTACAGAGAGCAAATAAAACGAGAAGTAAATTCAGATACTATGTAAGAAAATGGCACGATAATATCTCTTCACCTTTTCTTATAGAGATACAGCATAGCAGGGAGCTATTTTGCCTCTATTTCTTTCTGGGTCTTTTTCTGCTCAGTGCCCACCTGTATATAACCCAGTACACAGTAAAACACCAGTTTGGAAGGGAAGAACTTGCTCCCAGTGTGCTATGGCCACATTTCATTGATAGAAAGACTTGTGTACTCTGCTCTGCCATTATCTTCCCAGCCTGGAAACAAAATAAGTTTTGTATTTGGCAGGATCAGACTGCATTATTTCAAAGGAAATAACTTACTAAATGTTGGAAGCATTTTCCCAGCTTTGTGGCTATGATATGGGTTTTTTTCCCAATCTAAATAATGTATGCATCTTAATGACATGAAAAAAGCTCAGGCTGACAAAGTTGCACGAAACAAATTCTGCTCCCTGTTTAAGTCAGTAGTCAATCAACGTTTATGTTGTCTCCACGCTGGGCTTTCTGCTATAAATTCCATCAGAACGTGCAACCTGAAGTGCAGTTTTAGACATTATACTCTGGGAAACAAAGGTCCTATCCTGTAAGATAACATGACCCAGACCGACTAACAACTCTCATGCCAAAAGGAAAAGCCAGGCAATACAATTGTGAAGTTTTGTTCTCAAAACACCCCTAAATTCCTCAGTTACCTTTTCTAGGATTTATCTCACTGGGGCTCCTTCTGTGTTGCTATCTACACAAGTCGCTTCTCTAAATTCCTTTTAGTTGGTGGAGAGAAAGGGATGCTCAGAGACTGTAATTCATCTAATCTGATTTAAATGTCCACATTGAAGGAGATAATTCTTTTCCTATGCAAACATGTTTCTCTCCAGTGAATAAACGGAGTTTATAAATGTGTTTCAGGGGCAGCCATCCACATTCAGTTGGGTGAATCAGAACTGTGTGCTCTGTATGCTCTGAAATCCTCCAGATTTGCCTGCTTCCAGGTGAACACCCTCTTCCCTAGCCTGAGCTCTGGAATCCCTTGCCCAAACCCATCCTGCCTGGTAAGCACAGATGCCGTGCTCTGTGCCCATTTGCCCACTGTAAGCAAGAGATCTGAAGAACCCTTTCACCTCTAGCACCTGATGCAAAATAGTGAGTAAACTGGGGCCAGAAAAGGACCAACTGCAGAGACATCCAGTTGGAAACCGGTCATGAGTGGTGTTCCCCAGGGTTCAGCACTGGGTCCAGTCCTGCTCAATGTCTTTATTAATGATCTGGATGAAGGGATCGAGTGCACCCTTAGCAAGTTTGCAGATGGCACCAAGCTGGCAGTGTTGATCTGCTTGAAGGAAGGGAGGCCAGAGAGCTACCTGGAGGAGAAGGACCTGGGGGTGTTGGTTGGCAGGGGCTGAACATGAGCCAGCAGTGGCCCAGGGGGCCAAGAGGGCCAATGGCATCTTGGGCTGTGTCAGACACAGCGTGGGCAGCAGGAGCAGGGCAGGGATTGTGCCCCTGCACTCAGCACTGGGGAGGCCACCCCTCGAGTGCTGGGGTCAGCTCTGGGCCCCTCACTCCAAGAAGGACATTGAGGGGCTGGAGAGTGTCCAGAGAAGGGAACGAGGCTGGGGAAGGGGCTGGAGAACAAGGCCTACGAGGAGAGACTGAGGGACCTGGGGGTGTTCAGCCTGGAGAAGAGGAGTCTGAGGGGAGACCTCATCCCTGTCTGCAACTGCCTGAGAGGAGGCTGTGGGGAGGTGGGGGTTGGTCTCTTCTCCCAAGTGACAGGTGATGGGATGAGAGGAAATGGCCTCAAGTTGCACTGGAAAGGTTTAGACTGGACATCAGGAAAAATTTCTTCCCTGAAAGGGTTCTCAGGCCCTGGCACAGCTGCCCAGGGAGGGGGTGGAGTCCCCATCCCTGGAGGTGTTTAAAAGACAGGCTGATGAGTTTCTTAAGGACATGGCTTAGTAAGGGGACAGGGATAGTTGGACTCGATCTCAAAGGTCTTTTCCCACCAGATCATTCTATGATTCTATGACACCCCACAGCCATTACAGGCAGCTGAACTGTTGGTTTGGCCAGTTTCTAACCAGTTAAAATCTAAAACCAAAACTGAGGGGCAATGAGGGGCAACGGTTTTGCAGAGAGGGGAAAGAGAGCAGAGTTAAATGGACATAACCTCCAGCTGGGCTTAAAGAGTGATCCATTTAGGCTGGATCTCCAACTCAAGTCCCAAGTATGACAGGAGAAAAGCGGGCAGCACTGTGCCTCCCTCCCAGCTGTCTCCTGCAAGCGCTATGGAGGATTGAGCTCAAAATAACATTACCTAGCCTGACCAATTTTGGCATATTTTTCCATCTCTACCACCAGAAAACACAAGATTCTCTCCAACGATTAAATACAGTTAGTATGGGAAATGACAAACTTCTTGGCAGAGCAAGCGCCCTGGAAAGTTACACTGAATTTTATTTCACAGAAACATGCCATCCATACACTTGTTAAAATTCAACTGAAGTATAACAAGCTCTTGAATTAGCATTTAGGAGCAGACTTAAATTTTCAGGAAAGCATCCCTAAACAGGAGGAGAATATTATGTGTTGTTTTAAATGTTAAAAATTATGGATGAATTAAAAAAAGCCTAGTCTGATAAATATAAATTTCTCTTATACCATAATTCTCAAGTGGGCAGAATTATGCAGCTTTGAATGAAATATAGTCACCTCAACTTTCTTGGATGATTTATTTTAGATTATTACAGACTACTTACACTCTGCTTGACAGTTATTTTTTTTATCTAGCAGAAAAACATATTGTTAGCTATATTTATGAAAGGGTGTATACATATGCATATATACATATATATACATACATGCATATGCATATATGCTGCTCAATCAAAAACTGAAAAATTAACTCTTTGAACTCCTAAATATTTTTAGTCATACCAAGAGCAAAGCTTCAATTTTCTGCAGGACAATTAAACTCATAATGTACAAACTCCTACCAGATATACAATTATTAGAAAGCATAACGGTTTTGAAAGTTTACTCAAATAAGGAGACTAGGTTGGATTTAGATGTAAACAACCATGGCAAATTTTATCCTCTGCTTTCAAACCCACATTATTAGCTGCAGTTGCTGCTCTAATGCTCTGAGTACATCAAGTTTCTCACCTACAAGTTAAGACAAATAGCTTCCAACTGGGAATCCTGTGCAATATTAAGTTTTGGTTTTTAAATAGTGTGGCAAAAGAAAAAAAAATACTTTTTTTTACAGATTTGTAACTGATGTGAGATTTCATTGGAAGTCTGGGAAATTCCAGGGAATCTATAGGTTTTTCCAGGTCTCTGGCTACCAAAGGAAAGCCTGGACAGGTTCATAACACAAAATTTTGCACATTTTCTCTAGCAGTGAACACAGGATTTAAGAATTCTCTATCATCACAGAATCCATGAAAAGAAAATTAAAAAAAACAACTAATGGAAATTCCTTAAAAAGAAGGAACAAATCAACTAAAAAAATCTCCGCATTTGCAATAACAACAAATTCAAATTAGCCTTCTATTCTTCCCTGTTTGTTTTTTTTTTTACCTTAAATCTTTCCCTGATTGGAAAATTACACAAATGCATAAGGAAAGAGAGGCAGGATAGGCAAAGAAGAAAGTCACCATCTTCTGTGACAGCAGTGGCTTACACCTGCTGACAGTGTTTCTGGGGAGCTGCAGCTTCTCCCTGCTTTTGAGCTTAGCAGACACTAATTTTGTACATTATGAGTCACAGAGATGAAAAGTGTGGGCACTGCTCTGTAGCAAAGAGCACACGGCAGAGCCAGCATTTTATTCTACCTAATTCAGGAATTAAACATAAATGTATCCCAAAACCAGAATTTGGAAAGACACGGGTTGTTCATACAGAGGAAGAGAAAGGTGAAAACTGGCTGACAAAATCTCTGTGCAGCTAAATGAGTGTAGGAGCAAATTATTGCAGTTTCTAGACTTGCCTTAGAAAAGCAATGAGTTGATGGACAAAAAAACATAACTGAAAGGAGAACAAAAAGAGATAAACAGACAACAACAACAAAAAACCCAAAGGAAACCAGGGGGTAAACAGTCAAGACAAGAAAAAGCAGTGAGACAAGGTGAGTTAGAGGAAACTAATAAAATGGTAACAATTCCTCTCTCAGACCCTTTCTCAGAAATCATTTGCCAAAACAAACAATTTCAGATCATTTCTGGAAACAAACAAACAAACAAAAAGAACACTATCCCCAAAAATGGAAATGAGGATACTAGTTCTCTCTCTCCGACACTTGAAATAAAAATCAAATGACCAGCAGAGAAGGCCACTTCCCTCAAGAAGGACAAGCAGGTAAGGAGGAAGAACACCGTCCCTAGGGTCAAACCTACTCAACATCAGCTGAAAGGAGCTCCTTGCTAGAAATACAAGGTTGTGAGCTCAAACGTGTGGTCATGGAAAGAAACTGGGGAATATAATCCATGACATCCCATCACAAAGCTTCAAACTATTTTTGCAGAACCTTACCTACAGCTTTTAAAACTTTCCCTGCTAGTCAAAATAGCTCAGAGTCTTGCCTTGCAGGGTAAAGTTCAGCAACATATGCTTATTTCCAGTGATTCTCTAGCCCCTTTCTAAGTGAAATTTGTCTCATTCCAGTTACATTTTAAGTTAGAGTATTCCTTTTCATTTCTTCAAGCACTTCTAGACTAAGCATTGTGCAAACCTGTAAAAATCCATATAAACTAAGAAACAGCAGAGATAACAGAGCATCCGATCTTTTAGCCTCTGGGAAAAAGCAGACTCCAGCTGCTGTTTGGTTCAGACTGAGAGCTGAAGTTGGTTCTCCTGGAGCACCATCTGAGGTTGACCCAAAACATGGAAGGATACTTGAAAAAAAATAAGAAATACAGATTCTGAAGTGCAGAAACAGCCTCTTTTTAATTCACTTAGTCCGATGTTCAGGCTGCAGCCACTCCTGGTTGTGTCCCAGCAGGCTGATAGCTGTGATGCCCTGAGCAGCCATCCTTAAATGAGGGAATCATATAATTACCTGTATCACAAGCAACTGCTGTGAAATAATGTAGTATTTTAGAAATGAAATGAATCCTTGTTTAGCCATCCTGGAGGCAAATAATGAAATAATTCGGTCACTTCATTTTGAGATAAAATTGGCCAAACTTTCTAAAACTCTGCAGCAAACAAAAACTTGGAAACAGGGTATTTCCTTAGCAGGACCACTTTATAATACTGACAGATTGACATTTGTTAGACCAAAATAGCCTATGTGTGAGAAAGAGCAAGCGACTCGCTCCCCGCCGCCTTTGTTATCCGTTTCTAGATCTGCAGCCACTGCAAGCACAGCATCCCCTATCCCCTCCTATACCTTCCTGACTCCGTACAGGATATCCACCCCAAGGCAGCCTGCTTTCCTAAACAAACTGTCTCATGGCTCTTGGATTTCTTTCATCTGCCTATAAAATGCCTCTCTGCAAACAATGTACTCTGCCAAGGAAAGGACACTGAGATACACCACGGCATCTCTTTGGTACCACCAAAAAAAGTTGTGCAGAAACCTACATTTAAGCAAATACCAGATTACCCAAGTGAGGCTGAAAAGGAGAGCCTAGAGATTTATGTATAATGTTAAAATTCAGTTTATGTCTTGCTCTGATTCTTCGACACGAAGAGCCTCCATTCCCCATTGACAGGGAATTTCAGTTCTAAATTTGAGCATCCTTGGGACCATCAAGCCAGCCTATTGCTATTCCTCCAACCAATTTAAGTTTAAATTGTAATTCTCATCTCTTGCAGAGTTTTCTGTTTGCTCAGAAGCACCTTGACAGCCCTCTTCTTAATCTCCTAGAGGAGTTTTGGCAGCCACATCGAGCATGGGCATCACCATCTCCAACAGGGCCTCGCAGGGCTGTACCAAGATCGGAGTCCACACTGGGATAAACTGCAAATAATCACTTAGTTCTCTCAGATGGATTACGAGAATTAAATAGTTAAGGCTTTCATATCATTTTCAACATGTCTATGGCACTACAGCACTGCACAGAACATCACAGAAATGCCTTCTCCAATAAAAAGCAATCATGCTGCATGTTTACAAGAAGTCCCCACAAGGCATTCCTCTCATCTTCCTGGTTTAATGTATTCAGCATCTCCAGTAACACTGCAAGGCAACACCTCATTTCTGTTATGGGTTTTTTTTAAGAAATAAAAACAAAGCCAAGAGGAAAAAAAATCATTTGGATATCTGCAGTGAAACCTGCAGCCTTGAACAGCCTTGTGCCTATGGTGAGGTGAGCTGGACATGGCCACTGAAAAGCCGCTTGTAGGCTAAAAGGCTAAAATATGTAGCAGAATCAACTGTATTTTACCCTGTTCCTATATATTTTAGTAGCATAAATACAAAGAAACAGTATAATTCAAAGTACACGATTAGCATATTCCCTTTCATCTGCTTGAAAAGGGGTTTTGATAGATTACCTAAGCTCTCTGAGTCTATCCAAAATACAAAGTCTGAAAGTTGCTATCCATTAACCTCAGGGACAGAACAATTAACACTGCTGGAAGGAGTAAGAACACACATTCTGCTTTTCTAGTTTGCTTAACTTCTGAAAATATCTTCTTAATGTCACTTTTTTTTTTAACAAGTAGGTATAAAAACATTTGTAAAAATAATCTTTTGTATTAAGATACTAAAAACATATCAACCAGACAATACAAATCATGGCTAGGAAACATTCTTCTGTCATAAAAAAATACAATTTATTCTGACAGTTTCTGGGAAACTTTGATATCAAAGTCTCTTTATAAGACACTGACAGTCATCAAGTGGATGTTTGTCAAAGTACATTTTCCAGATGTCTAAATAAAACTGGTTTACTTTGATGAGTTTTATACTGATAGCTGAAGGTGGAATACAGGCGTTGCTTCTATTTGCAGCTCTTTACTTCAATGGCTTGCAAATTTGCTTTACTGCTCCATCTATTTTTGTTGTGTTTTTTTGACAATTAATTATTAAAAACACCATAAAATGCTGAAATCCCTCACTGTATATTTTAGGAAAAAAAAATTAATTCTGCAAACTGCTCTGGCTTGCACCTTTACTACAGCAGACACACCTGCACCGACACCTGTTCACATCCTGCTCGTCTTCTGGGGGCTCAGAAAACCTCCGTGCAGGCCACGGAAGGCCCTTCTGTCTGTCCCCTTTAATCCCACTTGGTCTGGGGCCAAGTTTTAGCCTGTAAGTAAGGCTTTTTTTTTTTTTTTTAAAAAACACAATATCTAGTCTGAAAATTAACCTTCTTCTGAAATCTCTTACCTTTTTGGTGGTTCACTAGTTTCTTTCTTACAGAGTTCAAATAAAACACATTTGGTTTAAAACCTAGGGGAATACATAGCTGTATAGAGTAATTCTATTTACAAAGGTACCAAAGTGTGTTATCAATAGTTAGATCTCACAAGCTCATCTAAATAGTTTAAAAAAGAGGGTTACTGTGCCCAGCTTTTTTTATAAATATTTATCTCAGTTTACATGAACTAGGATTTAGGGAATGGAAGAAAGTGAAGCTATCTCCATGTGGGGATATTTTCACTCTATTTTCTCTGTATTTATAATTTAACTGACAAGGATAAATTGATTTATTCTTCAGTAGCAGCCAGTCAGAAAAAAATAACTTGGCTGTTAAGTACAGGCTGAAGCATAAATAACCCTGCAAAATGCCCCAAGTGGGCAGGACTAAAACCAAGGGACTATAAAAGGCTCCTTACCTGTAAGAGGAGCATGAGATATCTGTGGGTGTGTGCCCGTGGGAACCCCAGGAAGTCCCCATGGAGCCCAACATCGCTCACCCACGCAGAGAGGACCCATCTTACCCAGCAAGCAGAAGGCAAAAAGTTTTGTTGCAGGGTGATGTTGCAACCAACTCCTAATCCACGCTTACATTCCACAAAGGTTGCAGAGCCCTTAACTGAGGGGGGGAATTTAGCCAAACACCATTCCTAAACAGATAGTAACTGTGGCCTTGTTTTAGGAGAGAAACCAAGGACCTCTAAAACTAAAGCACACGTGGTGCTGCAGTCTTGGCTGGAGAGCAGCCCCAATTCCACCATGCCCAGAGCACAGAGGGATGGAGTAAAACACACATCCACGGATGCACAGAGAGTAGAGGGTTCCCCTAAAGACACACACACAACGTCAAATATTCACGTGTACAGGACTACATTTCAAATACTGTGAGATGACACAGCTTCCCTACATCAAATGCACTTTGGAAGGCATTACTGTTAAATTGAGTCCCAGAGAACCATAAAATGTAACTTTTTTTTTTTTTTCACTAGAAACAGAGATTAATAAATTTCTTATTAAATCACAGTTAGCTTATGAGATGTGACTCTATGAAGTAATTTTTTGTGCTTGTCCTCTGATGAAGTACCACTTGCCCTAAGAAAAGATGCAGCGTTTAAAGCTACAAAGAACGGGTGGAAAGGGTGCTGTAACGATCCATTTTTAATCAGATATAATTTTAACAAAAATAATTACTCTATTTTCATTTGGCACAGGATCCAGTCGGCAGCATTATCAGTTATCTCTGTCGCCTGGAAGGAACTCTGGGTAAGTCACAGGAAAAAGGTGGGAGCATTGTCGTGGTTTCCTGACGGCCAGAACACTACAGTATTGTTCTGCTTTGCTTTTTCCCTTTCTTTTTTTTAATTTTTTTTTAATATTTTTAAAGAAGGGGTTATCGCATCATGTCATTATTGTTCCTGCAACATCCTCTTTCCATGCAGGAGCTGATGCACTATTTATTGACTTTGAAAACTGCATCTATATACACGAGCAACTCAGTACTGTTAACTCTAAATAACAAAGCCTAATTACCCAGTAATGTTACTTTCTAAAGATGCTTCTGGTATCTATTTCACTAGAAATCCTATTTTATATAGTTTTATTTTTCCTAAATAGTTTCTTAAAGTACCAACTATTCCACTTTTTAATCAAGATATATCTTATTACCTCAGTTTTACTGAATCACAGAATTCTACCATTTAACTAGAAAGAGCTGAGGTGTTTATCAGTAAATTAAATGCCTCCTGTAGAGGTCCAGGAGACTGTATAAACAGAGTTTATGGAAACCTAATAGACAGATTGGTTTTATACAATCTCTCAGCAGAGACATAAGACTGTGCCATACATCAAACCTCAGAACATATGGGGAAGGAATAGGCAGTGCATGTTGTATACACTTATTTTGGGCTGTGTTGGGTTTTTTCCTACCCTCAATCACTTGTAAAGGATATATAAAGTTAAAAAATTATGGTAGCTCTTAAGACACATTCTCTTTTAACAGCATTGATGAGTTATTGTCTCAGGCTCAAAGGGCCAATTGAGCTTTCGTTTTTTGGTGTTTTATAGGACAGGAGCATGGGAAGAATCCATGTAATTCAATAATGTTTCAATATTTTACTGTTGAGTTGTAATATAAAATGAGGACTACTGCTCTGAGTAGGAGAGAGATCCAATACTTTAAGAATATAACAGATCCAACATTCGACATATTCCTTTAATGTGTGAAAAATTGCCTTGTTAGTGAGAACAGATTCCATATTTCAGTGCAGTATGAACATTATGGCCCAGATATTTAAATCTGACTGATGACACATATTATTAAATCTGAATTAGACATTTTAAATTAAAATAGCCTGATTAAATAAAAAAGAGAAACCCACAAAAATCAATTAACATGATCCAGAGGTAGCCTAGAGGACAAGGGTAAAAGGCAAGACGCATGAAGAGCAACAGATCTCCAAAGCTGATCAACAGGCTGAAGACTTAAGTAGAGATGCCTCAGAATGGCCCCTGGGATAGAATTTCTATGAAATAGTTTCCTCCTGCTTTTCTTTGGCATTCTGGATCACTTAACAAAGGATCACGGCAAGATTACATGGCTGATGCTATGTCATCTTCCTCACATTCTCTCAGTTGAAGAGAGGGTAACAATAAAATCAAAGCTAGAATAAAATATACATTTACATAATATATGCAATTGGTATTTGGGGAGATATTAGACTTGAAAAAATCAGTTACAGTCGGAAAATCTTAGACAGAATCTTAAGAGTAAAAAATAGGGCCACAAGGGAAACAAGGGTTATTGAGTGCATTTATTCTTTCTCCAGGTTTCAAAGTAGTGCTTTTATCTAATGGATTGTTACCTTTCATAAAGATGTTTTCTTATTTTTTGTCAACTAACCTCTGTTCATCACAGCACTAGGGAACTTCCATCTTAGAGATCTCCTACAGCAGAATTGCCTGCAAGAAATGCCTTTAAGGAACCTTGTTTTCAAACCCAGTCCTCTAAAGACAGACCATTCCTGCTCCATTACCTGGGGTTCAGACCCAGACAAGGAGTTACCACCATCTAGGGTGGTACATCAGGCAGACAGATACTGACTGGCCACACGCTGTTAGCCCACCACAAACACAAGGTAAGGCACATTAGGGAAACTGCTGACACAAAGCATTTAAGCTGTTCTATTTTACTCCACGTTGTGTGAGTTACCAGTACACAGAGTTAGTCGTGAGCTTGTCTAAAGCTTTCTGTCTGCCACCAATGCCACTCAGTCCTAAAGCAGGAAGCTGATTTCAAAGTGCTCCTGCGTGGCAGGTCCTTTTCTTGGTTAAGTGAGCTATGTATTCCCTATTTAACCACACAAGTGGAGCATCAGCATTAATCAACTTCTGACGCAGACTAAGACAGGCGTGTTTAACAGCCAAACACCCAGAACTTTCCTCAGTTCTTTGTATGCTTTAGAAGACTAATTTTAAGAACTAACAAAACAATATTTATTGTCACAGGCAAGGAGGAATGATTTTGCTGCATCTTCCCAACACACAACTGAGCAGGTGTTGTTCTGCCTGGAAAATGCTCAGTTATAAGTGATCGGACTAGTTTACCCTAATATTTATGGGGACCATGACAGCTCTCAAGAGAGGAAAGTCCTATGGGAATGGTGTGTAGGAACAGCCCACCATGGGGAGAAGGGTTAAGCTGGATCATGTCTGAGAAAAAAAGCTTGGATTAGCATGAAGGGGCTGGAGAACAGGTCGTATGAGGAGTGGCTGAGGGAACTGGGGTTGTTCAGCCTGGAGAAGAGGAGGCTGAGGGGAGACCCCATCACTGTCTACAACTGCCTAAAAGGAGCTTGTGGTGAGGTAGGTGTTGGTCTCTTCTCCCAAGTGACAGGACAAGAGGAAACGGCCTCAAATTGCATGAGGGCAGGTTCAGACTGGATATTAGGAAAAAATTCTTCACTCAAAGGGTTCACAAGCACTGGCACAGCTGCCCAGGGAGGACGTGGAATCGCCATTCCTGGAGGCGTTTAAAAGATGGGTTGATGAGTTGCTCAGGGACATGGTTCAGTAGTGGACAGGTACAGTTGGACTCAATGATCTCAAAGGTCTTTTCCAACCAGATGATGCTATGATTTCTGTGTAGTGTTATTTTAAATACATATGCTCATAAATACAATAGGCTGTAGAAAACATGCATACACGTGTGAGGGAATTATATTTACTATTTGAGTGAGCTTCAGTCTGCACTGAATCCTGTGAACATAAACATTTACTGAAATTACTAGAACATGGGAGTTATTTTCTGGATCATCCTCCTGAACTATTAAGCCAAAACTACTATGTAGACAGGAAGAAAAAGCTGTCTAGATTATGTTATTCAGCATAATAAGTAACTGCCCATAACCAACTCATGGTAAACTCTTGGTACTTCTGTTCTTGGTCTCCCAAGGCCAAAAGGATCAAGGCAGCACCTTTGTCAACAAGGAATGGCCAACATTGTTCTCCGCCAAATGAAAATAGAGTGGTCAAGAGACACTTCCTTTTATTCTGCCATCAGCAATTTAGCCCAAAATACTGCACAGGTTAGTCCACACCCCCACACGAATTTTCTGCCATCACAGCCACACAAAGATTGCTACACAAAGTTAAATATTCTCAACTTGTATAAATTGGCTCTTGATTTTTTTCATGTTGGAGTTATGGAGGTGGAAAAGGGCTGGTTGAAAAACTCTCCATTCCCAAGAGTCTCTCATCAGCACCAGGTATTTCAAGTTCAAATAGTGCAGCGTTCAACAGAAAATGTAGAAAATGTAACCAAAGTCTGGGTGTGAGGAAACTGTTTAGAGTATTGCAATAACATAAATTAAACAATTGAAAATGATTGTCAGATGAGGGGTTTTGCCAGCCAACCAGGCTGTTACGGTCACTGGGGGAGACTAACACAGGGAGTGATGTGGAAAGAACTGCCTCTCATATTCTGGGTACACTTTATGGAAGAAAAAATATATGAACCAAATCCAAAGCCAAAATTAAAGTGGGAGAATGAGGCTGAGTCTAGCTAGCAAAACTGAGACAGAAGATATCTACAGAAAAATACCTCTAACATACACTGGGCAGAGCTCCCTGGAATAGTCCAAATCTCAGCAAAGGTGAGAGATGACACCACTGCATGGGCTGCTGCTTTTCCTTCTCTGGCAGCTTTAGAAGCCCAGTAAGAGGTGGATATCTCTATTTTCTGATCTCTGTTCCTATTGAACTAAACATTTTTTACAGTCTGAATCAAAAACTCTGCATTGCAAGATGAAGGAGATTATAGGAGATATTCTGACTGCTACATTCGTAGTACAGGGGAATATTTATGCAAGTTCTCCAGATCTAACTCCCTGTCAGTCTGACAAAGCTGTTCCTTGTGAAAGTTGTTCTCGTTCCCGTGGGAATTCAAGGAAATTCAAACTTCAGCAGAAAAGAAGAGGAAAATAAAAGCCCTCAAGCATTCTCCTTCTCTGTCCAGAACTCCCAAAACACATAAATTTCAAATATTTTTAAGCCAAAGCCATCCAGTTGGATGCTGCTGTGTGGTCAAGGGGAAAGGGAAATGAAACACGGAAAGGGAAGGGGATGTAGAAAGACAACATGGGTTCAGCAAAGGACCTATCAATCACCAGCTAGCACGGGGGCATCCTGTGCATTGACAGCTAGGAAGGACATCAGCTTTTGTGAGCCAAAGGGGACAGAAACCAAGGAAGGATTAAAAAATAAATGGAGAAACAAGAGGGAAAGAAAAAGCTCTGCCACCAGGTACTTTCCTTCCTGAAAAAAATAAAGCAGATCTGGAAGAATCCTTTACTACAAAAACTGAGAAAACAAAGGGCTCACATGGCCAGACATCAAGCAGTGTATGCTGGAAAATCAGTTACACATGACAGAGTCCCTCAAACAATAACACAGTTCTCTGATTTAACCCAATAGTAAATTTTGGCCCTTGGTATTTTCAGCTCTCTGTTGTTTACTGTTGTAGCAACAATATTCCCATACTTCTGGCAGCAGCTCGTACTGCAAATACTCACTGCATCAGAGGAGGCTGAGGGGAGACCTCATCCCTGTCTACAGCTGCCTGAAAGGAGGCTGCAGGGAGGTGGCTGTTGGTCCCTTCTCCCAAGTGACAGGTGATAGCACAAGAGGAAATGGTCACAAGTTGCACCAGGGCAGGTTCAGATTAGATATCAGGAAAAATTTCTTCACTGAAAGGGTTCTCAGGCCCTGGAAGAGCTGCCCAGGGAGGGGGTGGAGTCACCATCCCTGGAGGTGTTTAAAAGGTGGGTAGATGAGCTTCTTAGAGTCGTGGTTTATTAAGGGGACAGGACAGCTGGGCTTGATGATCTCAGAGGACTTTTCCAAGCAGATGATTCTATGATTAAGAAACCTGCAAAATTACTGACCCTAGTGGAAACCTCACACCTAACTCTGCATTGTTTCATTTGGTCATGCTGCTCTTGCTGTTTCTACAGAGGGTCAAGGTAGAGGCATAGTGAACAGAAATATCTTCCCAAAGAAGAAATGTAAAGCCCCTGCATTTCACACACTCCAAAAAGCCTAACAAAACTTAACACTTCAGGATGTGATGTTCCTCTGATCTGACCATGCAACCAGCACATGTTCGAGCCAATCCTGTCTTTAGGAGGCAAATCCATCCTGCACCCCACAGTGCTCTGGTTCTGAGCCGCTCAGCACCATCCTGTCTTTCTTCTGCTACATCCCTTCTGTCATCAAGCCTCTCTCAGAGGAGTAAAGGATGAAATCTCTCAGAGCTGTCATGCAAAGGGTACATGGACACTGCTAAAATGCTTTTGAGCTAAATAAAGAAAGAAAACAAACCTTTGGCCAGGAGCATACTCTTAGCAATGGTTTTTTTTAGAATTGATTTGCCCCACACGTATTTTCAGAGTCACTTTCAGGTAGCACAGCCTGCCCACGAGGACTCTGCTAAAGCTGCTATCTTTGGGAGAAGCTACAAGGCAGTCCTCCACCACGCACGTTTGCCCACACAGTTCAGTGTATGACTCTCTCCCCTCTGGTTTGTGCAAGGACCAAGTCCCCTTCCTTGCTATTAGGCTTTTCACACAGTTCTCTGCAGCACAGCCAATCCCTAAGGGGCTTCATCAGAGACAGACACATGACCTCTTGGTACTGCAACAAATTATTTTCAGGAGATCTGATCTTAGCTTTTTAAAACTCCTATATCTGACCACATCATCGAGCCTCTTCCTTATCAGTCTGCTTCATGCAACATCTCACCTCTTCCCAGCCTGACTTTTAAAACCAGCCACTTAGAGCCTTTCTTTCCTCTTCTGAGTTGTGCCAGTGGCTGGGAAGGGAAGCTGCCAAGCGAGTGTGCAACCACCACAAAGCAGGAAAAAAGCAACAATGGGTATGAAATCCACCCATCCAGCTAAGGTACAAAACCATATTGTTAACCATCCTGGCTCTCTGACCCCATCTGAGTTTCCTTACGAGGAAAGAACAAACTAACTGTTTCCATCCCCGGCAGGGAAGGAAGAGAGAGATATCATTGTTGTTTTGACACTTGGGAAGTGCTCAGATACAATGGCAATGGGTGTTAATACAAGATTCTAGACAGGAAGATTAAGACATTCTCCAAAAATTTTTTCCCTGTAAGAGGGAGGTGTGCCAGCCCATCTAGGAGCTCATCAAGGCCACCAAAACAGTGGGACAGGCTGAAGGAAGAAGTATGTAATTCGTATGTTAACGATTCACTGCTATCTTTGAGAACTTCACTCCTGACACTCATCCAGTCATCCAAAAAAATGCTTATTTTTGCTGTTCCCAGCTGAAACAATGAGTTGTTGTGTGAACATGGAGGCAGAGAAAGCCTTCTAAAACCTGAAGTACAATAAAAACTATAGCAAAAGTTATCTTCACTGCAGCAAAGTGGGTTGAAAAAGAACATTTAGGCCCCAGATTTACAATGAAGGCAGGCACCAAAAAAGACTTGTGAGAGATCGCAGAGCTTCTCGGTGGTAGATCACTTCATAGCTCTGTGAGAACACAGCACACAACCCCATCTCAAACTGATCTTTCAAAAAAATTTATGCAGGAGGAGAATGTTTGAAGGCTAAATATTCCATCTAATCATAACCTTTTGAATGGGAGCAAGATGGAGGATGGATTCAAGGAAAACAATGGAATTTACCCACTTCCTTCACATTCTTATCTGAGGAGCTCAGTTTTCCTTAAAATTTCATTCAGTGCAAAACTGCAAAGCATCTTCCGACATGTCAGCCTGTGAGAGCACTGACATGTGAGAAAATATTCAGTATATAGATGTTCTTTCTGAGTTTCTATGCAGGTTTCATTCCCTATCTGTGAGAATTTCAGCAGATTAATGTCTGACAGTTCAACTCAGGTCTTTTTTCATTTTCTTTCTTTTTCTTAACAATTAACAAACAGACTCATAAGCTACAATCAGAGCCAATGAACTGCAGTGGATCTCTAGTGAGGACTCTAAGCCTGCATATTGGGACACAAGTAGAGAACAAAGAATGTTTATTTGTAATCCAGACACTGCACAATGGAGTTAGTGCTTAAAATATGACAATGAAAACACAAAATGAATATTTTTCTTTCTTTTTTTTTTTCTAATATGCAGGCACCTGCACATTTTAAACAGATATGCCAACCCCTGTAAAGCAAATAAAAGACTGCCAACGGGGAGTTTGTTTTACCTAGTTACCTTTTATGAAGCCCTTAGAAGTAGTCTTGCAGTTCAACCAGTCCCAGAAAATTCCCTTCCAGAAATCCACCACAGATTTCAGAAAAAAAAAAAAAAAAAGGATAAATGCATTGGTACTACTAGGTAGAACACACTATGCAAATTGGAACATTACATAATAAACTGTGCTAGGTATACCAGACCTTTAGGAAAAAAAAAAAGAAGTTTCTTCCACTTATAGTGCTCCTGGCAAGGAAATCAAATCTAGTTCCCTGCCTTTTCATTTTTATACAGCTAACAGTATTATTTTTACTTAAAATTTCAAATACAAATCTTAGACAAAATCAGATGGAGAGTGTGGATGGAAAAGTGACAACAGAATTTTCTAGGGTTTTGAGACTGCGTTTTCAAGTGCTCTACATTCTCTGAAGTGATATTGGATTCAACTACGAAAAATTCACAGGACTTAAACCCTAACTTTTTATGGAATATGCATTCAGTTGCTCCTTTTGGCAATATTCTCCTGTTCAGAACACATTGCCTATTCTATTTCAGTAAGCAGAATTGCCACTTTTTGGCTGCAAACCATCCTAGAAGTTTACAACATTTTGTGTGCCGGGTTCTGCACCTGGGACACAGCAACCCTGGACACACGGACAGACTGGGCTGAGCAGAGGAGCCTGAGAGGGGACCTCAGAGCTGTTTGTGCCTTCTCCCAAGGGAGGGAGGGCAAAGAGGGGCTGAGCTCTGCTCTCTGGGGACCTGGGACAGGACCCCAGGCAATGGCAGGAAGATGTGCCAGGGCAGGGGGAGACTGGATCTCAGGAAGAGGTTCTTCCCCCAGCGGGTGGTGGAGCCCTGGAACAGCTCCCCAGGGAAGCAGTCCCAGCACCCACTGTGCCAGCATTCCAGAAGCATTTGGACACTGCCCTCAGCCCCACGGGGGGAGTGTTGGGAGTGTCCTGGGCAGGGACAGGAGCTGGACTCCATGGGCCTTGTGGGTCCCTTCCAGCTTGTGTTATTCTATGATTCTACGACTATTTTCTTACATTCTGGGAGGTGTCCCTGCAACATTGTCTCCTGCCACAGTTGTAAGATACCACATATATTGTAGAGTCTGTCCTTGACTTTCTCCTCTTTGTATGAAGAGCACATGGAAAACACTAAAATGACATATTTCAAGTCACGTCTCAGTTATAAACATGGTGGTCACATAGGCCAATTGTACACACTCTCATCACTAAGTTATGTTCCTGAAAAAACAAGAGTTACTCTATGGAAGATCACGAGGGGACCATACTTAACCCATCTGTTAAGTGCTGAGGAAGGTTCCTCTGTGGAAAGAAACAAAGAATAAAAATATTTACTTAAAGCAATCCTTAGTATCAGAAAAAGAGCATCGAAGCTGACTAATCTAAATAGCATCTATCAACTGTCTTTACTCTCACTGCCTAACAAAAATAAAAGCCTCCGGGCTGTTCTAAAATCAAAGCTGTTCCTTCGCCAATATTTTCCTTACTCTGATAGCTGGCCCACAGTATTACAGAGTTTGAATCTGTTTTTTTCATGGTGTTCCCAGGAACCAAGCATGAGGGATTATGCCAGTCTGTCCTTTCCTGATCTCTCTTTTCCAGGCAGGCTGGCCAAGCAACGCAGGAGAGATGGCACAGTGTCCCCATGTTTGTGCCCACATGGCCAGGACAATCAAAGCCAGCTTTAGGATCTACTTTAGTTCTCAGAGCTTTGCTGGCATTCCTGCAAGTGAAATGACTCTGGCTAGTTTATGCAGCTATTTTACATGATGCTTACAGTTTAAAAATGTGTTCATTTACTAAACCAAGAGTTGAGGAAAGTATTTCCAAAAAGAGAGAAACAAAACTAACAATAACAAAAAAGGAAACTTCACAGATATTTTAGTGTTTCATCTTTGTTCACAGTTTGCAAATAGAAGTCTAAATTGGTTGCTACTATAAAAGCAAACAGAGGGTTCAGTAAATATTTTGGGGTTTCCACACTGGAATATACAACCTCCTTTTTTATCAATGCATATTACTGATTAAGAAGTAGCATCAGTTGTGTGGACACAGTTATTAGCTATTAGTGAAGCATTTAGTGTTGACAGCATTGTATGTTCTTTCTCTTTTCCTATTCTTTTTTTCTCTCCAGCTTTTCTCCTCTTAAGATCACTAGAACAGTAAATAGCAATCCACTCATAAGCAAAGTCAAAAGATGCCCCTGATAAAAGTTTTGGGTTATGAGTCACAAAGTGTGCAATGGATGTACTATTCAGGGCATTCTTGACTGGTACCACTGTACTACATATTCATTTGTAAGATGGATATATGATGATTTTCAGAATAATTCTTATTTTGCTATTATTAAGAAAATCTACAACAAAATTAATATCAAAGCTGGAAATTTCAGAACTCTGCATATATCGGTCTTTTGGGTGCTGCTCCAGAAAACGTAAAAAAGTACAATATTCATCACTGAACTTCACTAGTGAAGACAAAACACCATACTATTAACAATCTTTCCAGGGCCAAAGGACAAGAAGATTTATGTTAGAACATAACACTGAGGAGGTCTGGGTCTGAAAGCACGATGTGAAAGAAAGGGTGCTGCTCAACAAATGAAAGAGCAGCAGTATGGCTCATACAAAAAAAAAGAAGACAACTGAGATGGACACAGACAGCCCAGAGATATTTTCAATGGCTGGTTCAGAAAACAGGTGGGATTTGAACAAATCAATCTACTGGTCTTGGCCAAACCGCCTCCAGTGGTCTTCTCCATTAAGTTTAATATCACCTGAGATAGAGCACAGGTACTGGCTCAGTCTCCCTAACACCAAAGGTTTAAGGATTCACTGCATCAACTGCCACATCTGTCCCACATTCTGCCAGAAACCTCTGCACTGAGGACAAGGGCAGTAAGCAGGTAAATATTTATTATTCCATGTGCACACCCAAATGGTTTGCCAGCTCAATGGTGGAGAAGAAATGTAAAGGTGACATTTCAACCAGGTACTCTGTGTGAGGGTTAATCTAACTTTATATTCAGTCATACAATTTATTAAAATATAGAACAAAATACATAATTATTAAAGTGTTCGTTGGGTCTTTATTAGAACTGTAAGAATTATTTGTGGAGGGGCAAGAAGTCTTTTGACAGGTCTTGTAGACCTGGACTGTAAAGTACCAATTAGGTAGAAGAATTCATATATATGTATTTATATTTAAGACTGTAACCATCATTTCAGACTTTCTTTTCCATTCCAAAAGAAAAAACCCTCTTTGCTCTGCAAATGAATTCTTATAAATCTAAAATCATTCCAAGTGATTCTATAAATCACCTTGAGATGACATGCTATAGCAATAACCAGCAAAAAAAGGAATGTCAGAGACAGAAGAGTCACTACTGTCTCTTCCTTAACTCATGAGTGGAATTTTAACAAGGAGACTTTACAATCCTTTAGTACCCCTTTCTAGATCACAGACAGACGACTCAGGCCTGTGATACTGGTTTTTGGGGCCTAATTCGTGGTTTACTTTTTTAAACAACTACATTGTGATATGAAACTACAATATTTTGCAAATCATAATAACAAGGAACTAAACTGTATTTTGATGAAGATGTACTAATGCACTTTCAACATTTAATTACTGACACCTCATAAAAAAACACCAACAGTCCAAGGAGAGGCTGGTTAATGTCATAGATTGACAGTTGCAAGAACAACCCAAAAATCAAGAATTTTTAGAATCATAGAATGGTTTGGTTTAGAAGGGATCATAAGGTCATCCAGTTCCAACCCCTCCACCATGGGTACAGACATCTTCCACTGGATCAGGTTGGTCAAAGCCTCATCCAAGCTGGTCTTGAACACCTCCAAGGATGGCAAATCCACAACTTCTCTGGAAAACCTGTTCCAGTGCCTCAACACCCTCACAGAAAAAAATTTCTTCCTAAAATCTAATCTAAATCTCCCCTCTTTCAGCTTAAAACCATTACCCCTCATCCTATTACTGCACTTTACTAATCAGCCAGAACGACTTCCCCAAATTTTCCTTGAACAACACCTCAAGAATACCCAGCTCATTGGCCCTACATTTTGAAAACAACTGAGTATCACAGTATAATTAGCCATGGCTCCTACACAGATAAGAAGAAAAAAGCCTTTGAGGATGGTTTAAACAGTAGAAGTGCTACACAAACAGAAATATTTAGGCCTTAGACTTAATAGAAGCTATGATTTGCTACACAACATACAGTAAACTCAGGTAGAGCACAATAGTCATGAAACTAGTACTTGAAATATTAATACATGATTTTTTATGGTTTTAGTAGGAATCAGTAGGCCATGATTGAAAAGCTGTTACAAATACAGATAATTAAAAGGTATCAAGTTGTGGGAATTGCATTTGAGAGAGAAGTAATGCAAAAAAAAATTCTAGACACTAAAAAATTATGTATACCTTACTATTAGCAATGATTCTATGAAAAGATTATGTATAGTGAAGATGCTATCAGAAATACCCAACAAGAGCGATTCCAGAATGTGAACTTACAAAGGAAATATGACAGGTATAAAAATTTACATAAAATTTAGTACTTGATTTCAGAAAAAAAGCCCATCCAAACTCAGCAACTGGGGCCAACTGAAAAAGGTGAAAATATTCAGCTGTGAAAATACACAATTGTTCAGATCTGTAACCTGTATTATTTTATGTTTTTCTATTATATCTATGCCATTTGCTGTATTCCAGTAAATTAGGTTTTGATTTTCAAAAGCTTTGCAGCATTTTTTGTTATTTTGTGAGTTCCTTCAGACTCCCTCTAGCAGGATTAAAACTTAATTGTTTCTTATTACTAAAGAGAAGTTAGCCTAATTAATATTGGTAATTGATTAAGACTGATGAATCAGCTAACATGGTACTGATGCTGATGTTGGCTCCAAAGATTTACTCAAAAACTGAACACAAAGCACAAATGACAGATAGGCTTCTCCAAGAGATTCGCTCTGTTTCATTGTTTTCCTGTTGTAAACTGCTGCAATTAAACTCTGCAAGATGCCCAATGAAAGCACAACTCTACAGGCAGAGATACGACAGGACTGGAGAGAGAGATGAGATGTAAGGATGTGGTGCATGTTCCCAGTATGAGAAAAGACTCGGGGACACAACGTGATGGAGGAGGGAAGAGGGGACCAAAGGAGAGATGAAGCAAGAGAACTTGCAAAAAACTCAAACACTCTAACTGAAGGCACTGTTTGCAGGAACTTCAAACAATGAGACTCTGCAGACATCACCATCTGCCACATACTTCTAAAGACTGGAGCTCTCAAGGGGTGACTTCCTGCAAGACACGAACGTCTTCACAGAAGAGATTAAAGATACATCACGAACTATCTCATCCTGACCATTCATCATGATAAACCTGCCAAGTGTATTAAATTTGCATAAAAGGATGTGGTTGCCTTTAATGAGCTACCTATTTCTTGATTTCTCAGTATGGAATGAAACACATTTAGTTAGAGTGCTGCAACTAATTGTTGAGCAAAGAGTCTTTTGCAGGATTGCTACACTGTGATCTAGGCTCCAAGATTCTATAAATGTACTTTTGCATTCATTGCATAAGTTTAGATTGTCAGCTATTACAACATTATACATCTCTCTAAATGAATGAGAAATGCCAACTTAAACTTGTTTAAAAAAACCCCAAACTCTCTCTTGCAATGTCAGTTAAAAGGAAAAACCCACAGCACTGCTATTTTGAATGATAATCAGTGGTGAAATCATCTATACTTATTGCATTTCCCTGAACCAGCAACAGAGGTTCTGGGTGAAACTTCAACTAATTTGTGTTTAAGTTTCTACTAACATTAACTTTTTTTGGGTGTCTGTGGTGACAACACCCAAAGGGAAATCCTGAAGGATATTCAAATCTTTGCAATACAGTGAACATTATTTATAAATAACATTAGCATTTCACTGAGTTCTTACTTCAGTAAAGGTTTTTAGATGCATCCTATGGAAGGTTTAAATGTAGCTCATCAAGGTAACAGAAGTAAATTATCACATAATAGGGTATTATCCATTCTTAAACTTTCATGTTAAATCACAGCAAATTTCAAAATGTTCTTTTGAAGACATGGTATGCTACATCAGCAGCCCCTCCTGCTTTTACTGTTCCCTTTGGTTTAGTACTGTCTATAAAGATAGTATTTGAACATCCATTCTGTTCATGGTCAGCCAGGCTGGCATATCTGCTTCTGAAAACCTTTCCCTTCCTAAAGTGAATTTTAACCATTTGCTGTATAATTTTATTACCCAAAAGTAAAGAATGGAAAATCCTGGTAAAACACACTATGGGAAGTGTATATTAAACACATTAATTATCCACTTCCCCAAAATGGCATGGTTTCCAATTAATTCTTCCCAGATACTGTGTTCACAGTCTCCAGGAAAATCAGCAAGCCACAGCCAAAATCTTGAACACCTTTTACAAGAGGGTTTGTGTGGGATGGAAGGGACTCTGCCTCACCTGAAGAGCTCTACCTGGTAATGAGCTGCTCTTTCCACCAGCCCCTAAGAATAGGATTTACAATCTTCCTCCAAAACGCCTGTAATACTCTAGGTCAATAGATGAGATCTCACCCCCCCCCCCAGTGACTGGTCCCAGTGAGAATGGGACCCACCGAGAGTCAACTCCAGCCATTCCTTCAGGTTTTGCTCTTGATGCCCACACAATCCCTGGTGTCTGTGCCCCGACAGCACTGCCACGCTGCACGTGCTCTGCTGGAGGCTCTTCCAGGGTTTCCTCCTTCCCTTACACAACCCCTTAGCTTGGAAATTAAAAGTACCAGCTGATAAAGTGGAGCAAGGCAAAGAAGTGCATTTACAATGCCACAGCAAGGTACTGTAGTCTGGAAAATTCAGGTCCTTGCACGACAGTTGCTCGTTCAGACAAGACCATTCCCTTCCAGGCATGAGGCTGCCTTGTGGAAAACCTGCCAGCACTCCAACTCAGACCTCTCCTTAAGTGACCTCCCAAAAAGCCCAGCAGCAGTAGCGCCTGTTACCCAAATGCCTGTCTTTAAGGCCATATTTACAATGTGCCTGGTCCTGTGGTGACAGAGCACCTCAGAGGCTTTAATCCCTTCCTTCTGCGCCCCGTTCCTTCCACAGGCTCTCGAGGAGCACAGGGAGCTGAAGAGAATTAGCAGAGTTTGTGGAAATGCATACAACTTCTGATGGGTACTGGGCGACTGGCTTAACAGCCTCCCACCCCTTCAAAAATATTACATAATTACAAAGGCACATTAATAAAAAAAGCCAATATCCTTCAACGAGTGTTCGAGCAGAGGATTATTTGAAAGTGTGGCAGTGAGAAAATTTCAGGCCATCACACTTTCACTGAAGACACCAAAGAGTTTGCACCTAAAGGCATGCTGCAAAGAAAGCAGCTAAATCACATGATAAAACATTTTCTGAGAAAAGCCACAAGAGAACTGAAGAGTCTGTGATCTTTGAGAAAGATTTTACAAGGTTCTTCCATCACCAAAACAAGTACATAAGCCGACATTCACCATAGCCATCACCTTCCCTGCAATTCCTCTACAGCTTTCCAGCCCAAATCACTTCACCGTGCAACTGTTTGGGTCGTGAGAGCTTTCTTTAATGGATTCAGGCTCAAAGCATAAAAGGCAAGCAGCAATACACATTTCAATATTTAAAAGCATAAATAAAAACCTTAATAGATCCCAGATGTTTCATTTCCTCCAGCCCTTGTCAATGACTGAGCTGGTGTTGATGTAGATGATTTTGTAAGATCGGTGGTCAGTCTGATGCTGAAAGTTTTGGATGTCTGGGAATTTCAAATGCAATTCCCAGAAATAAATAAATCATTAAGTAGATGAAAAGGAGACAATACGAATGCAAGTGGCTGTTATTTTGTAGACTTATTTTATGGTCTGAAATGCACCTACATGTTTTAAATACAACTGAGTGTGAAAGCAAGTAAAATTTTGTCAACATATATAAAACCTTGCAGAGGTCTGTCTCTTAGCAAAAGAATTCCAAATACATACAAATAACAAACTGAAGGCATCTGTACTTTGAGGTTGATATACACTGCTGGTGCTGTTGAAGCTAATGAAGAATTCACTATTCATTTCAGCAGAACTCAGATTTGCCAGCTCCATCTTCACTTCCTAAAGCAGCAAGTTGTCCTTTACCATACCAAACAAATAAAGCACTCTACAGAAAGCATGTCTATAAAAAAGAAGCTGCTGGGCCCAGTGACTGAGGCCATGCTGCCAAGCACACAAGTTCACAACTGTAATGAGCAGCTTGATTCTTTCACTCCAATTTTGACTGGGAGAAGTCTTTAGTCTCCTAAATGAAAGCAACCAGGGAGGAGGGAGCTTGAAGCCCATATTTAGCTTGCACAAACCCACAACGTGTGCACTTGACGTCATAAAAATGCTGTAAGTTTGCCAGGTCAGCAGCCACAAACATCACATGCTGCCAGTTGCACGCTGAGCAGGCACTGAAAGCTATGAATTTCATTTAATCATCTCCTTTCCCCTTCCCAGTAAAGCAGAAGAGGCTAGCAGCCTCTGGAGAAAAACACTGAAAAATATTAATGATGAATGTCCAGGATATGCTGTGATTGGTATTAAACCCAAAGAAATGAAGAATAAACCCAATAACAAATGTTGCAAAACTTTATCATTTATTAATACAGCTAACAACATAGACTTCAGACCCCACTTTCAAGGATAGTGTGGATAAGCTCAGCTAAATGAGGTTCTTCACACAGACTGACAGACCTACCTACTATTCTGCTAATTTATGGGTCATATATTTCTCTCCAGTTAAATTTCTGATTGAGAAAAAAATTCATCCCCTTTCTGCCATTTGTTTTGCTACACAATATTCCTTAATAGTGAGTGCTGCTTGTTCTTAACCATGCTTTCTGTTACACCTTTGGCATTTGTGAAATGATGAGTACAAACATAATCTAAGCCCCTGAACATGCAGTTTCATCACATAGCTAACCATGGACAACACTTAAAAGCTGAATACGCCCTTCTAGTCCTTTTAAGGTGCCTCAACTTCATCTCTAGGAATGAAGTCACCTAAAATTGCTAGATCTGTTAGAATATGCAGGTCCCACAGAACAAATTTTTGCTGTATCAGCTTCTTCACCTTCACACAGAGGGCCAAACGCTCATTTCATTGACAGCTTTCCACAGGATGAGGAGCTGCAGTTTCAAGACCAAGCTGAAACAAACCTAGGAAGCTTGTTATAAAAACAAACAAACAAAATCCCACTTTTTCCTCTGTCACAACAGCACCACCGACCCACAAACTTATTTACAGTTGTGCATCTGTGTGCCATCAGTCTCTAAGGAAGGGAAAGGGCTGAGCTCTCAATTTATGTTCCTCAGTTGACTTTTATAATCACACTCGGTGTTCTCAAGCTTACTGCAGCTATTTTGGTAACAAATTTTGCACACCAGGTGGGTTTATCCAAGTTCCCACAGTCCTAACAGTTTCTTATACATCCTAACAATAATATTGACAATTATATAGGTAAATGTGTTACTAAAAATCTACACGCAGCAAAATTAGGAGAGTTCTTTCCTCTCAATAGGAGAACTGTTTTAATGAAGTAGGTGTAGTTTATGCCTATAATAAACGGTGAGAAAAAACTATCAAAAACCCCACCCTTTTTGAATGCTGTCTTTAGATGCAGCATTTAAACAAAGCTAAGGGAATTCTGGGGTCCAGAGATGATGAAAGGTCCCAAAGTAGGATGGGCTTTGAGGATCCCTCAGTCCTGCCATTTGAATGAGGCATTAATATTGATATCCCAGACTGTGATTAGAAAGCAGGCTCTAGCTCCTGGCAGGGCTGGGCCTAACCCAGCAGAGGGGCAGTGAACTGCTTTGCTTCCTTATTGAAATTCAGCCCATCTAATTGATCCTGCAGAATGCAGGAGTGTAATGAAATGGAGCAGAGGTCATTTCAGTAGTGTTACCAACCTACGCTCTCCTGCTCCTGACCCGTGCATTACCCTGCACAGGACTCCACTCTTTCCAAATTCAGGCAGTCTCAGGAACAATTTGAGTTTCTAGAATATGGTAATCATTATGATGTTGCTATTAGATCATCATTCAAAAAGGTGTCAAGACTGCAACTACCTTCATCCGTGTAACACCAAAAATGGTTTAATTTTGCTTAAGATAGTCCAGTTTCTTTCAAAACTGTAATTTAAACAGTGCCTTTCCCTCAGAATTAGAATAAAATATTTATAACTATCTCATTTATTTGCAAGAAAATACAGGTAATGTCTGTTAAAAAGCAAAATCCATTAGACACTGGGTAGAAGTAAGTAGTCTCCAAAAGGCAACAGATGTGGGGAAGGGGGAGTTGATTTTGTCTTTTTAATATTCAAAGTGGGTCTGTTCTCACTGGCTAATTAAATCAGTAGAGTGCAAACAATAAAAGAAAAAAAAGTAAGTGTTGCCTTCCTTCCCTAGAACAACCTCTCTGGTTCGTCTTTACTTATTTATCACAGGAGTTCACACTATTCCCTCCTCAAATCCTCATGAAATAAGACACATATTCCACAGTACCAGTGCCCATCGAGATGAATATGCTTTTCCTGTGGCATTAAAGATAAGACAGTCTTTCCACTGTTAAGAGAAAATGGACTTGGAATGAGCTTCTTTGATTGACATGAAACTACAGAAGAATCACACTAAAAAAGTAATAGATTCAATAACCATATCAGATGTAGAAATCAATCAGCAGAATGCTGCCCTAAAATTTATTTATACTCTCTTGGCAAAGCCAGTAGGTTTGCATGGGTGTGCTGAATTACTTGAAACATAACAAAATGTGTTAATAACATTAAACAGTCATCTTCCAAGAACCTAGAGTATTATGGTGTTTTCTAGTCAGATAATTCTTTGTAGTGCCTAAATACATGTAACATCAATTAAAACATTCTGATTTGTGAAAATGAATGTGGCATGATTAGATTTGATTTTAAAAGTATTTTAATTATTCCTGTCTACTTTTAGCCTTTAGGTGGTTATGATACATAGTACAAGATGAAAAATGAGCTGCAGATAGAGACCAGAACTCCACCTCTGTACAAGTACAGAGAAGGTGCTCCCAATCCCAACAAGCTTTTATTTAATATAACAGCCCCCATTATCAAGACAGACTTGTGAATAACCATCAGTAGCACCTGACTTTAAGAGCACAAGGCTCAGTATGAAATCCAGTAGGCGTCCAGTGCTGTTACTGCTTTCCACACCAGCAAGTTCACTGCAAGTTTGGAGATGTGTGACTACGTAATACGTTAAGCGACAGCGCCGTGCATGAGCCTGGAGATAAGGGACAACAGAGAAATGCAGACCCCTTGCACTGTAAGGAAGCATATTCAGCAATAAGGTGGTATCTGGGAACAGAAGGCAGCCCTTTCAGCCCAGTTGTTCCCAAGTTTTTGAAAGCATTGGAGCCAAGGAAAGTGTTACAGGACATTATGCACGAGTTTATGGGAAACTCCTCTCAAATGCTCAGGATAATCATGGAAGAAAATAAGGACATGTCTGTTTGAAGACATAACAAATGATAATAAACAGACTAGTGTCAGGTATTCTGAGGTCCTGAGACTTTCCAGATGCAGAGTTCCTCCTCCACTCCACACATTATTGGCCCAATTATAAGTTTCTTGAGAATTTCTCCGCAAAACACAGCTTCATTGTAATTAATGAGTTATCCACAGCTGAAACACTGGTCTATTTAACCCCAAATTCAGGGGTTTATGCACTTGCATGCCCATTGCCAAATGCTTACCATATCTTAGTTCCTTTTAATGCTGCTCCTGTTTGAACATACGCAGCTCCAAAACATGCTTTACTCTCTTCAAGGGTTCTTTTGGTTAACCAAATTAACGGTTACAAACAAAATATTTACTCTGTACTACAGCCAAAACAGTGTTTCTTTATGTAATCTGAATGATGAGCAAACACCAGAGCACTGGAGATAAAAGCAGTAGCTCAGACTTGACAAAATGATGCCCCATGCTACGACATTTCACAGTAAAATATGTAATATAAGGACCCCAAACAGAAATAAGTGCACCATCGCTTAATTTAACCATATCTTGAAAAAAAAAGAAGTCATCAGCAAAGAAATTTCTGTTGCTAGTCAATGAAAGGGCATTTATCAACATCCATTAACCTCTGGGTTTTACCTGTGCTGTTTTCTAAGAGACACTTGCGTTGCTTCACAAGCCACAAGGTGTCACAGTGGCTCAATCGGCAGGATTCTTGTCAGTCCAGACACGCAGGTTTGGGCTTCAGGTTACAAACCAGTGCTAACGCCGCGCTGTAGGAACAAGTCTGTTCTACCCTGGGTATTTAGAAGTGTAGCCCTTTGGAGCAAACAATCAGTCAAAGCGTACCTCAGTCGCTTCAGGATGCTCCTGATGTGGGGGTTAAATAATATTAGTGCACTCTCAGAGAATGGGTGTTAAATAATATCAGTGCACTGTCAGAGAAGAGAAGAACTTGGTGTGCTGGCATCTTTACCAATCATTTTACTTGGCATTTTTTAACCCTGACAGAGCATTAAGAGGCACTGAAAAGAGCTGAGCTAATTGTACATTTCACAAATTCAACTTCGTTCTACCCAGTGTTGCTAGAAATTAATAACAGTTCATTTGAATGCTTATTGTTTCAAATTTAAGATCTATTTTTGCTCCTCTTTTACAACAAGAAGCATGCTGTAAGCATGTAGTGTTCTCCTAAGACTATATGCTGCAACTGGTCATATACTGTGTGTTACTCTTTCACATCCTTGACTGGATAAGCACAGATGGAGCTAGAGCTTGAAATGCCAGGAAGCTTTGAATTTTTTCACCAGTTCTTTCTTATTGCATTTTTCTAAAGTAACTGCATGATAAGCAGGGCCTTGTTCCATGAAATAAAAAAAATGCACTTACATCATATTTACTGACGTGTAATTTTCCCATTGCCACCAATCATTGCCATTAATTTGCTTTACATTCATACCAGTCAGTCCTCACTACAAAGCAATCAGAGATTCTTCTCTGGTGTATTTAATTTCAAAGTATCACGGTTGTATCTGGGAGGTTTTAGAAACTCAAAACAGGAAACGCTGCCTCTCAGCTTAGCCCATATAAAATAAGCAGCTTCTTTCCAGAATGCTTAACAAATTGGAATTTGCATTCTGCAATTAATTGTAAGAATAAAACTCCATTCATCTCACATTCACAGAAACGCATAAAGAGCTCATAGCGGTGAATTTGCTGTGGCTAAACGCGAGCGAACAGTCATGGAAATTTTGTGTGCAGTATTTGTTGCACTCAGGTAATGAACTTTTACCTGGTGTATTGGTTTCTCATGTCCCATTATTCATACCAACATATTCATGAAAACGAGCCTATACTTTTTAACATAATCAGCAACGTGCATAGGTGTGGCCTTCAAAGAGTTATTACCACAGTTTACAGGCATGCTGTTCGTAAATACAGGCAGAACTCCAGTCAGTGCAAAATGCCAAGCTTCCCACAAAACATATGGTAATTTTTTGCTCTGTAAAATGGATAGATGCGGTGTATAATGCATAATTGCATCACATTATATCTGAATTTCTAATTGCTTAAAATGATACTTCAAAGCGCATCAACAACATTATTAGCTAATTACCCTAAGGGTTAACTGATACTCCAGTGATTAAGTCTAGGTAGAAGTGACAGCACTATTGTACTGGCAGGGTTGCACACGCACTTATAGAATCTATCTCCTGTCAATGCTTTAACGTCTTGGTATGGAGAAGAAGAAAGGTGGAGAAATACTGGCTGAGTACCAAAAGGCAGGAGGGTCCCTCCTGCAAGATGCTGAACAACTTTAACAAGCAGAATTTTCATTTACTCTAAGGGAACTATTTTACAGTAGTTCTTTTTCCTTTCCAGTCACAACAACATTATTGTGATGCGAGACGGAGTGATGTGGAAACGTTTTTGGTACTTAAAGTGGATACAAGAATTATGGAAGACAAGAGACTGATCTGAAAGGGCAAGTTAGCACCAGAATACAGGGGAGAGTAAAACAGACAGTTGCAGGTCGCTCTCCACTGCTTCCACACATGAGACTTCCATAAACTGCATGATGAAAACAGCGTTCTAGATGCAAGAATCTCATATTCCCTTTTTCCAACTGTAAAATACTATCCTGGCTGCAAACCTATCAGCAAAGCAGGCTTCACACCTGCCTTGCCGATCGCAGCCCAGAGGATCTCTAATCTGTTTCTAAAAGAGGAGATGGTTGGGAATGCTGGTGCTGCTGAGCACCTTCCTAAGCAGTGAAGTGTGCTGGGGGTGCTTCGGCGTAAACAATAAACCAAAAAAGCTTCACTCAATTTACTTTCTTGTTTTCTGAGCATTTTCCTCTCTCCATCTGACTACTGTATGTAAAGATTTAGAATACTCTGTTTTGATCATTAATATTTCAGAAATCTTTTTGTAACCTGCTCTAGGACAGATGGCAGCTCTTTCTCTGATGCAAATCTGCTAATGACTGAGGCCAAACTACACAACTGGAACAAGAATCACAATAAAGTACATTAAATACTTTCAATGCACAATATCCTGGAAGACATAATTTTCTGAATTTACTACTTTAGAAGATAACCTAATAAAAGTAGTTAGAAAACACAAGTGTTTGAAAGTCCAAAAAAGAAGTAAAAATAGTCCACTGCACACACAGGTGATTTAAGATTTCAATACTGAGAGACAGTTGCTTTTTCCAGGTATTTAGGAGAATAAGCATAGTGGATCTACAACCAGGTCTATTCTGGGGTCTGCCTTAATCAGGGGTTTCCAAATATGATCACTTCTATACACAAAGAGTGTTTCATTTGCCCTCTGAAGGCAACAGATAAGATCATTCAACTCGTTTGTGTAATACTTCTGGATCATGAGGGATGCTTTAGTCTGCAGCTGGCAATTGTGTAAAATGGACAGGATCTGGACAGATATCCGATCTGATGTACATGAGTAAGTGGTGGCAAAACTATATCCAGAGATTAGATTTTCCCCTTCCCATTTTCAACACACACTCACACAAACGATGGCATGGGTCTGCTCAGCCAACTTGGCAAGCTGACTCTGAGGCTCAGAATCAGGAAAGATGGGTATCAGCAGGTATTGCAGATCACATGTGACACATTTTACAGCAATGGTCAAATTTATTAGTTATTTGGAAGGATACAAAGACCTAACTATTTAGTTTGCAGGTAACCAGGCAGTAGATTTTTAAGCACATTTAGAAACTTACATAAAGTTACAGCTTTATAGTGTCAATTTGTGACTCTACCCAAGCCAAGTACCAGGATGTCAATATTGACAATAGAAAGACCTTAGGGGGAAGTTCTAGTATGCTACAGTTATCAGAATTATTCATAAAGAAGTCTGCTGAGCCCAACTCTCATGCTTCGAGTCTGTATGATGCAGACAGAACACCACCCTGCCCGAGAGCTTCATCCGATTGTGTCTTCTTGGCAATGGTGTATAAACAGCAAAGTGGTGCCACAGCAACCAAAGCCTCATGGAGAGGACAGACTGCTCCTGCAGCCCTTGCAAAGACTCTACACTACCAACATTCCTACGTCCCAAAGAGGTGATGGGCTCAGAAAGCCACCAAGTTCTTCAAAGGCCTCATTTATCCCGGTCAGTGATTTTTTTTTTTACTAGCCCCATAAGGCACAACAAAGCCCACAGTCGTCTTCAGAAGCATCACCTGTTCCCACTCTGAGGTTTAAGGTCCACAGGTGGTTCTAGCTGATCCTCAGGAGTACCAAGTGCACTGTTTGGCTCAGATCAGTAACTTACAGGCCTTGGCTTAGAAGGGTATGGAGACAATCTTGACCCTCCAGGATGACCTCTCCGAGGCTTTGAGTAGCCCAGAGACAACTTTTTGAAAAGAGTACCCAGCACAACTGAGGGTCCATGTTGGCCTGTTTACACAGTACAGAGCAGGAAAGAAAGGTATTCTTGGAGAGGAAAAAAACAAGAAAGTATCGGCACAGTTGGAATGCCTGGTTACAGCATTTTGGCAAACTTTTGGCAAAAAGATACCAAAAACCCCACCATCTGAAGGGAGGAGTCCAACTAAAACTATGGCAAAGAGTTTAGCAATCTACCCATACACTTTTTATGTAAACAAAGAAAGTGTATATAACAAAATAAAATTATTTTTTACTACTGCACACAAAACTCCAGCTTAAAAGAGAGCACAGGACTGGGATCTTGTTAGGATCTCTGTTTTGTTCCTTCTCACCATGCAGAAGCTTCTATTTTTGAGACTGGATCTGCATGGTAAATCTTGTTTACATCAGAGAAAGACTGAGTTTAAGTTTTTTAAAGCGCATTTATGGTTCAAAGAGTAAGAATGAAAAAGAGAAAAGGAAGGGTTGAAAGGTTTCTTTATAGAAAATTATCTGGTAAGCATCAGAGATTTGCAGGCGAGATCCAGTTTTATACTTCCATGCTGACTCTCTCTCCCCACCAGCCCCTGCCCCCAAAAGCTCCCTGTTCCTTATGTGTGCAGTTTACATTCTGTATTATAACTTGGGGAGGGGGGGAAGCAGCAAGACATCCCTGATTGTTAGCTAAGGATCAGCATGGAAAGGAAGTAGAGTCTTTTTTTTCCTCCATCAGCCTCATAAGAATTGTTAGTTTGCAACAATTTTAATTGAAAACAGCTGCAAGTAAATTTTTTTTAAAGCAATGAAAAGAATACATGAAAAAGACAAGCAGTGAAAAGGGTGTTGAATCCATCCTGAAATCAGTGTTCACCTAAAGAAATTCGTGGATTGTCTTTTAAAACTGACCTATTAGTTTCAGCAATGCACTGTTTATAAGTACTCTTTTAAAATCCTTACTCATGTTCCTAGAATTGCTCAGTATTAGTATACTTGTGGGTGAAAGAATATTTCCTCAAAAATACCTCAAGACAGAAGTTTATGTGTTTTCCCCCTCAACAAAACAAAATCATTGGACAAACTCAGACTTATGTACACAATGTGAAAGATCTGTTTGTGATACTAAGTTGCTATGTGAACAAATGTGATGTCACAACATAGATTTTTATGACTAATCTATTAAAAATGCATCAGGAAGAAGAAAAGATTATTTCATCAGATAGCAATGTGAGGAAGTAAAATAATTCAACTGCAGAAATTTTGTTTTGCTTTGATTTGCTTTAAATATTTGGTTGGGTATGAACGCCTGTGTAAGCTTCCAGTTCATTTAGTAGCTTTTAAACAATCATAACATTCTCCTTTATTTTCTTTTTATTTTTCTTTACATCTTCTTCCTTCATGAAATCTCTTCTTTTGTTGAAGTCACTATACAGTTTAATATGATTTGATTAAGCCAATTTTCTTTAAAACAAATATGTTACTAATCGATTTCTCTACAGTCACCCTTAAAACACTGCTCTCTTAGCCAGAAGAAAGCTGTGTTTTGCATATAATGGTGATGTAAAGCATTGTCTCTTGAAGTGACAGAGATGCAGGTGAATTGAATTTATTGTGATACAGAAAAGTTTTAAGAATATCGGGGACTAAATAAAAAAAAGTGAAAGGTTTGATACATTTCTGTGATTATTAGCAGTAAAGCAATGCCTCAAACTTTAAACTGTCAGCAACTCCAAGTGATCTATCCACAGTGCACTGTAATCTTAATGGAAAATAATTACATACAAGATATCATCACCTTTTGTTTTCTTTTAAGTGTGAGCAATTTCAAATGATTAAAAATTAGAAAGGAAAAGGATTTACAACATCAAAGAGGAAAAGAGACTTTTTTAAACATTGATTTTGTGAAAAACAGAAAATACTTTAGCAGAAAATATTTTGTGGGACGTTGTTACTTAGAACTTTGGAAATTGCTGATTTTGCCACAATAGGATTGCTTTCTTGAAACTTTAAGCTAACACAGATATAAAAAATATTAAGATAAACTGAGTTTGAGCGAATGGCAATGAAATCCTTAAAACCACACACAGAGCAAGTAAACAGCTGCATTTTGGTTAACCAGAAAGTTAATCAACTATGATAGAAGTAAGTAAGATTTATCTTTGTATCTACCATAGATTATTAAACATTTAAACGCTCATTTTACTTCTTTAAATCAGGACTGTTGATGCATTACAAAATGGCACTAGACACTCCCAAAGTATTATTATGAAATAACATTTCCATTTAGAAAAATGAATTACCAGATTAGATTTCTTTGCACTACTTTTAAGGAAGGTAAGGTGTTCCTGTAACACTAGTTAGTAACTCAGACTCCCTAATTTACTTTAGATCACGTAAGAATTAGCTAGGTGGTGGACTTATGCCAGTACTTACATCATAAAACCACCCCCTGCCTGGGTGTGATTGGAATTCTTTGCCTAAGACTGACCCTGAATTTAAAAAGGCAGTTGTAGGTTCTGCCTGAGGAGCCCGTAAAGTCGTGAGGAGTTCGGAGAGCAAAAGTTTGCACATCTAGCACGGGCTAGAGCTGCTAATTCTCTACTTTCATGACGACCATTTCTTCCAAAAGAAAACAAGAACAAAGATAGCCACATTGCATCTAAATGACCTTTATTTATCACTTTGTACTTTGCCTGCTTAACACACTGAGCACATCCTTCACACCATTATTCCCTTCCACCCAACACCGACAGGAACAAGACCTGAAGCCATGGATTTCTCAGGGAGGGACCCCAAGAGCACAGACACTTTGAGGACACTTCTACCTCCCCCAACACACTGTAGACCCTGCTGCTGGGAAAGGAGGAGTAGAAATGGCATTTACTGTGGATTCCCTGGTGGTCTCTCCCAGCCCACTGCTTTTTTTTGAAATAATTTCTCACCTACCTGTGAGCTCTGGAAAACGGCTACAAGAACTCACTACAAAAGTGGGCTCTGCAGATGGAGCGGAGGAAACAGACAGACATGACACACAGACAGACCTTTCGTAGGCTCTCCATCCGCCCTCTGCACAACTTAACTAAACTGCATACGTTTTGCTCTGCCTTGGAACTTCCACCACTGCAAGGGACAACAAGAGAATCTGACTCTAAAGGATTATTAAGAACATTTTTCTTTTGTAGGGAAACACGAAAATCCCAAAGGCTTTCCAAGGATATATTTGGGATCAGAGCTGTACGTTCCCATTTTTTAACACATCCTCACTTGCCACTGGCTCTCTCCAGAAGTGGGATCTAAGCGGAACCTTCCAGCTTGTTACCCCCAGTCTTTTGGAGAGTTTCTCTGTAATTCCTTTCCCCTTAAGCTTCTCTGCTCGTGCTCACCTACCCCCTGGGGCTCACAGAGTACAAGCAGCCTCCTTCAGAGACCAGTGCCTACATTATTCCAAAGACTGCCTGAAGAGAAATGTTCACACAGTAAGCCTGCATCACCCACAGCACAAGCACATTCCTTCCATGACATACAGTGCTACATTGGTCTGGATTCAAAAAATTGAGAGCTAGCTACACATGCTCCAGAAGCCTTCAGCTACCAGTCCCAAACACGTTTGGAAGTGCGTAAAATTAATGCAAAACTTTGACTCCCAACCTGCCCCAGAAGCCCAGCATGATTCCTTACAGGCTGTCCACACCTAGTCACTGCAAGTGCCCCAGGAAACTATTTTTTTTTTTTTTTTAATGAAGGTGTTTTAATTAAAGGATAAATGAGATGAGCTGAAGCTAGCTAGAAAATGCATTCCAGCAAAAAAGACTTAGAGCACAGAGCTCTGAAATTAACAAACAGAGCTATCACAAGCCAAAAGTATTTTTCACTCTGAGCAAATAAAAGAAATGCTGGAGCATAAGGGCCTTCATTAACTAAGCACTGGCTGCCAAAGTAAAAAGCTGCTGGAACCTATGGCAGTACTGGAGAGGAAGGGTAGGTTGTTGCTTTTTGCCCACAACAGTCCATGTGAATGTGCACTGCAAATACTGCAATTAAATGCGCTGAAGCCCAGCTCAGCACACCTCAGCAACACAGGAGGGGGCAGTTCTTTCCCAAGCACCTCAAAAACTTTCCTAGTGTAACATTTGTATAGGAGCTGCAATCAGAAACTGGACAATTATTAGAAGTACCACAAAAATAATAAGTAAAAAGGCTAAATTAGCCCTGATGGCTTTTCGGAAAAGCTTGCAAATGAAAGCCTGAAGGAATCACTTAACGATTCCTTGAAAATTAACTTGAAAAAGTCTAGAAATCATCACATGAGTGTGTACAGGAATGTAAGGAACAGAGTAACAAGACACTGACAAATAAACAGTAGCAAATACAACCCCAAGCCTCCTCATTCCACCCAAAATGCAGTGACCCTTCGCTACCACCAACTTGGGGCAAAACTTAGAAACAGTTGCTGTGATTTTGGGACCAGTGAGCTGTTTGGAGTTTTTAGCCAGCATGAGATGTATTTACCAATTACTCCACAGAAATGTTCTAAGAGTAGCAGTGATAACAGTGTTAGAAAGCAGTTACCCCTAGCAGTTACCCAATCAGAAAGCAGGTCACATCTTGTTAGCTGTATCATATACATTAAACGTCATAGATTCTCCATGGCTTAGCTGACAATTCAGGCGTGTGTGGTTTATGATAACCTCATGTTCTCTTAAAGAATTATAATACAACAAACAGCTCAATTGGAGAGCCTTTACCATACTTCACAGTATGGATTTGGCAGATCTTTGCCTCTATAGGAAGCCATTCACTGTAAAAGATCAATACTCTTTAAAAGTGTTTTCAGGGCACCACGAGTAAACTACTATGAAAAAATTGCAGCACCAAGAATGTTTGCTGCACAAACACAGGCACATGGACAGAAATGCAAGCTGACTCAGTCCACACACTTTTCACTTTGGCAGACTAAGGAGTGTGCTTTATTTAACCACGTAAATAACAACATGCAGACTCCACTATTATTTTTTTTTTTCCTTTCTTTAAGTGACAAAAAAGTATTTCCCTTTCCAATTCAGCATATTCTTTGTGATGGCTGATCTGGGTGTAGAAGCCAGGGTGCGTTAACCACTAACAGATTATACAAAGCATAACCAAGAGTGAACGTAGTTTACATTAACTGGGTACTTTTGACAGCTATATGATAAATGAGTGAACCGACCAACTCTCTCACTAAAAGCAACTGCATTCTAAAGGTAAACATGAATTTCTCCTGTCGGTCGTCCTGAGCATGTGTTCTTTAAGTGCAACCTAGGGATAAGTTTTTAAAACTCTGCTCCTGTTTTCTGTTATCATTCATTTTTCATTTTAATGACTTTACAAAACAAAACCAGAGAGAGGTCCGTCCCTTCCCCTAAACCCACAACATTTCTGAATTAGTTTTGTGAAAAGGCTCAAGCAATACCTTGCAATATTATAGCTGCAAATGCCAGCAGGACAGATCCTGAGCAAACAACACACTAAGGCAAAGAAATTCCCCGAGAGCAGCGTTACAACCGATCCTGAAGTGCAGTACTGTAATTTCAAGATTTCAGCCTAAGCTGGTATCTCCTCAAAGAGTTGCTCTGCATGGAAACATAATGAGGGATTACCCAATTAAACTACCGAATTAATTAGGGTTCACGCCTGCATATACTCTACTGCGAGGCGGGACGCTTCAGCTGGAATTCGGGCTGAAACCCAGCACAGTCCATGCACAGGAAAACAAGGCTGAGGGACTTACCTCTGTCCGCGACTGCAGCCTCTTGTTCATTTCATATATTCGGTACTCTGGTTGCACCATGTATGGTGTGTGTCTCCTATAAAATGGGCCAAAAGGAGAAGAATAGAAAGGGTCATGTGGTGTGCTGGACATCTTGCCTGCTTGCAGAGATTCAAGCTACACAGGGTACCACCAACATCCATACAGAGCACATGGGCTGTGCGTTCCTCACAGTACAAAGTAGCAGCGCGCACGCACACACACATCCAGGCTGCGCGCACTGCCTGCGAAGTGCGGTGGGAGCCCTCTATAGCGGGAGCCGCGAGGGAAGGAGGCGGGGGGATGCGGGAGCGCTCGGGCTCCAGAGAGAGAGGGAGAGAGAGAGGGAGAGCCGATCGCTTCAGGCACCGCGGCTGCTTTTTAAAGCAGCAGTTTCTGGAGGGGTCATTTCCTGCCCACGCTGCGGGCTAGTTGGAAAATATAATTTTTCCTCTCCGCCTGACAGAGGTCTGAGGTTGGGGGTTAATTTTTTTTCCCCAGCCAGGACCCCTCAGGAAGCTGGCAGCGAGGCTCGTTAGCATATAGGTGGTTTAAAAGCTGCCTGAGCCAATCCCCCTCTGCGAGGAGCACGCCGGGGCGATGTCAGAAACGTGATTACTACAAAATACATAAACACAGGCCACGGCGATCGCCGCCGCTTGCGGCCGGTGCTGCCCGAGCTCCTGCTCCTGCTCGGGTAGCGCTCGCCACGCCGCCTGGGGTAGGGGGATGCGGGGGAGTCGCGCCCCGCAGCAACAGTTTGGGGATGGGGGGGACCGGGAGAGAGGGATGGCCGGCATCCTGCACAAAGACATCAGCCCCGCACGCTTCGTGCGATGGAGAGCGAGGGAAACCTCCCGGGAAAACATAAAAACACAAAGAGCCAGGTGGGAGAAGGAGACCCCCGGCACTCCCCGGTTCGGCCGGTGGGAAGGAATAAACAAACAGCTGCTTCTAAACCGATCCATCCGGCTTAAAGGTGGTGGCATCCTATTTTCAGGGTCATTCCTGTGCGCAAATCCAGGAGCGGTTAGAGGAGGCTGCAAAGGAAAGATACCTAAAATAGGTGTGTGGGGGGGGCTGTCCGAGGGAGGAGGGGGAGGTAATCACCCTTCGGAGAGGAAGGATGAACTTTATCTGTTGAATCGCACTCGCAGGAAAGTGCTGGGAGCAGGCACCACGTGAATGAAAAGTCCTCAAAATACATAGGAAACAAAATGGGCTCATCTGCTGCCTGGGAAAGTGCAAGGTTTAAGAGGGGAGCCTTCCAATTACCTGTACAAAACAGCTCTTGAAGCACAGGCTGTGTCTTTCTGCACAGCTGTAAAGTATCAGGCATTATTTACAGTACTGAATAAATGTAAACCCAACAATAAACAGCGCTGGATTAATCTCTCATGTAAATTCATTCAAGCAAATGGAACCACTCTAGGAGCAGATTTAGTTAACTAACATGATTAAGAGAATAACAATCAGCTGCAGTCACAGCAGTTCTCAGCTGGGATGCTTTGCCGGAAAGCCCTGGGATCACCCATTTCACAGATGGGAAAATCGAGGCACGCGCCGTTACGTTTCCTAAATTCATGTATGATCCTGAAAAATATCTGAGCATGGTATGGCTTTATCCACTGCCAAAAAACTAATTCAAATCTGACTGAAGGAATATTTTAAGAGAAATTTGAAACATTCCAGTTTTCGCTGGCATTGGTCTTAATCTGGAAAATCTGAGTTCTCTTTTCAGGATAAAATACAAAAGTTTGTCATTTTATTCTGCTCACCACTGATCTGGATCACAATTTGTCTTTGCTGTACCAGTTGCTGTTCAGCATAACCATTTCTGTATGCTCTTGTGGGGTAAGAGTTACCGTTAGAAGTGACTTATTGAGCTGTTTTAAAGACTTCAACAGGTTCTGGCACCAAACAGAAAGCCAACAGGTAATACAGGAGGTATTTCTCTTCTCTCTTCAAAGACTCCTCAGCTATGCAGCAATGCTACACTCTGGCTCCTGTACCACCACAGGAGGTGCTGAGTTTCATGAATAGCATGTACAACGTTTGGGTCAATAGTATCACACAGTATCATAAGGTTGGAAAGGACCTCTGAGATCATCAAGTCCAACCTATAACCCAACACTAACACCAACACCAACCATCATCTAAACCATGGCACTCAGTGCCTCATCCAGTCTCCCCTTAAACACCTCCAGGGTCTGTGACTCCACCCCCTCCCTGGGCAGCCCATTCCAATGACCAATCACCCTTTCAGTGAAGAACTTTTTCCTCACATCAAGTCTAAACTTTCCCTGATGAACCTTTAGTCCCTGCCCTCCAGTTCTGTCCCTGGTCACCTGAGAGAAGAGACCAACCCCTGCCTGACTACAACCTCCTTTTAGGGAGTTGTAGAGAGCAATGAGGTCTCCCCTGAGCCTCCTCTTCTTCAGACTAAACAGCCCCAACTATTGCAGCCCTCCATGCAGGTGAAAGGGGGAATCTGCTTCTTTCCCTTACAACTCCTGCCCAACACAGCCTTCTCCTTGCACCGTGTCAACATCTGATTGCTGTGTGGCTTTCAGTTGGCCGCGTTCCCCTGTACTGACGTGAGCCCAGTGATCTGATAATCTGACAAGGAGAAGCTGAAGCAGAATTCAACCCTAAACAGTGATTCTCAGTACTTTCCAAATAGTGCTGCACTAACAGTGACACTGCTGTGCCAGGGTTCACTAGCCCCACAAGAAACTTCTAAAATGGGTATCATACCTAGGAGAAAACTTCCCTGTGTCTACCTTATACTCTAACAGATCCCAGCGAGGCTACCTTAAAGACTAAACCCAAAATAACTAGAAGAATTACAGCTTTGCAGCACTAATATACACAATTTTTACGACCTAAGTACCACCTACTTAAATAAATGTCAAAAAAAGAAAAGAAAATCAACCCAGCAAACTGTGGATTTTACTTTGTTTACAAAGCAAATCCAAAGTAAAACATTTGCCCAAGAAACGACACGCTTCTTTTTTGTAATTAAAATGGTGCAATTGCACATAACTTTAAACTTATAACTGTTTTCAGGACTTTTGACTAGGCTAAAATTCACTGTTTCAAGAAGTTAAACATAGCAATAATATTAGTATTTTTCATTTTGGCTGGGATGGGGGGAAAGGAAGAGGTCTCTTTAAAATAAAAAGAAGTACAAACTCAGAGTACTGAAAGTGAACGAGCAGTAAAGTTTGCTTTCATGATCGGGAAGCCCAGATACTTCTCTCACACCCCATATAAGAGCTTCTGTGTACGGGTGTAGTGCAAAGCAAAAATATGCAGTAATATTTTAATAATTCCCATTGATTAACTGGCAAATTATCGCACACCTACAGCCCACCAGCAAGAACCAGGTCCCAGGGTAGAAACTTGCTAATTACAGGCTCCAGCAGCACTTCCATTTGCCTGTTATCATCTAGACCAGCATGATGTGCAGAACAGTAAAACAGAAGGCAGAATCAAAGGAAAATAAAGTTACAGGAATCCTGACAGCGTCATCTCGATTCCCAGTTGCATCTGCTGCCTTTAAAGTTCCATGTGCTCTCCAACAGTGACAGTTAGGGGGGGTGGCAGCCACTCCTGCCCCTCAGGCTGCTCCAAACTCCTGCTAGCCAAAGGGGCTCTGGGGTCAAAGGCAAACACTGGCACAAGATTTAGGACAATCAATAAATTCCTTAACCTGGAAAACGAATTTAATGTGTGCAGAGGATGAACAGAGGTGAGCGAAAACGACAATGAGACTACTTATCCTTCACACGTGTGAATCCCTCCACGTCTCAAAGCACAGTACCTTTCCCCACCCTTCAGAGCCCAAGAAGGAAGGACTGTGACACCACGAGGGTGTCCTGGAGCCTCTGGAGGAGGCTCACCTGGCCTCCACCCTGGGTGCTGCCCCAGGGATGAAAGGAGGTGGCATAGCAGAGTGGAGAGGCACCAGGAGGTGGCGATTCCAAACTGAGGAATGGGGAGATGGGTAGAACTGTGCCATCAGCCCCCACCAGAGCAGACAGGGCCATGCTTCGTGTGGCCAAACACTAACCACACGGGCCCCTGGCACCCCAAGGAGCCTCAAGACCTGGTGCACTGAGCTGGCTGATGTCTGGGTGCCTCATTGACCCCTCCTGGGCAGAGCCAAGAGGACCCTTCTCAGTCAAAGACTCCATTCTGACTGCTCTAGAGGAAAATTTCCCTTCATTTCAGGAGGAAGTGTGGAAGAGTGTGGGTCCCCTTCCCCTGCACCCACCAGCAGGAAACCCTACAATTAGCTAAGATGCACTTAAAATGGAAGGACCAAAAATCAACAGAAGAAACTTCCTCCAGGACACAAGCAGGGAGTGAGAAGGGACGAACCAGAGCGTTTTGTCCATCTGTCTCTGTCACTTGTGCTCACACACACAGCCGGGTGCTGCCTTCTGGCTGTGACTGTTGCTGGGGGCTCTGGCAGAAGGGGTCCCACGCAGCCTGCAGTGCCAGGGCACCCAGTCTGCCCAGTGCCACCCCACCCCACCAAGCAGCACCGACAGCTCTGTGGGACAGCATTGCCAAACCTGCCACGTGTGCGCAACCGAGGCACAGTCCTCGGTTTGCCAAGCTGACAATCGAAGCAGCTCCGAAGGCTGCACTATTTTTAATAACCACTTAGTAATAATAATAATAGTGCAGAAGAGGAGATACAGCTGTAAATAGGTGTAATTGCTGTATTTATCCCTGGTTTGCCTTGACTGTTCAGTCTCTGTCAGTAATCAGGTTTATAAGGATGTATTTAAGGTGGTTTGTAGCTGTTGAAAAGACAGGAAAGGAGAGACTGATCTTAGTTAAAGACACAAAGTAAACAAAGAGCTAAAAACTAGAGGTTTTTGAAATAAGATTTCTTGGTAATACTCAAGTAGACTTTAATTTCTCGAAAAAGAAAAACCCAAATCTACCTTTTCAAACTGTCCTTTGCTTATACAAAAGCCAGATAGCATTGAAGATTTTTGATGGTGTGGCTGTAGGTAATAGAACAAAACTGTTTTCCTGTGGATGCTCATGAGTGACTGAATTAAATTTGCTTATCAAAAGTTGGGATGCACAATGAAGAACCACCAGCAACACCCCATCATCTGTAATATATGCTCAATTGCTGAGCTCAAACACAGGTCTTTGACAGGTTTCAGAACTGAATATAGCTATAGAATAGACTGTACCAGATGCAATTTATAAAAAATATAAAATTGGTAATATGTTTGCATTAAATACTAATATATTGAAATAAAAAACATATTCCAGAAAACACTGTCCTTCCATAGACAATTTGTGGACAGGAAACTAAAATAAATCTGTTGAATCCATTTGCTGGGCTCAGTATACACTTCCAGGCTTTTTCCATGTAGGCTACTTTTTTTTAGTCATGATAATTGTCATTTACTGTCATTAAAAAATGATGTGATTATTTTCATCAGAAAGGTTTTTAAAAATCCATAACTATCAAAACTACTGTGCTTCAGAGCTTGCAGTGGAACAAGAAGGCTTCACATCTTCTACATGCTTCAGGCTTTTTGCAAACTCAAACCTACCATGCATAAATTACATATGAGTATAATTCCATACATACAACAATTCTAAGAATTCTCTTATTTAATGTAGTAAATTAGAGTTACAGCTCCAGCACTCACCAGTGCTGCTAGAAGTCCCTCTGAATAGATGATAACACAAAAGGGATTTTAAATATTTTTTAGTCCTGCAGTGTACACAATGTCTTTGTCCATAATCAAAATGGATATTAAATTTTGTCTTGGAACACTATGAATGCTCAGTCGAGTGCTCTCCTCGAGGAGCCTGCCCGTCTCTGACCGTGCAGACTGCCTGGCTCACCCATACAGTACCTGCACAGCATCTGCAGCAGATGGAGCTGGGGAAGAGAACGTCAGACAAACCCAAAGTGCTGCAAATCGTATCTTGATGTCACACTCATGGGCCCTCTAAGCATACCAAGGTATAGCAGACAAACTTATCTCTCTGATTAAGCTATGGCAAGACAGCATTCAGTGTCTTTTTAAGTGTCCTCCCTTTGTGCCTAATGCACAGGAGACACTGGTCTGGGGGAGCTCTCAGCTGCAGAGTCTGGCTTTTCAGCTCACGAGGGACTTATGCTTTACACACAGGGGGCTACATTTTGCTCCTCCCTGTGGGGTTGCTGTGGCACCCACAGTGGGCAATGTACTTGAGACACCTCTGTCTTCTCTGCACCACACCTGTGCAGCAGAACATTGTGAGTACATTGTGAGCATGCCAGAGAAGACTCTCGTCAAGGGAAACAGCTCCATGACGTGCTGGGAATGAGAATATGAGGATGAGCTTCCCTGGGCTGCAATAGCTTCAGGATACCACAGAACACCTGCCAGTTGACAGGACCACGTTGTCTTTCAAACTAGAAAAACACCAGTCAGATTTTATACAACTTGGTTTTGCTGCATCTCTGAGGACACCACAAAGGCTGATTTCCAGAATCCAGCAGCTTCAAGAACACTTCTGCCTTGTTTTCTATCTCCCTGTTTTTTCCAAATTTCCCATTTTCCTTCATATCACCCATACCTGCCCGTAGCCTCTTTCAGAGTAGAGGTTTCCTTTTCCAGGAGTAATTTCTAAATGTCTGCCTTGGTAGTTTCTCACCCCACAAGTATCACGCCGTGTGTCACTCCCCACGTGCTGCTGCGGATTGTAGTGGGTTATCTCTGGAGGCTGATGCTGGTAAGTGCTGTTTGAAGCAACTGAGATTCCTCACCCAAAGTGCTCAACAAGTTCAGCTGAGTGTGTTTTCCTCTTTCCTTGAAGAGCTGATGCTGAGGATGGTGAATCCAGAGCAGTCAAGCAGGAAAAAGAAAGGGATGAAATTCCTGTCACTTGCCTCTAGCAGTCATCTCCCAGCGACTGAGGGGAAAACAGCCTTCAGCAGCAGGGAAGACAGTACTGTGGTTTATAGCATTGGCAGACACCCAAAAAGAAATCCAAAGCAGTGGTGGGGGAGGCTGTAGGAGCAGGCTGTGGTCTGAGAGGCTGACCCTCCAGCAGAAAATCAGAGGGGTAAGGACATGAAGAGTCCCAGCCCCTTTCTGATACACTTGTTTCCCTTACAGACAAGCTAAACATGAATTAAATACAGGTGGCACAGTCATTCAGATCTAACATATTAGGCAATGTGTTATTCAAAGTGTCTTAAGTTTATCTCAGCCCAAAGCAAGAATCATTATGACCACCTCTCAATATAGTAAGAAATAATCAACATCAGATTTCAACACAATCTTTAAGTAGTCCTTCCTCCCTAACTTGCCCTCACAAATATATGGCAGCACAGCCTGCCTGTGACAGATTACAAACTGGGCCTCAGAACAGGAACAGATGTGTGAATGTGAAAAAGAGCTGCTCCTTTTGGCTAGTGTTGGCCCCTAAAAGTTCTAGTTCCTACCTGGAAAACCTTAATATTCCTTCTACACATCCACCTCCATCGTAGTGATTTACCTGTTACACACCTCACCTCCTGCCCAACTTCCAGCATATTTCAATTAGTTGAAAGCTCACTTTTTGAAGGACTCAACTGGGAGCACTCAGCTTTGGAGGCATTTCAGTTGAGTGCTAATTAGCAACTATCTGACTGTCAACTTTTCTTTTTCGAAGAGAGGGAAGGGCTGGTGATTCCCTTCTGAATTACCTGGCAATAGAATACATGTTGAAATATATTCATTAACTTATAATAATCATCCCTTGCACTTCTTTTGCAATTTTCATCTTCAAAGAACTTTGTAAACATTCATAGAGACACCATGGTTTAGCAACAACATTTTGCAACTTCTGCCTATGGGTTTCTCTCCCCATTTTATAGGTGGACAACGTAAGGGAGGGATGAATGAATGGGGAAGTCAGTGGCAAAAATGTAGTTATATGTCAGGAAATTGGGGCTTACAGGTTTATATTTGGATCCTGCACAGCACAGACATACATAATAAGCAGAATAAGTAATGGATAGACAGGAGAACTGGTGTAAAAGGGAATGGGGAATGGGGAGATTCTGTGCCTGGGGCCAAGGTCGGAATAATTTGGCAGTAATATGGATTTTGCAATTAGGCCTTTATCATATAAGTAAGCCAAGCTCCCACCAAAGCCTATCCTGTGTTTACCCTGTTAAACCAAAAGTTATGCCTTATTACAAAACATGCAGGGCCACTCTGTTTTATTCATTCAATTATTCTAACACCAAGTCCCAACCAATAGAAAAACCATATCTATGTTGGAAAATATTATTTCCTACACAGATTTTTCTAGAATCTTTTATTTAATGTTTCTAACTCATTCTTTATAAGTATTTGATCTTAAACTTAAACCTTTGCACTCACAAAATACAGCCAAAACTTGCCAGGAAATGAAAGCATGCTGAATGTGATCCGTTGAGATTCTGGATATTACTGTTGCAGGTACTCTCTACACTGGTGTAGCCTGTACACTTGAAACATGAAAAATGCAATCTGTTACCTGCATGCATATTTTGTAGGCACAATATATTCTTTTCATTCGGCTTTTAAAATTTAAGTGTATGTTATTGATTTAAATTTTATACTTTATAATGTTACCATGCTCTGCAGTGCTTGAATTTTGCCAAGGCCTTGTACCGCTGCATAAATGTGACTGAAATAACCAGGAGTTTTGCTTGGAAAATCTGATTATGCTGCATGAGCAAAATGTTCCAGCTCATGAGGGCAAAAGACTGGCTGTGCCTCTCCTTTAAGTGAATAATGATTTTGCACAGAAAAATAGAGTCCAAGCAAAATATATACTGGATAAATTTTATCTCTTCTATGTAGTAGATTCTGTTCCTTCTACATCTCATACCTTCCAGGCATGATCCTCAGTGGCCTGTATCCAAACAGCAACCAAATACTGACCACATCTCTAATTTAAAACACACCAGACACATCCTCAACATGTCCAACATGCACATATTGCAGAGAGCATCTCAGGAGAAGCAGCAGACCCGAGCTCCCTCTGACTCGTAACTCAGCCCACACCAGGAGCTGCTGCCTCTCACGGAGACAGGACAGCATCAACCAGCTGCTCAATGGCAGCAGCTGCATCTCCCAGCTTCTGATCTCATCATTAGCTTTGGGTTTTTATTCTAAGGATGCATTCTGCTCTCTGCTGTCTTCCCAGCATCACCCCATCACACAGATTCTGCAGCCATGCACACTTATTTCTACTGTTGCATCAAGAACCTGCAGCTTTAGCAACAACAGAATGTTTTGTATACAAAGTACAACATCCTGTGGAATTTTGCATACATTTGACTACACCTCTTTGCTTCCAAAGTTCCAAGGTTACTGATTAGAAAACTTTGTTTCTAATTAGAGAAGGACAAAAAATCTCCAGCACACTTTGTTTCTACCTGACATTGTACCCAGAGCACATTGTCTGTAGCAAACATCCTAATAAACATTGCCTTGATTTCCACATCTGGTTCATATTAAATAAAACTACAGATGTGAATCAAATAAAGACAGAAATTTTGAAGGGAACTTAAAAAGCATTAAATTAACCAGCAAGACGTTTGTGTTAATTTGCAAAATCAAAAAAGCAATTAAAATCACCATAGGACCTGCAGTCGATCTTTCCTGTATCTTAGCCAGAAAGGATGGCACAATGTTAATTATTGTAAAACCATCTTGTCCTTAATCTGATATAAAATTTCAGACTGAGTTCTGCTCTTACAATTCCAACTCACAACTTTCTAGGTTTTTACATTTTTTGACTTAAAACCATACTATTTGGGGCGAAAGGTAAATGAAAGTGTGTGAGAAGGGATATTTAGTCAGCTAAAGAATTATGAACATAATAAGGAAATTACAGGGCTGTTTTACATTAACAGCATGAACACTGAAAGTTTTCCTAAGTCCTCAACCTTTGTATTTCATGTGTACACATACATTATAATCACATCTCAGTAAGTAATATGTGTTACATACAGATCAAAACAAAGGTGTTCACACGCCTTCAGTTAAGTCTATATTGTAACCTGCCATTTGAAAAAACCCCAAATATTTTATTCCAATCATTTCACATTTTGGTGAATGAAGGTTAGATTTTTAGAGCTTATTTTGCACTATGGAACAGAGCAAGGCGTTGCAGCCACCCCTTTGCTCACTTACAGTTTTCTAGTGGAGTAAGAAAGCACAAAGGGATGGAGGGGTCAGGCTGAGTACATGATCCATATGTGTAGTAAAGCTGAAGAAGGGATGGTCGACGGCAATGTGACCACGAGCCAACAGTGGGCCCTGGCAGCCAAGAGGGCAACCGTGTCCTGGGGGGCACCAAGCACGGCATCGCCAGCCGGGACAGGGAGGGGATTGTCCCGCTCTGCTCTGCACTGGGGCGGCCCCACCTCGAGCACTGGGGGCACTTTGGGGCACCACAGCATAAAAAGGCCATCAACCCACTGGAGAGTGTCCAGAGGAGGCCACGAGGCTGGGGAAGGCTCTGCAGGGGAAGGCGTGTGAGGAGCGGCTGAAGTCCCTTGGGCTGTTCAGCTGGAGCAGAGGAGCCTGAGAGGGGATCTCAGAGCTGTTTGTGCCTTCTCCCAAGGGAGGGAGGGCAAAGAGGGGCTGAGCTCTGCTCTCTGGGGACCTGGGACAGGACCCCAGGCAATGGCAGGAAGATGTGCCAGGGCAGGGGGAGATTGGATCTCAGGAAGAGGTTCTTCCCCCAGCGGGTGGTGGAGCCCTGGAACAGCTCCCCAGGGAAGCAGTCCCAGCACCCACTGTGCCAGCATTCCAGAAGCATTTGGACACTGCCCTCAGCCCCACGGGGGGAGTGTTGGGAGTGTCCTGGGCAGGGACAGGAGCTGGACTCCATGGTCCTTGTGGGTCCCTTCCAGCTCGGGTGATTCTGTGGTTCTGTGATGTGCCCGTGGTTTGTCTCATTGCAGCTTCCATTCCCTCTGCAAAGTACGTGGCAGGTTGTGTGTGATCTGCAGTCACACACTTCCAATTGCAAACAAGTTAATAGCAATAATATTTTTTTTTAAGTATTCCATACTTAAGCTTCATTTGTTATTAACTGGTACAGAGGAAACATTTTAAAATAAAGTTCCCCTATTGAAAACTTGTCCAGACTGATTTCTGTATGTTTACTGCTGTTACCTCTTTCACACTTCCCTGAAGATCTTAATTGTAAATATATACACTGTGGCACAGTTTTAAGCCTTTTCTGCTTTGGAAATCTAAAATTCAAATCCACGTTAATTTCCTTGATTCTAAACAATCGAATTGAGTCAGACGGGGAGAATCTCACAGTATTTCTTGTCAAATATTTGCCACTTTAGGTAAAATTCAAGCTTTTACAAAGACATAGCTTATACTTGTCCTTACAGTCTCAGACTGTGGCTGTGACATAAAAAGGAGAGACTCCTCTGCCTCCTCTTCCTAAGTTTTTATGTGTGCATGTTTGGTTTCTTCATATATCTCCCACAATCATTCTTTAAGAGGAGCACACACTGAAATGAAGGGACAAGAGGTACGACTGAGGTGAGAGACTGGGACAGTGAGCTGAGTGACTGCACTAGCTATTTCTTAGAATTTTACAGTGTGTGATGGTGCTAAATGAAGTTTAACAACCTAAAATTTAAGTTAATGATGTTTCCCATAAGAAACTGGGAGCATATATCACACGTACAGCTTGACATCATTTATTGCTAATTTCAGACTGGCGTTTCCAAAGGCATGTTTGACTTGAATCATATTCTACTGTTCCTACACGTATCATAAGGGCATCAGATCAGTGGAATCTGATGGTGCATATCAAGACTGATGCGTTTACCAGTGTATCTTGTGGCACTGGTGGCCCAGCTGTCTGAGCTGATGTCTCTACAGTCACAGAGGACAATTAGGCAGCCAGATCTTCTGCTGGCAGAGAAGTAAAGGGGCAGGCAGCACGCCCTGTTGTCTTCCCAGCACGGGGCTAGGACATCACTGTGAGGCTCACCCATGGGATCCTGCCACCCACCTGTCCTGCAGAGTAGATATAATGCTCATCATACATTGGGTAACATTAATAACACCGTATGGTGATGGACTATAGGGTGGGACAGACTGTTTTACCAAGGCTGGAAAGTTTAGTTCAGTTCAGCCAAAGGCACAGATGCAAAGACTCTTATTTTACTAAATCACAGAATCACAGAATTGGAATCCTTCAGGTCTGAAGGGACTTTTAAGATGAAGTCCAACCATAAACCCCACACTGCCGAGAACACCACTAAACCATATCCCTAAACACCACATCTACTTGTCTTTTAAATACCTCTAGGGATGGTGACTCAAGCACTTCCCTGGGCAGCTGTTCCAGTGAATGACAACCCTTTCGGTGGTGTAATATTTCCTAAGGAATCTTCCTCTTCACCATCATCCTGCTCTGCAGTCATCATTTTTCCAATCCAAACTCACCTTTTTTTTTCCTTCCATTCTATTCAACTCCCAATTTTCTTTTCCACCTATAGCCCATTCCTGACATCTTATCCCTAACCAGAATATTTCCATTTTCCCTTCAATTCAGTTATTTCTGAAACACCTTTTAACTATTCCACTGCCGCTCCTTTTAGGCCTCTCCTCCTACTCAGCATCTTCTCTATTTCAACACTGTTCCTCCACCTCTCACCAACATTCACTCATCTTTCTCCAGCTGCTTAATAGGTCTCAGCACTTCTGGCAAAATGCTAGGCTAAGCTGCAGAGCACAAACCTTGTTTGGTCACACCAGTTCAATGATGTATTATGCATCATCAATCCCACAGAAACTCTGAAGTACATAAAATATGGTAATGGCAGCCAGCCCAGAAGAAGCAATCAGTCAGATCTGCTGATATTCTGCCAGGGTTTCGTGGGAGATCGTGAAAGGTAAGAAGGAGTGTATGGGAAGTCAGAGAGATAAGAAACTTGGAATTTTATGGAAATCACTGCAGGCAGCCAAAAAGAGTTGGCTATTTTGGTTTTGTTTATGCTTTTGAAAAGGCAGTGATTTAGGACAGAGTTCTTTTATTTTATAGGAAAGCAAAGTGCTCAGGTTAAAGTTTGATATCAGGTTCACTGTCAATGTGAAAATATATTGAAAGTTTGCTCTACTGCTACTGTGATCAATCATCTGAATTCAGGTCACAGTCCTTTGAAATATGTATTCAAGACTTGGATATAGTTAGAGGAAAGAGAGGCAATGGTGTTCACAACATGATCTGTGTGGCTTGTAGTCATCCCCATTCAACCCAGAGTTTTGTCAGTTTGGGTGTTCAACTAACTCCTGTTCTACTGTTAAGCCATGTCAGCTACAGACTTCTGTTTCTTGTGAATACAAAAGCTTAGTGGGTTTTTCTTTCAGGATGTAAATGGCTATTGTGCCTCATCTTGTATTTTTTTCCTACTTGAGAACTGGTCTTAATTTTAGTTCCAATAAATAATGCTAAAATAATGTCCTGGGTTTTTAGTTTATTTTTAATTTTACCATGACTCCATCTTAAATCAAGGCTTGAAGATCTTACATGTGAAAAACATCAGTTAACAATACTACCAGAACTAACCTGGAGACACACATGCAGAAAGCTCAAATGAGTTTCAGACAAATATCTGAAGTTTTGAATAACAATTTGAGTTAAAACTCCTGCCTTTACAAATTTCCTATTCTTGAAATGGGAATGCTTGCATCAGGTAATTAAACCCACCTGAGACCACATAGTTCAAGAAAAAACCTATCATGTAAGAAAGTTTTTTGTCATAAGGCATCAGCTACTTTTGATTCCAGGTGTACCTGTCTTAGCTGTCCTAAGCCCACTTCATAGTGCAGGTTTCTAAAGGATGGCTTTTACAAGTAGGCAACAAGGTGCTGCTTCAGCTGCAGAAGGTCAAATGCTTTACAATTGCAAAACAGGAGAAGACAGGCCACAATGCAGATCTTGTTTACTCTGATCCTTACTGGCTGCTTTATGGGACAGGATGTGTTCTGCTGGTCAGCTGAGACACACCGTATTTGCAACTTCTTTCTTTTTATACAGATAATCTCTCATTTTATGCCCAAAGTCACTTATTTTCACAATACTGGGTCCAAGGAAGAACTTACAGTTTCCTGTCTTTTGCAGCAAATGATGTATGTGTCTTACAGATAGCAGCCTGTATTTTAACTACTCATAATGCAGTTCTGAGAGTTATGTGCCTTTAATAAATCACATCTTCTGGAGCAATGTCCAAAAGACATGCTATTGAAAGTTGGCCTCCAGGACTATATTCCAGGTAAATGCCCCATGTATTGCATGATTGATTTTAGCAGAAGTTCTTTACAAAAGTATGTTTCAAAATCAGATCAGCAATACCTTAGCCTATATCTATCTTTCTATACTCCCTGGGTTTGTTTTTTTTTTAATCTGATGATGGTCCAACATAAAAGAGCCAAACCAGCAGAAACCTGGAGTCCTCATCTCAGCCAGCCATCCTTATCATTTAGACATGGAATCATGTTCCTTCTTCTATGTTTTGCATTTGGTTCCAGGACTTTTCCTGAAGGAAGGGCAGAGAGACGCCTTCTTAAATAATAAGCTATAACCTAGTGTTTAGGGCATGCTTCTAGGAACCAGCACATGGACATGTGAATCCCTTAAGAAGCAGAGGGCAAAAAAAGTTAGGTTTCCCACTTCGTAACCACAAAGCAATTGTATAAACAATGAGTGGAGGCAGCATCACTCCTTATTTGTGTGGAGACAGTGGGATAGTGAAACACAAACCAAGGCAGCGTTGAACACAATAATCAAAACCAACAGTGGTGTACAATAGACCACCCAAAACACAGCTGTAAGAGTTTTTCAGCTCTGCCAGGGAAACAACGAATAGAAACAACAAGCAGAACGCTTTTGAAAATAGCATTTCTACTTTTCAGAGTAGAATTTTAAATGTTGAACCAACCAGGATGGTATTTAGAATTGTTTCAGAGATATCATTTTTGCTGCATGAGGTGAACTGTGCCACCAGCACTGGAGAGGCACAGACCTTTAACAAAGTGATAGGTTAGCGTGCTGTGTAGGAGTCAGGTATATTACGAAAGCTGATTTAACTGGTTTTTCCCTGTTATTTAAAAAAATTTCATTCTGAGGTAATGTCTGTCAATACCTAATCAGAACAACCATCACTGTGTATCATACAGACCTTATTACGTAGAAAAAGGTTAAAATAGATTTGAAGTCTTTCCCTTTTCGTTCTGCCCTAGAAATAATGAACTTCTTGCTAACCAAACCTGTAGAATCATGGCTAATTTTGCAGCATTTCCCTAGCAGGCCTTCAGAGGTGTGGCAGCTGAGTGCTAACATCTTCATTGGTGATTTAGATGAGGGGATTGAGTCCATCATAAGCAAATTTGCAGATGACACCAAGTTGGGAGGAAGTGTCAATCAGGAGCTTGTTATCACGCAGGAATAGGAACCAGTTCCCTTAAGTTTTAGTAAGCCATGTAACCACAAAAGACCTTCTGCCACCTTCCTGCTGTCCTTTCTGCTCTGCAGGAGCAGAGCGTGATGTACCTGTTGACTTTGGCAAGTCACAGTGCTGGGCTGAGGGTTCCCAGTGCCAGCTTCGTTCAGTAAAAATTCACATTCCTTCTTTGAACGCCTTGCAACTTGAGCTCCATGTGAGGCAAAGACTCAAGGAAAAATCAGGCTGGAGAGGAGGTCCTGAATCCCATCCTTAGCGCAGCTGCAGTGAGCATAGGCAGAGTTTAACAGCTCAAGGGTGTTCAAGATGTTTTCAGCATTTGAAGACATTTAATGGTGTTCTAGGGGAAAAGAAAAATGCTAGTATGTGGTGTGACTCATATGGCCTATGTGTGGTGCTGTAGCATTTGGGGACAATGGAGCTGAAGAAAAGAAGAATTATATGATAAATTATACATATTTCTCTAGTAATATTCTCTAGTAATAGAAATCTATAGCAATATAGTCAAAAAGGCACAATGTTTATTAACAAATTAAAGATTTTATGAAAAGATAAATACATTTTTTAACTAAAGTAAAAGAAAAAAAAGAATAGCTCTGTCCTAAACTTCTGTGCCCTCTCACTCCCAACATCTCAGTCTCCACTGAGCACACACAGATCATGTCTGCCTCAACACAGATACACAGCAGTGCAACAGAAGAATTAAAATTAACAGATGAGAACAAAACCAGCTAACAAATGTATCTTGTTAGACTGCTGTCAGAGAACAAGGTTTTTATCAGAAATGCTGTTTTTCAGAGGACACCAGGATAATTTCCTCCTAATAAATTTCCATCTTACTGAGAACAGCTGACCAGACAGAGGGAATCTCCCAAGGGCATGGCATTAGGTATTAGATATATGCACATGTTTTAAAATACAGTGAGTACAGAGCACCCCCAAAAGTGTGTTTTTAAAACACATAACACTGGTAGAAGTTTGCCTCCTTTTAAAAAAGATTTGCTATGTTGTTTATTGCAGTCTTTTCCCCTGAATTCAGAGGAAATGAATGTGCATAATTCCACATTCCCTGGAAGGCAAAAGGAGAACATCGGTCTAAATAGTTTGTGGTGTTGTTTTGCAATTTCTGTGAATCAAAGCATATTTTTTTCACTTCATCACCTATAATTTTTTATAAATGTCTCTCCTTTCCCTTTAAAAATATTTAGAGGAAAAAAAGAACTGTGTGTCATAGGGTACTAGCTGATTAGTTCATTCAAACAGTGCTAATTATAGGTTTAATTGCTTAAATGTGAAAGTCATTTATTTAAATTAGCTGCATCAAACGTACAGTACGCTCAAAACCTGAAACATTTGGGTACTGGGAACTAGGGTTATTTTCTGTAAACAGAACATGCAAAATGTAAGATGAGAAACAATGTGCCTCTATGTACTGATCGGCAAACTCATTTAAACCCCAAACTCCCTCCTCCCCTGCCTCTGGGGTCGGAGAACAGCCTCATTTGAACAATGACTAATGGAATGCACTGAAATGTGCGGAGGGCTGAAAGGAGAAATACTATTCAAGCCAACCAACTCATTTCATTTGTGATTTAGAGGGGTGCTGCACCTTTCCCCTGAACTCCTCCTGCGAAAGAATGAATAGGCATCTCAAGGTTGTGTAAAAACGGGTATTTTGGGTGGAAAACTATGTTGTATTTTTAAATAATAAATGAAGAAATAGATAAAGATTTGTTAAGCCTTAAAAATACTGCAGGGAAAAGATGTTTTAACCACAACAAAAAGGTAGTCAGAGCTATCGTGACTATAGCAATGACAGAAAGTGTATGCTTGTGAATTAAAAAATATGCTGTATGAAATACACAGCGTGAGAACTATGATCAGAGTGCAAGAGATGGGCTCAGCCTTTTAATCTGAAAAAAAAAGAGAGAAGGAAAAGAAGAGATTATTTTTAAAGAACAGAAAACATTAGATAATTAACATACTGAAGAATGCCTGGCTGCCAATCCCTCCATCTTCCTGCGTTGACAAAGGAATGCATATATACATATAGAGACGTTTATTTTTAAGAAAGAATTTTCTTAAGGAACAAAGAGATTCAGAAGAGCTAAGATTCCCCAGACATATCAGTTTTCGTGTTCTCTATCTCTGTACCGTCAGTAATCAAGTTGTATCTGAATGTTATTGCATTTTTCTAAACCTTCAAGTTGATATTAAAGCCCCAGTGTTCTCTGCAACGTTATGGAAGCACACAGAGCCGTGGCAGCAAGGACTGGTGGATGCAGAAAGCTCCTCTTAATTTAATAAGGGGTTTTAAACCGAACGCCATGCACCATTGACTATGCAGGAAAGCTATTTTTTGCTGCAAAAGTTCCCAGCTCATGAATATCCTTGCAGGCTTCTCTGTGCACAGCCTCTCTCCGTGCCCCCTTTTCCTGCTGAGAGGGTCATATGGCCACAGGAGAGCCTGACCCCCTGTTTACATTTCACTGTGCAGATTACACAGTGAAGAATAATACTACAGCTGGTTACTGCTTACAATTATTTAATTTTTTTAAAAATTAACAACACTTTAAAAGCTGAATTTATATAAATCCATCTATCTCTGCATCTCTTTCTTCACATGCAATTTGCTATTTATTTTTTACTTGTAGATTTGTTATGCTCGTTCACTAGAAGCTTCCTTTTTGGGTGAGGAGAATGGTCGTATTTTGCTCTGTGTAATGCAGACCCTTGAACTGGAAAGATCAGGAAATAAAAAAAAATGTTTGGAAAACATTATGGCCATATTTTAAATAAGCAAAGTAAGGCAGGGAGAAGATACAATTTGATATTAAGTATTGGTCAGTGACACAGCAAGGAATGTGCTCCCATACGGGAGGCTGAGCCAACAGTTTCACCTCTGATTTTGAGAGACCCCTTCCCTCCTGATGCACAGTGGTGCCCCAAGAGAGAAGCAAGTTTGAGGATGTCTAAGTAAAAATACAGCTAAAGGCAAGCAAAAAAGTGCCGAAAAGATAGTATTGCAAATTTAGAAAGTAAGTCCTGGGTAGATTTTGCTGAGATTAAATCTAAATTGAGTGGATTTCCAATGTGATCAGGGAACAGCATGTTAAGGGAGAGAGTTGGAGATATATCCTCAGGGGATTTATGTGGTTATACCTCCAGATGATCCCACTACAGTTGGAAAAATGAGATACAAAGGGCTCTATTCTGCCCTCATTTACACAGCACTTAACTCTGATTTTCATGACATTTAAACAAGAATGTCATGTAAAGTGTCTTGATCATTGAAAATGATGCCAAATACATATTCTCCCCTCAAGATTACCACATGCAATTCAGGTCATGGGACGTTTACATGAGTAGAGCTGACTTCTAGAAAAGAGGTACAGATGTTAAAACAGAGGGTGCAAGGAAACTAATCTGAATTGGCCTATTTCTCAAATACTTAGCCAAATAACCATGTAAATTACAGTTTCTTTAGAAATTTTACATTGGTATTTGTCAGAGCAAACTGGTATTTATATACTGGACATACTTCATGTAAATGTCCAGGATACAAATGCAATGTTCAGAATGCCATCCTTTAAGACTATCATCTAATTTGCTAATATATGTGAATCTGTGATATTGCCAGTAAGATGCAGTAAGAGGGATGCTGCACATCTTCCATTCATCATATGATATTATGGTAAAACGTTCTCCTCAATCTCAGGTGTTTGAAAAGCTTAACATTTCCCACTTACAGAGAGTTATGATGCCCTCTGGATAAAAGATGGAGAAATACATGGCAACGCTGATTTCTGAAGGCCAACTATTATACAATATCATAAATACATGGTATGTTATTCCCCACTTAGCTGTGCTAGTACATGCAATAAGTAGGCCTGGCTTACCTTGTTCTCATTATTTTAATACTCAGGTACCTAAATGAACATGAGATTGTCAGCAGAAAGGTTGGTAGGGTTTGTTATTATACTCATGGTTGCATTTCAGTTGACGTTATTATCTCCTTATTAACCAATGTACTTAAATTAAGATCTAGTAACAACAGGTATGGTCCTGCTTGGATAGGGCTGTACTTTTAAAAAAAAAAACCAGCAGACTGAGTGAAGGCAGATGCCATAGGTATCCTTGAAAATCCTGCACACAAAAAGGTCACAAGTGTCCTCTCAACCTTTTTTTTACCACTTCCTCCTTCTAGGTCTGTGTCAAATTTGAGGTGCAAGCAAAAGAGCCCAGCAAAAGAATCCAGCAAATGCCCTTGACCAGTTTTATGTATTCACTTTGCTGTCTTTGGATGCTGACCTAAGGGATGGACATCACTCTGAAGCTGGCTCAAGATCAAACCTTATACCTGAAATGAAGCAAAAGCCCTCATTTAGGAAGTAAAGTAAAGGCTCAGAACACAAGGAAGAGTCTTTAATCAGGGACCTCTTCAGTACTCATTCTGAAACATTTCAATTTATGACTGGGGTTTTTTAAGTACTGCATGTTGGGGCACTTTAGAATCGTGTTCTGCTTGGGAAACAAATAAAGACAATGCAATAGAAATATACTCAGGACTATACATTACAGCACCAGTGAAGCATTCTTGTGCCACTCTTTTCAATCTCTGCAAGTAATGCAGAAAAAAAATACTAGTAAATATTCATTGAAAGGTAACTGAAATTTTGTGTCAGTTTATTCTAGAAGTTAGTCCTAAAATAGAAGAACAGAAAAAAAAATATCATGTAATCAACCTATAATCAAAACAAGCCACAACATTTCTATTATGTAATGGATAAAACTGAACAAAGATCTGTTTTGTCACCAGATTTTGAGCAGTGTGCGTACTTTGGAAACAAAAAGCATGTTTGAAAAAAGGCATGGACTGCTGTCAAAAAGGCAAAGTTACTACACTGTTGTTTCTTCTTTAGCCCATAAGATGAACTTTGTGGCAATTTTCAGTAAGTATTCTTTTTTCCTGAGAATTTTTGTTGTGCTTGTCAAACTAAAAAAATGCAGATATATGTGAAAGTAAAAATAATAATTCCCACTGAAAAGGGAGAAGATGTTAGCTTTTCTTCTCCGATCTCAATTAATTTTCAGTTTGAATTTGATGTGAGTTCTGTGGGAGAGATTAGAGGGATTCCAGCTATAGCAATTCTCTCAGAGAGGCACCTTTCTGCGTGCTATAAAATGACCAAAAGATGGTGTAAGTTTGGAGTGAACATATGGTCTTCTTTCCCCTTATTTTCTAAGAATTTGTACGAACAAGGAACTATATCTCAATTTTTTAGAGCTTTTTCTTTTATAGAAATTGAAAAGTTGGTAAAACCCAAGGCTAGCAAGGGAGTCTCGTACTACTTTCTTAGTCAGTGAGTACTGACTTGATGCTTATATCTCTAAACGTTATTAACTTGTACCAACATCAAAGAAGGCTCAAACCCTTAACACAATACGAAGAAAAAAGGTATCTGGCTGCACTGGCCTCGTGTTTCATTGTACTATCACATCACAAGCTGCTGTGCTTATAGAAGAAATCAAATATCCTTCACTAAAAAAAAAAAAAAAGAGAGAAATGTGTGTCTAAGAGTCTTTGAGAGTTCTGTAAATGCACGTGAGGCTGACTGCATCGCACTGCCAGAGCGCACACGGCTCCGACAGCCACGGGCACAGTCACGTGTCTGTAGCAAAGAGGAGAGAGAAGGCAGAGTTTAAAGTTGTTATTAGGGAACACAAGTGAATAAGGAGCAGTGCTTGTGGTGGGGGTCTCCCTCTGAATTTTTAAAGCCCAATAATCTAACCAGAGCACCAGCTTTTCTGTCCTCAAGTAGGGACGCAAATCACAGCTGGAAGGATATAACTATTTGCCTCCAAAAATTGCCTATAATGATAAGGGAGTATTTTGGAAGTAGAGGATGGAAGAAACAGGACAAGTGGGGGGCTTATTGTTTTTTTTTTTTCCCCTGAAATATCTATCACAAATATCTATCACAAGCCATACATTAATTAGATAAGCTCCTCAGGATTATGATTGTCTCGGTTATGTGTATTTATACTTAATAGAACAGGGTCCATTAGAAGCCATATAGGGAGGCCTCTGTGTTCCTACAAATACAACTAAAAGCATGATCACAGGGTTATGGCATATCTCTCAGGTATTGCATGTGCATATGTGCTGTTTCAAAAATACCATGAGTTTTATTGCCAGGTATAACCTTCCACAAACACTGGACAAAAATGCATATGGAGGTGGTAGCACTTCAGTGGAATTGGCAGATTGCAGCTAAGCTAATGGTGTAACATGATACGTGTTTTCTATTTAATATGTCGTGAGAAATCTAAACACAGTTAAGATTTTTATTTTTATTACTTTCAATTTCTCTTTTTTTCCAGTGTTCTTTCAGTGGCACAGGCAGTGAAAGCTGAACAAAACCCATAATGTGATGTTTCAAATAGTCACCACTTTTCAGGAGTATTTTTTAGGAGGTGGTAGAGATTGAGAGATTGTTTTCTAAATTAAGAGTCCAAGATTTATGGGCAATTTGAGTGGTACCTGGAAAATCGAAGGAGTGGGAAGGAGAGAAAGAAGTAATAGTCTTGTATTCCAAGGCAGAAATAAAAAGCTTTTGTTGTCAAATCCTTATTACCAAGATTTAATACTTTTGCTTATTTATTGGAGCAAATACTTAAACTTATTCATCTCAGGCTTGAAATACAGCTTGAGGAAGCCTGGGTCAGGCTGTAAACTTGACCACTGGCCTCTGATGAGATAGCAAGGAAAAAGCAAGTCACATCCCTTGAATACTGCACTCAGATACCTGAAATTCTGCCACTGGAACAGAGTGGCAAGACATACTAACTAAACTATAAGTCTCACCATCTCAAGGATAAAACTGAAGTAAATATGTGATACCCACATGGCTAAACTGCTGTGAGATCCAAGCTAACATGGACACGAGGTTCAGGCTGCCTGTAACTGATTTCCCTGCACCATCTCCATTGCTCTTTCAAATGCGAAGGAGTCTGGGCTGGCAGCTGGCTTCAGGGCCAGAACTTCTCCCAAAGATGACCTAAAGCTGCTGTATTTCACAGAGGTTCCTATGACATGCTCATTACTTTCTTGCTATGTATGGAGAAACACCTACAGTCGTACAGGAAATGCATCATTAACACTGTGTGTCCTCTCACTCACTCCCCACGGGAAATGCTTGGGCTTTACTTGATCCAGTTGCGGATTTGTGGTCGCTGTTGCTTTTGACATATGTATATTGTTAAATATTTACATTAGAGAGGATGGGGTCAAAGAACAGTGCCTTGCAACTGGAGCAGAAGGCAGTGAGGTCCGTAGGGATTTTTCTAAATTTCCAGAGTTCATTCCAGTGTGAGATCAGGCTTGGAGAAAGTTACCCTCTCCAGAGGGATGAGAGTTTCCTCTTAACATAAGAGTGCTCCACTTTTCACTGAAGTGTAGTGAGCAACAAATGCCCTCCACATCTTTTAAGCATCCTGGACAAGGTAATGAAGTATAAATCTCAATATAAGGAAGAGCCCCCTGAATCTGATTTAAAATCTAAGGGGAAGCCGGCTGAAAGCACCAGAGGACAGAGCTGATGTGGTCACAGTAGGTTGCCTTGTTGAGGATACAGTTTTTAAAAAGTCTTTGTTCTTGGAGACTCTTCCATGCAGAAGACAACATAACGGTTATCAACCGTGTTCAAGGTTCATACAAGAGTAACAAGTGTCTGAGTGCAGAACCTCAGCTGGAGATGACAGAGAGTGTTTAATGCTGTGCTCCAGGAGTGCCAGCATCTGCAAGGGATTCAGTAGCAACGTCAAACCATGGCCCTGATCTCAGCAGCTCCTTGATGTGTGCTTGGATGCACCCAAGAAGGTAGAGAAGGGACTCCTATCAAGTTGGTCAGTTGGCCCTACAGAAGCACGACACTCCACCCTGTCCATTCCAAGGATCTGTAGTGGTTACTGCCCTTTTGGGAAGCAGGAAGTGGAGCTCCCTGGGACCACATCACATCACAAAATCAAACGTGCACTTATATTTCTTGCAAAAATGAATGCATTGCATTTTCTTTCAAAATTACAGTTTTGGTTGTGCGGAAGAGATGTCTTCAGGATGCAGTTATTCATTGGCCAAAGTTACTGATGACTTACCAAAATCACTCATCAAGCAGAACCCACTGTTCCTCCAAATGAATGACTCTGAGCATTCTGCTTTTGTCCTTCTTCCCCATGTAGTTATTGCTGAAAATAATCTCTCATCAAGTAAGGAAAACCTGGGCAGGGCCACTCAGATTCCATGGAAATGAATATAGCATTTTCTGAAATCAAGTAAGTATTTCTTCACTTTTTCATGCTTCAATTTTCAGCTTTCCTTCAAATTCACATTCCATGCCTGGTATGTTTTAACTCAAAGACTTTTTATTTAATGTGTTATTATCTCTAGCTGTCTTGTTATTCGTTCAAAAGTTGTCAAAAAAAATCCGTAGCTCTTTATTGAGGAAAAAGGAGTAAAGTTATTTCTTTTAAAATGTTAAACTTCAGCCATTTTAAAGCATGTATCCAATTTCATACTCATGCCATAGAGTGTAGGCCTCTTTTTGTAGTGTTCTAAATGTGAACATCCAATTTTAACAAAGTCTAAATATTTTTTTTTGCTATCCGTCCATATATTTTAGAATTTAAAGAGAATATATTTAATTTTCATTTTCTCAGTACCCAGAGGGAATAAACAGAGGGAACTGTCTACAGTTGCATCCTAGTAAAAATCTCATATTATCAAAAAATCCTAATATTTTCAGATTTTTCAGACAAGTTTTCAGATTTTTCAGACAAATATTCAGATTTTTCAGACAACACTCCTTCTGAAGAGTTGAAGCTGACAATTAAACAGAGGCTCTTGGAAACCAGCCTACAAACAAGAGTTCACAAAAAGGTGCTACCAAACAGTTACACGTGACCTATTAATTACTTATCCTTTAATTTGGGAAAATAAACTAAGTCATATTTCACTTGGAAAGTAAGAGTGAAATTTGTATTAAACATAGTTTCATGCATACTTGGTGTACAGCAAACACTTTGCAATTTGACAATGTTACAGCACAAAAAGTCGTGAACAACCTGGACAAACAAGCTCCTAGCATTTGCCTTCTTTTCCTGTGAGTTTTAGAAATGCATTTCATGGCAGTAGCAGCAACTGCCTGATCCAAGTACTGTATTACTGGCTAATTAGGGAAGAGATATTTACTTACAGTCTTGCAGATTTAGTTTACTAAACACTTCCATACTCTTCAGTATAGTTAAAATTTTAGTACTCCTGATATAATACCAAATAGGCTTAAAAAACTGTGTCAGCTGGAAAGAGGCAGATTATTTATTTGACTATTTTGCAATCTTCAATTAAATACCCACAGTTGAGGCACTCTCATAAAAAATAATAAAAAGCTTCTGTGACAGAAAATAGACCTAAAATAATGTTATTTTTAAGAAGAAGTTGCAATGAAGTTTATACTAACTGAAAGCAATGCAAAACATCCACTTTTTCATAGGTAAAGGAACTGTGGGAGGTGGAACAGGATTGGAAGACAGGAAATAGCCTCTTATCGACACATATGAAAACCACAAAGGCACCACAAGAAATTTTAGCCACTGAGCAATGTATATATTACCATTTATGCCACAAGGATATCTCAAAGCCCTGACTGAGCAACCCACTGTGTTGGAACAAACAAGAAATGAAGATGGGTGCCAATTCATGTGGGGAAGTGGATTAAGCTGGAATGGTTACAGGAATTCTTGCTCCGTACGCTCTGTCCCACCTCTCTCAGTAGTCAATATCCCCAGAGCAAGGGCACACAAAAGTTGGCTACACAATCTGTAGCCAACACTTTAATCTGAACCATAATTGGAGATTTTTCTTAAACAAGATATCACTCCACAATGAGATAAAAGCAGCCAATATGAGGGCTAAACCCCAAATTAGAATAGAATTAAACCTCTGAAATATAGCTTACCCAAAAGGATTTTGCATCTCTTGGTGTTCTGGCTGCTAAAGAGAATTGAACCCTGCTTTGTGTGTACATAGTGAAAATTGTTTGGGAAAGCCTGGACTGACACGCTGGGACATCAGAAGAGATTAATAAATTATCCTTGGACCCAAGAGCGAAGCTGTTGGTCCTGGTTTTTATTTGACAGGCCCAGAGAGTGGGAATTAAGTGTTACAGAGATGGAAACTGCCTACATTTCTTTCTGTACCTAAAGAGATAAAGTTTGCTTGCTTTATATAACTTGTGAAAAATTAGACTGCAGAGCAAACGTTTAATTCTATCTGCATGTCTTTGCTAGCCCTTGTCTTTGCTAAGAATATTGTTGGATGGGTAGAATAGTAAAAAAAAAGATGTTCTCCCTGAGTAGGATGTAATTCAACAGGGAAACAAATATGTTTGCTGACAAGGATAATAATGTTTGTGACTAAATGTTGATTATTCATTTCAAAATAGCTTTTTTATTTTTACACGTGTCTTTTAAGAGGACTTAATTCAAAATGAAATTAAATGCTTTAATCTCATCTTTGTTTTTGTTTGAATTCTGAAACAGACATCGAATATCAGTTATTTGCCTGGCCCAGTCAAAATCTTACAGTCGTTTCCAGTGATAAGAAATCCAGCAACTCAACTAAGAGAGCAGGGAAAATCTGTAACTAGGCTCCAGAAGAGGGCAAATGAATATATGCTCTCCTGATGCTCTCTATTGCCAGTAGAGGCATCAAACACAGCACAAAGAATCAAAGAGCAGGAGGAGACAGGAGAGTGGAGCACACACCTTGCTAAGGGAAGATGCCCCCGTTCATCTCTGGCATACAAGAACACCCAAATCTGAGCATTCAGAGTTATGTATGGGGAAATTTGAAGGAAGACAGCAATTTGCAGAATATATTGTGTTGTAAAACAAGCGACACTTGCAAACTGCCAACATGTCATTCCTAATTTTCTATGTAGTCTTATAGTACATGTGTAGATAAATCAGGCCTCTCTCATAGATATGTGCAGAACTAAGGCACAACTAATATTAAATGCAAAAAGAGTGAACTTGAATGTCTGTGTCTATTGCTGTAGTTCACCTGCCCAGCTGTGTTTGGGGAACTTATTGATGAAATTACCATTTTCAAAACTCAACCTCTCAGGACTGCTGGAAGATATATTAAAAGAAAATCTTAGAATTTGTCTAAAGCTTTGCTGTGCGTATTTGAGGATTCTCTTTGGCAAGCATCAACAGAAAGTTAACTTCATTTCAAATTTGTACACACATCCACACATCATCTGCAGGACAAAATGAAACCTGCAATGACCAAAGGGCTGTGGGTAACATGAGAAAGTCAGCGCTAAAATATGTGAAGGAAATGAAAAAAAAAGCAGTAAAACTACATCACGAGAGGATGTTATTAAATGTCCGTTGGATTTAGGAGTGTTTATTTTCATTTTGTCTCTGATACTGGTTTTAAAATGGGCCAAATCCAAATGCAGAGGCATGTGCCTTCAAGAGTATTACCTGTCTTCAGAGAATTTGCTAATGGGAAAGCTTTAAGAGCAGTTGAGTTAGCCCTTGGATTTGGAATCGATGTATCTGCCCTATGCATCTTTAAGATGTTGTACAAACTACCTTAATTACTAAATAAAACAGTTCAGATCTCAGAGGAGAAGTATTATGTGTCTGGCTAAAGGAAAGGGAATCTCATGAAGCAAGCTAAATGCCTTCTGGTAATGCAAGTACAATTGCCAGTGAGTTACGTGCATGCAATTCAAAGCAAATATTGGGCCCATTTGATGCTATTAAGTATTAATTATTTCATTTTTTTCCCCAATAGAGCAGTAAAAGTAAAAATGGGCTGCACAATGATGTAGAACCTGCCCTTCTGCCCCAAACTGAATGAGACTCTATTTAGTCATGCATAGTACGTTCTGCTTCCCCTAAATAGCAAGATTCTACAAAACAATCATGACCAGAATATTTCTAAGGAAGCTTCCAGAAAACACTGCAAAACCTGAACGCTTCACATACTCCATTAAAACCATAGTAGGACCCCATAACTACCTTCTGAAAGAGTCCTGCAAAGAAGGATGGTGATGATCCTTGATGGTTTCTCTCACAGCAAATACTTCAGGCTTTTTATACAAAGCCTGATGCCTGAAACCAAGATGACTGCAGGCCCCCTCCTGCTCAGAAGTTCTGTAGATCAGCAGACAAGGTTGGGTGAGAAATGCTCTAACAGCAGTAGCAGAAGTAAATGCACCTAACAATAGAAGACTCCACCTTAGCTCAGTAGCTATACTGTTCTGTCTTTATGAGAAAAGAATCAGAAGCACAAGCTTTGTGAGGTTCCCCACCTCTTACTGGGGATGATTTACCCCAATGTGAATAATTTATCAAGGCAGGAACTCCACAGGTTGAAAAGCCACAACCTGTTTCTATCTGCCTTTTCCACAGAAAGCGAGTGGGAGATAAGTACCTGTTTAATTGTAAAATCAGCTTCAGCAGAGCAAATGAACTTATTCAGGTGTTTAAAAGACAGGAGAACTTTAAATTCTCTCCTAAATTCCACTTGTTTCCTTCCAGGACAGTTGCATGCATTTTTTTTCCTTCCAACAGAGACCTTTTTAATTCCTTACTGCTGTCAGTTTCTTTTTATTTAAGAAGTGAAGCTGTGACAGGGAGTGGGTGTGGGAGCCACGCAGCAGGAGGTTGTGCAGGCAAGGTGATTGCTAAAGACATGCCAGACTACCTGTCCCTGATTCTGGAGCTGCCTCTCAGCCCTGTGGTCACCTGGCTGCTGCAGGCAGCGAGGCAGCCACGTACCTCCCTGCTGGATGCTGAGCAGCAAACACACTGCAGCAGCCAAATCTCACTGTACTCCTCCCCCCCAGGGTGGGTAAGGAATGTACAGTATCTATTTTAAAAATGAAAATTCATCTGTGTTGTTTTTTCTTTTTTTGTTTTTAACCACCAGGGTTTCTTAAAAAGATAAAGAAGATCATCAATTACCACAGAGACCATTTAATGTCCAAAGTAAGTCTTTCCTCTGCTCTCATTATGCTGGTTTGTTTGTTGGCCTGAAAAGGCACAAAGCTGAGCTGTGACAAAAGGAGATGAGACGGGTCTGCAGGGACAGGCAGAACGTGGCAGCACAATGCTATCTGGGAGAGGAAGCATGCAAGGGCAGGGTTTTCTTTTTTTAGGCTGGTATCTGGAACCTCATTTATCCTAAGGTTGGTTGGTTGGTTTGCTTGTTTATTTATTGACTGTATCTTAGTCTAGTGAAAAACCACAGTGACGTTTCCAAAGCTGCCCCTCCGGGTTCTGCAGGAATCCATCCTGGCAGACAGATCTGCAGACTTGGAGGATGTTCAAGTATTTTCCAGTATATCAACAAATATGACAAGAAATCCCACTGTATTCTGAGCGATGCCATAATAATAAGTGAGGAAGAAAGTAGTAACATTAGATAATCCCCATAGAAGTCTAACTCTTTGATCTCCAGTGTTTACATGCATGCCTGTACACTTTTTACATTGGGAGTATTTGATTTCTTACCAACAAAATACAGCTGCAACCTCTGCTTGAATGTTCCAGAAATAAAATTCTCCTTCATCCACTTATATGCCTTCTAAGCACTGAGGGAGAAAACGAAGGCCTCGGATGACCACGATGAGTAAATGAAGAAGTTATCAGACAAATGCCAAGAACTAATAATGTCTATTTAGTTTAGCTGCTTCTAAATATTAAGTCAACTGTGGTTCTGCTTTCCCTACAAGAATCAGTGCATTATCATGACTTTAATACTTTATCTCCAAACACATAGCCTGACACCAGGGCTTGTGCAGACAGGCAGCATTAATAAGAACATTTTCATTGCCCCATTTCTGCAGTGGGAACTAAACCTACTTTTACAAGTAAATTTTGCATCAATTCATGTGAATAAAATTCATTCTCCCTTGTGTCCTTGACCCCGGAGGCCTAGATTTCTTTTGACTTTATTCTGTCCAGGAAACATTCACATACTTGAGCAAATGGGAAATAATGAGCTATGACCTCTCGCGATACTGGTTGTCTGCTTACATCAGTGAATTTTCAGCAAGGGAGCCATCTCAGTGGGAGTCAGTGTAAAGGAAATGACTCACTAGGCTGGCTTCTAGCTGCTTGTAACTACAGAGACAGTTAAATAAATTCGAAATAAATAGAAATAAATAATATAAAATAAATCAGGTTTCATTGGTAGCACTAAAATCTAGTGCATGTATTACTAAAATTAAATGGATACAAACAATCAAAAGTGTCTGAGCAGCAATATTTTTGAAATGAAAGAACTGAAATTTTTGAGAGTCATCAAGAGGAGAGAGGAAGAAACAAAGAAAAAGGCAAAAGGAAGATATTTTCCAGGCTGTAATGCCAGAGTAATTCTTTCACAGGCTTTGCATCACAGAGAGCTCAGATTTAGATGTTGAAAATGTATGTCTCCAGAACACATCCATCACCTTTCAAGATTTCAAGCAGGGTTTATTCATGGTTGGGAGCAGCAGCAGTAAAAGGAAGCAGTTAGAATTAGGACACATTCCTAGGACATTATAATGCATATTACACATTGTCTCAGCTTGACTGTGAACAAGGCACTTGAAAATGAACATCAGCTAATTAGTTGCATACCATAGAGGAGGCTTGAGCCTATTTCATTTACTGCACAAATGATTTCAGACTTTTTTCCTTCAACTTAGAAGATGCATAGCCCTCCACTCCTTTCATGGATGTGGAATTTTAGATGTGACATGGCGATGCAATCTGGAACAAAATAGAAATCCTGGAAAGCCACAAACATAAAAATAGTGAGAAGCGAATTTTAGCTTCCTTTCTGCTTAAGTGAGTGTCTGGGAAACTGAAATCTGCTTCTTTCTAAAGAAGTTTGCATCTACACCACAAATGGCACTACATTGTAGGCATGCCTTAGGCTGCTGAGAAGAAAAAGGGACAGCTCACGCTGGTACCAAATAGTATTTAATTATAACAGCGTGCAGGGTAGTTTCTCATCCATATGGATACACCACACTGAATTCTGTGCTGCCTGAAGTCCTCAAGTGCATCTCTGAACAAGTTCACCTAAACCCCATTTGGTACCTTTACAGTGCAGATGTACCCTAAGCTTATGCTTTTCTCTGTTGGGCCCCTGTCAACCCCACTTTTGAAATATGAGTATTTCAGTTTTCGCTCTGACAGACCACAAAAAGGACAGCGAAATACTGAAGTCTGAGATGGTGGGGACAACAGCAGTTCTTCTGCTGGCTCTGCCCAGTAGCTCTCAGAAGAGAGCTGGCTACAGGGAAGACCTACAAGTGCTGTAATATTAATAAAAATATAATGAAATGACAAGGTTCTGCCATCTCTTATCCTTGTCACTAATTGCATGCTTTCACAGCTCTCTCTGAGCCATAAAACTCTGTAAACACCAGAAATGTGAAAGCTTTAGAAGATGACTAAGAGCCTGAGAAAAGCTGGAGTTACACACTGGGAAGGCATAAAATGGAAATAACGTGTGACTGCAAAAGAGGCCTTTTTGAGTTATTCCTACCACTACCACACAACTTAAGCAAAGTAATACTCAGTGGACAAAAGCTAACTTGTTGTTCTGCAAGGCCAAGCTGAAAGCCTCCACTTTTGGGATGCTGACCCTGCAGTGACCACCTAAACCTCCTAAACCTCTTACCTCATGCCTGATAAAGAAACAAGAATGTCTCTCCTCATCCTGGCCTGCAAAATGTGCACCAAGGGAACTTTGCTCCTTTGTTCTCACAGGCACACACATAACTTTTGAGTAAATTCTGCTGAACATCACAGTATTGTGTCAAATGGCCCAGCACCTGATTCCACTGGTGATTAAAGTCCAGCAAGTGATGGAGCTCACAACCACGGTCCAACAAGGCCAGTGTGTGACTGTGTGTCCTTTTGGCACTTCAAGCACATAACAGCCTTCTCATGTAAACTAAATAAGAGGGAAATAAGAGGCTCTGTATTGAATGTTTTTCCATTTCATTCATTAACACAGAAATTAAAATTGGAAAAATAAATTACCTATTGCTGAAATATGGCTACATGGAGCAAACATGAGCACCACATTTATGTTACTGGTCCTTGGCTATGCAGGGGTTGATCTAAGTCGTAGATGTTATGGACAGCTGTGGAAGAGGGTCTCCAAATAAAGAGAAATTCCTTCTTTGCTGAAATAAGTTCCTATCCAATTCTTGGGTAAACTCATTGGACAGTTACGTTGCTCTTGCCTCAAAAGCAGCCTTCTCTCAAATCCAGATGGTGTTTCCCCACAAGTATTCGTAAGCTCTTTCTAGCTTTGCTTGTAATTCATGTATCAGAGGAAAAGAGAAATATGCTTATATTTAATGAATTCCAAAATTCTCTTCCTACTCCTCAAACCAAGGCACAGTCTGACATCAGGGCTATGTTACTATTTTTTTTCTGAGGAATGACAGTAGATTGTAGCTGTCAGTCTGAATTTTTTTGAAGTAGTTCTCTATGAAATAAAACCCTTCAAAGCTAGAATATTACATCCGAATTTCTTGTCCTTTGATTTCTCTCCCCTTACGAACACGCTCAGTTTTGTTGTCATGAGAATACACACACTATATCCCCTAGAGTGAACCTTCACAGCACCTTTTTTGATTGGACATTTCTTACTCTTTATCATTTGATTTCTGAAACAGTTTAAGTTTTCCTCTGAAGGAATGTTTTTATTGATTGCTGCTATGGCTGTAAAACATATTTTCTATATTAACAGAAATGTTTGCATTTTGTCTTTGTAAGTTCAGAGGTAGAACTCTGGTAGCACAATTTTATTTTTTCTTCCAACTAATGTCTATATTAAGGATCTCCTAACCTTTAAGGCAAGCATTTTCAAATCAATTATGTTGTTTTTCAAGGCAGGGATTAGGAAAAAATTGAGAATCCAAGTTAAATTCTACTTACTCTTCCACAATCATCAACACATTCACGAGCAATCAGCTAGGGAGAGTCTGGACAGAATGAACTGAGGAATGTAATTGAGGAGTCTAATCGGAAAGATAAATTAAAGAGAGACACTCTATAATAATATTAATAATTTCTAACCATGATTTGGCTGTTGTAGTGTACATGGAAAATAGAATCTTGGAGTGGTTTGGGTTGGAAGGCGCCTGAAAGATCATCCTGTTCCAACACCCTGCCATGGGCAGGGACACCTCCCACTGGGTCAGGGTACTCAAGGCCCCATCCACCCTGACCTTGAACACCTCCAGGGATGGGGCAGCCACCGCTGCCCTGGGCAACCTGTTCTGGTGCCTCCTCACCCTCACAGTAAAAAATGTCTTCCTAATATCTAATCTAAATCTCCCTTCTTTCAGCTTTAAACTGTTACCCCTCATCCTACCACTACAGATACAGATAAAGAGCCCCTCCCAAGCCTTCCTGTAGCTGCCTTTAAGCACTGCGAGGCTGCTCTAAGGTCTCTCAGGAGCCTTCTCTTCTCTAAGTTAAACCAGCCCAACTCCCTCAGCCTGTCCTCCCATTGGAGGTGCTCCAGCCCTCTGAGCATCTTTGTGGCCTCCTCTGGACTCGCTCTGACAGATCCACACCCTTCCTTTGCTGAGGACTCCAGAACTGGATGCAAGACTCCAGGTGAAGTCTCCCAAAAGCAAGGCAGAGGGCAGAACCACCTGCTGGCCACGCTTCTTTGGATGCAGCCCAGGAAGCAGTTGGCTTTCTGGGCTGTGAGCACAGCTTGCTGGCTCGTGTAGAGCTTCTCATCCACCAACACCCCCAAGTCCTTCTCTTCAGGGGTGCTCTCAGTCCAATTGTTCTTGGGGTTGCCCCGACCCAGGTGTAGGGCCTTGCACTTGGCCTTGTTGAACTTCATGAGGATGGCACAGGCCCACCACCTCTGCAGCCTGTCTGTGTTCCATAACCCATAAATATCAAATAGGGTACAAAAGAAGTGATAGAAAAGGAACAGCAACAGTATTATCTGTTACATACTGATGGAATGAGAGAACTGGAAAGTAAAATAATGAGCATATTTTTCTGTATTGTTTATCTTGGATAGGAAGTTAGGAAAGGTCTCAAGAAGAATTTTTCCCATATTAAGAAGTCTTGGGTGCTTCACAGTTTTATGCTTGCTTGTGATATTCTAATCACTAGAGATTAACAGTACTGATATTCATTAAAGAAAATCCAAATACATTCCCTGGAAGTAAGAGATGATCTGCTTGGAAAAAATCCCTACCACAGAAAGGCATTTCACCTTGTTCTGCTGTGATCTTTCCATCTTCCATAATCACACCAAGGAGAGTGCACCTTATTTGGGAGTTGCACATGCATATGGAAAGAACATGGCTTAATACAGTCATTAACTCTTCTCTAAGTAGAAGGAATAGAAGAAGTGAAAAAAGGACAGCAAATCTTTTGTAGTACACAGCAACTTAATTAAATCAATTCTTTTCAGAGACGACTCTAATGTTATTGTTATTTTAAGCTTGGACTGGCCAGGAGCAAGGAGAGGAAGTGGAAGCAATAGCCAGAATACTACAGGGTCTTTCTGCCTCTAAGAGGGGCAATGCATTCTGCCCTCCACCTCCCTGAACTAAAGCAAGGCCTTTCCCATCATTGACTGATAACTCTTTCTGTTTTATTGTTGGAGTTGGGATAATACAACTGCAAGGCACAAAACCATACATACAGGTGCTTCTTTTACATAACTCTACCAGGTACTTCCAAGATTTCAAAAGCTCCACTCACGCTTGTCTTAGAGAAATGCTAATCTTTGAAAGGTGAGGGTGAAGGAAGCAGAACATATCACTGGTGAGACCTCCAGTAGAGAACCTCTGGGCACTCTGAACTATAAGGGAAATGTCCACTTTGCACACTGGGTAGGGCTGTTCAGTGCCCTTGGGTTATGAAGATGTAGCTCTAATTCTTTGTCCACTTTCTATTTTATCAGAACCATTTTGTTAACTAGATTACACAGATTTCACTCAGTGGCAGCTGTTTGTCGAGTGTTACTAGAGCAATAGGAACAATTTTGTTCATTCTGCCTGCAAATGGAAGATTAATCCAGGCCTGGGGGTTACAAAACAGTTCTGGCAAGTGTAAGTTGAAAACAGTCCTAGGTGCAGAAGTCACCTGTGGTGTCCTTACTGGATAGAGGGGTTTTTGTTTACTTCAGTCTTAGGCTTCAATAACACAATATTCTAAAGCATAAAATTCCATAGCATGTACATCTGACCCACGCAAAATCAGATAAAAAAGCCCCACAACCCCAAAGCCCAGAAGAAAGCAGAAATAAGTCAAGCATTTTAAAACCTATTTTTTGCCACCAAGCAAACTTAAGGGAGACACTGTAGACATTGACATGCATTTTAGCCCCTTCTAAGTACCAGCTGCCTTTATAATTTTTCAGAATGATTAAAACTTCTTTGGTGGTTACAAGTGAGGGCTCCCTGGTGAGAGTTTTAAAGGCATGAAGATGTTAGAAACATTTCCAGCCACTTCATTGATTTTTAGAAGAAACCTAAACAATGCAATTCTGTCAGCTAATTAAAATGGTTCTTTCCAGTTGCACTGGATTTCTTTTGGAGGATCATTACTTTCCTTGTAGCAAATTTTAGTACTTTGTTTAAAGGTTTCAGATTAAGTGAGAAAAAAAATTGAGAGGAGACCATAAAGCTATAGAGCAACACTAACAGACATGGGAGCACAGACCTTTTTGTACAGCCAGTTAAAGCAAATACCATCAATTGAGCCAGGACTTCAGTGCTTTCTGACAAAAAAAGTCTTACAGATTAGTATTTCCAGAAAGAATATCATAAACTATACAAATAAAGGAAGTGGTATTTATCTTTCTTCTTATGTAACATATTAGAAAGAAATAGTTATGAAGGATAAAGTTTACAGTTCCTCTTACCCACTCAACAGGGGAGAGAGCTTCTGACCCTGTCCTTGTGCAGTAGTTGTATTATTTCTTACTGATATTCCTTGGGCACAAATGTGATTAAGCAGACTTCACAAAGGTCACTGGGCAGACTATCTATTCTCTCTCCTAAGATATGAATTACAATAAAAGAAAGCAGCAAAGAAGAAGACTGAACCCCTGACTAAGCAGAGGCACAAGACCTTGCAGACCTGTACTCAAGAACCTGCTCTGCTCTGGCAAGACAGGCAGATGGAGATAAATGCCTTCAGTAAGTACTCAACGTGCCTAAGCATTACAGCATCTTTTTTTTTTAAATCCCATTTGATATTCCTCTGCTTTCTCAAGTGTCTAGACATCTCTGAAAACCTGTTACTTAGTCTCCTAGAGGGACAGTGATGCTACCTTATTTAGGTGCTGAGACTCCTGAACAGTCATTTCAGAGATGGTCGAGTACAAGCCAGCACGGCTCAGCTAACAGCCCAACCTTTTTTATAGCCCATACTGGGATCCAAGGCAACAAAATCAGGTTTAAATTAAGACAATTAAAGCTACATGATATGACTTACATTCAGTTCTCAAAATGTAGCTAATACTCACTTATTTGTAGAGGCCTATGGGTATGAAACTTGTATATTATGGTAACCGGAACCATGAAAACAGACACACATTTGAGTGAACTCTGTAAATCTTCTGAAGGCAATTATTATGATATTTTTAAAAAAAAAACATATTGAAAAGTTAACCCTGTATGATTGCACCAAAAATTCTCATATTTCTGTTTATTAGGATAAGAACTCTGGATTGGAACTAAATTAATTAAGTCAATAACAATCAGAAGAATCAAATTTCTGTTATTCCTAAGCATTGGGGATTGAACAAATAAGCCCATTCATAGTTGCACCATTCCCTAGTGCTCCCTCATTTAGTGCAGAGCTCTTCTGGAGCCTCTAGCTCTAGAGACTGGGACATTGCATCCACACCTCTGCCAAAGCTCATCCACCAACCAGATAATCTTCCTGCTGTCAATGGACAAATTACTGTAATTGCTTTTTTTTATAAATATTTAAACCAGAGACAGCTAAAATGAGACAAAGGGAATGTCTAGGATGAAATCAGATGTGACCTTTTCAAAACAGGGTGAATTTCAGTGGTTTTAATTAGGAACCTAGAAATAAGAGTTAAATAAGCTTGAAGATACCTGCTCTTTCAGCTGAGCCTGGTGAGCTGGTAGGAAACTTTAGAAGTCTGCCTGCTTTATAGCACATAGGTTTTATAGCCTCTCACTCCATTAAAAAAAAAAAATAAATTGGAAGCCCCAAGGCAGTCACATATTTAGAAGCAATGAAAACCCAACCTGTCTACCTTTAAAGCGTTTAAAAGCAAATGTATTTGGGCTTACAACCCAGAATTGAAAGCATAGCAGAATGAATTAAAACATTGTGACTTTGCTGTAGTCTATGTTGTACAAGCCTGAAGAGCAAGAATTCATCCTGTGTTTCTCAATATTTAAGAGAAATAAAGAATCTCAGTGCTAAAAAAATTAGCATTTTGAACAAACGCATCTCATTACAGTGTCAAACTATGTAAAACCACAATGGACCGTTCCAGGGAAGTCAAAACCAATTAGTTGTATCAGAAAATCTGCCAGACTATGAAACAGAGAGGCCTGTGAACTTCTGCAACTGGTTCAGAGATTGAAAGTACTGGAATACAGCATAGGGACAAGGGATGGAGTGAGTGGGTTTAGAAAAACTCCAAGGGAATTGAGAAGTTCATACATGATTTCAATACTCACCAGAGTTTAGGAGATTTTTCCACTTTAGAACTCACTTTCTAAGCAACTGTTGACTGCTTCTCTTTCTAGAAATAAAGTCATGGTCCTAATGCATAACATTTTGCAAAACTGAGCACAAGTACAGGACTCTTCCAAGACAATGATCTCTTCTTCCACCTATTTGTGTCCCTTTTCATACTTTCCTTCTCAATGTGAATCCTAGAATGGAAAGATGATAACCTAATCTGAAAGCATAACCTGAGCCTTAAATAATTGATAATTATTTATTAAGCTTGAATAATTCATATAAAAACAATTCTAAAACATATTTCTCCAGCTCTTTTCCTCAAAGACCCCTCTCAATGACCACTGCCACACAGGCAGGCAGGTCTCATGCTGCAGGTCACACATGGAAGAGGTACTATTTACCAGTATGCTCGTAACACATAGCTCAGGACATGTATGTTCACAAAGTAAACTCAACAACAGAAATTTTTAACATTTACTGACTGGAAAAATGTGTTAACCTGGGTCTCTGCATTCCTGAGCTCATACAGTGCAGACTGGAGTCACTTTTATCATAGAAATACTCGGTGAATGGAAGATTAAGCTAAAACAAGATAAATTAATAAACTCAAAATATGTAAGTTTTATGCATGTGTCTACCCACACGCATTTTTTGAAGTGTATTTCTGTATGTATTATATTAGTTGTTATCTCTCACTCCTGGCAAGTATCCAGCATTGCCTGTCTGCAGGAAATGTTAAGCAACCCCCTCCCCTGAATAACTCCTTGGCGTAGCAGGGTTGCTCGCAACTTGTGCAACATGGTTCACATTAAGGACTCCTCAGCTTCAAAAATACTCTTGAAAATGGGAATTAAACACGTTGCATGCTTTGAAAGTTTATCTCTGTGTCTCTTGATCATCATCAAAGTTACCCTACAAAAATATTTCTCCCTCAATTTGACACCAGTATTAAAATTTAAAGAAAGATTCTTTGCAATACTTTAAATACATTAAAGGGAGCGTTTCCTAGCATAAAATCAGTCTCTCTATCATACTGGGTTTTTTGTTCTGCAATTCTAACAAGATTTATAAACCTGTGTACTGAACAGGAGGAAAGTAAACACTGTGAGGCAATGTAGCCTACTGTGTAAGACAACCAACTATGGGGACTCCTTTGGATTCTCTTCATTAACTTTTTTGAGCTAAGAATCTCATCTAATCAAAATACAGAATCTGCTCCACTGCTTGACAAAGGAAATATGGTTTCTTGTGTCTTCTATTCGTCATTTTCTCCCTTAGCCATTTTACCATCATATGAAACTTACACATCAAAGAGCAAACTTTGTAGAGGTTCAGTTCTGAATTTCAGCCTCCCTCTTCTTTCTACTATACATATATGAACGAGGGGGGTCCAACATACTTTAGAAATACTGAAGAATTAAAAGACATTTTCAAGCCAAATAAAACATAAAGGAAATTGAAGTTTTCCAAGGCAACCATTTCCCACAAGACTTGTGTTCTAAGTGATGCAGTTTCTAAAGTTTAGTTGGAAAATATGTATTTCCATAAAATTTAGGAGATAAATACGCTGCTTTTTGGGATCTTAATATAAGGAGGTGTTCATTTGGATCAGCTATGCAAAACATATCTGAAAAATATCTAATGGCGTGCAAAGAACAGATTTGCAGATATAGCTAATAAATACATGCATTTAGTGGCTTTACTGAAAGAGATTGTGTCCAATATCCAGTAGAGTCAGAGAGAGTTGGACATCAAGCCCCGTTTTATTAATCTCATCAGACATCTGTTTCCACAGACAGAACCTAATTTTAAACCCTCCTTTGCTAGGTTTATCAAAAGATACATCATACTATATTTTTTGAAAGAAAATTCTTGGGGTTCATTTTTCAAATTCAAGGTGGACATTGCTTTGGTAGTTTGTAGGCTTGTGGACACTTCCGAAATGGCATTGTCTCTATTTTCAGGAATGAAATTTGATAAAATCTATATTCTGTGTTAGCTGCAAATTTATGCAAAGGGATATAAAAGAAAGCCAGCAATGTCACATTAAAACTCTTTTGAGTATATATCTAATCTGGGCTACTTTCAAAAAAATACATCTGAAAAAAAAAATGTCAGTGTTATTTAGCTTAAGATGGGAAGCTGAACAGAAATTTAAACAGCAGGGGTCTTTTTACAAAGAGATAGTGCCATTTTTTAGCAGAGACATTTCTCTTTACAAGTTTTTCAAATTATATGTTCTTGTGAAGGATGTTAAATGTCTGGGTTGTAAATTCCAAATTGTCACTGCATGATGAACTCCAAGATGAGAAGGGATGGAAAGACTGACTTGTTTTTAATTCAAGCTGAACACAAGCTATTGAAAATTCATATTTCATTTGTGGATTTTGCTCAATATTCACAGGACGTGGAAGTGCTACTTTGAGACTAGCCAGCAGAAGTAAACCAGAAAATTTTCTGAGTTATGCCACAATTATTTCACCATTTTTAGGTAAAAAAATAGAGCTAGGTGAAACTGAGAATGTCCACTTTTTAAGAAATTTTCAATAAATAATTTTCTACATCTGTTTGGAATTTAAAAGATATTCTTTACTGATAACCTCCAGCTATTTAATTCCATTTGACTGATGCATGAAGCATAACATCAAAGCAAATTAAAATGTTCTAATGCAAGAAGTTCTAAATGTTCTGCTGTGATTCCACCAAAATCTTTTTAAATAAAAATGCATCAGATACAGCCGATTTCCCATGCAAAGTCTCATTCTGAGAAAATATTAGTTTCCAAGAGAAACACTCTAGGGCCAGGTCTAGAAAGGAAGCCATGCAGACAAAACACAATAAGGGTCTACCTAAAATTTTGTGTCTGCAAAGAATATGAAGAGTCTGTAACTAAAGTATCCGAAGGATTTGCTCCAAAATCTGGAGCCCCACTTGGTTTTGCAATACAGTAAGTTGCAGGCATTTGACAAGGGATGACATGGAGAGATTTTTCCCTAAGTATCATGAAGACACACTTGGTAAAAATGTGTCCCAGGGGCCTGCACCAACGGGATCTGGCTTGAAATTGTTTAGTAGCTTGGAGAACCACGATTCTCTGCACGTTAAGGCACTAGTTTGGCTTCGAGTAGGCACAATCTTTCTGTACCTCAAGCTACCCACAGCTGTTCCTTCTAGGACTGCTCCAAAGCTCATTTAGCTTTTCTAAAGGACTCTGAATCTCCTGAAAAAAAGATGCAAGCTATTGCATGCTGTCCAAATCGATCTTGGCTCAAAAGCTGTTTGTCTTGGAAAGAGTGAAGTGTCCAGGCATGTTACACTGCAAAAGCCCCATTCTTCGTAAGAGATTCAAAACAAAATAGTGCAGGAATATGAGGAAAGCAGCTTGTTTAGTCCCCAGATTGTCTTGGTAAGAGGAATTGTAATTATTCTGCCAATAACAGGGTGGACAGAATACAGGAAAAAATGTTTACCATCAACAAGAGAAATAAGTCCCAATTTACCGCCATCAGAGAGAGTAATGGAAAGACTACTGATGAATTAATCGATGCCTCTTTCCCCTCACTCTTCTTAGACACAACATACATTGATGTGTTTTAGATATTTTTAATCAGAACTGTTGTAGACCTTTTGTGTATCAGAAATGTTTTGTACTCTAATTCAAAATGAATTTAAGAAAACCAGGTAAAATCCAGGAACTGCAGTGGGGAGGGGAAATAAACTCAAATAAGGACCTCCCTGTACCATCAGGTTCAGAAAAGCAAGTAGTTTTGTGCAGATATGAAATACAAGCATGTTTTATTGATAGATGTTTTCCCCATGTGTTCACCTGTGGAATTCATTCCAGTATGCCAGAAAAAAACCATCATAGTGGCCTCACGGCCACCATTTGCTGCACACTCTTGGCAGTTTCCAAAATGTCTCGGAAGAGAATGCATTCCAGCTGCCTCCCGCGCTCATCTTCTGCCTCAGATGCAAGTGTAACAATGCAAAGAGAACAAAGCTGCTCCCCTAACACAGGCAGCATTAAATACTGCTAAGGAAATAAGAAACAAAATATTTCCTTCAAACATAGGGAAGCCACACAAGTTCACATTTTTCCTTTTGCGTGTTTTCTTAGTAAGGGTTTGTGTATCTAAGAGATTAAAAATGTAACACATGCTTCAGTTGCTATGGTAATTCTGTGGGTTTTTTTTTTAATTATTATTATTATTATTATTTAACTGAAGAGCACTGTAAATAGCTATATAAATGCCCAGAACACAAAACACAGCTTTGCCCCAGGCATCTTTTATTTACACACCCCTCTTTTTCAGCAAAACTTTAGTATTGTTGTTTTAAATGAATACACACAATCTATGCATTGAAGCAAAACTGAAGCAGAGAGGGACAGGAAATTGAATCCCTACTAATGAACAGCATGGTATTTGAGACTGTTTCAGAACCCAAATGTCACAGATGTTCAGGTGGAAATTATTTGCTGTCTTATGAATTCAGAAATGAAATGTAATGAACAGTACTCTCAGAGTAATCGGCTTTGCAATATCACCAAGTCACCACTAGTGGAAAGGGACTCGTGGTAGAAGTCCTGGAGAAGGAGTTAGGATAGACTCAGTGGCTTGAAATGAGCATTTGCTGCCATGCCTATTGGTGGAGAACAAAGGGATATTGCCAGGCATCAGAAAACTTTGCAAATTTCAAATAGCCAAAATCTTGAACATGCTTACAGTGATTTGAGTCAAATTACCTAATTTAATTGGACACTGAGAGCACCTGTCTGCTTTGACAGGCATTGGCCCTAGGCAAGCATCATTAAGAGGGGAAGGTGTGCTTTCCTGAAGGGTTGGAAATATGCAATTATGGGGAAAAGAAAAAAAGGGGGGGAGAAAGAGGCACTGAGAGTCAGACAGGACATGAGGAAGGTGCATCTCTCCAAAACTGGCTTCAGTAGCAAAAGGTATTGAAGCACAGTGGTAGAAATGCAGAAGGGTTACTGTGGGTCTGGTCAGGTCCTTGCTCAGTGTTACTCTGAGGTGTGGAGGTGCCTGCACTGTGGGCCTGAGTGAGTTCAGTGCTTTCCTGGGATCAGGGAGCAGCAGCACACAAACAGCAATCCATCAAAGTGTGGGTGGAGCAGGGCTCTGCAGAGCAATTTTAGCATGCAGAAGGATGCAGAATGCTAAAACCTCAGATTATGGGAGAACAACTGATTAAAATGAATGGGTGGGGCAATACAAGGAGAAAAGGTAAAACGTGAGACAGAAGAGCAGACAAAAAGGAAAAGAAAAGAGGCAATAAGAGTTGTAATGTTTTTCTTATAGAACGTGCATCATGGTTAGAGGGATATCACACCCTTCTGCTCTTTTCTGATGGGTGTTATCCTAGGCTTTGTACATCTGCCTTTTCTGGAGAAGCTTCAAACCAATTTACTCTTCTCAGAACAGTCCCCAGACTGCAATACTTTGGTTATGTTTGAGTGTCTCCTATGTGGCCTCATTCCCTCCATTTCATCCCTGACAACTCTGCACTAAGCAGGACAAGTCTCATTCACAAAAGGTTACACTTAATAGAAGGAATGATTCCCTTAATAAAAATGCTTTTAAAAGTATCTATCTGCACATACATTTATGTACCTTCTCTAAAGGCACATATTCCTGAAAGAATAGGTTTGTCTATTTTATTCAGCCACCTCATGGATCCTCCAAAAATTATCCCACCTCTCTCCTCAAAAAGTCAAATTGCCAGTTTATTCTGCTTCCTTGAATTTTCCCACCAAAGAAGCTTCTGAGGCTGAGCAAAACAAAAGTCAAAATTGACCAACCTGTATAATGAGAATTGTCTCTGAAGGTAAATGGTTTAGGAGGTGGCTAACGTGTGGCTCTCTCCTTTCTCTTCACTCCTGTCCTACTACACTAAGCACATAAATCTGTATTACAAATAACCTATAGCTAGGATTGCTTATACCATAGATAATTCAATTCAGATTAGCTACGTAGAGAGTGCTTTTTGAGTAAAAGTAACAGTGCAGATATTTTCAGAGCAGTTAATAGACACAAACAAAAGGCAGTTTACTTTCTTCATGAAGTTGCTGCATGGCTTCTCCATCTCTCAAGTTTTATCAAACTGTAAAAGAATTAAACTACAGGGTTTTTTATTGCTTCCTCTTCAAGTGTCAGTTATTCAGTTGCTAAGGGAACATAAAATGCAACTACATAGCTCCAACATACCAAGGTTCAGCTCTGCCTGATAGGAGTGATAGGGCATACCAACGTGCTGAACAATGGAAATACATTCCCAGGCAAATAAAAAGGGAAGAACTGACTGTTCTGTGTATAAAAGAATCTCAAGACATAGTTCTTAATGTTGTTCCAGACCCTTTTGATCAGCACTGCCATCTCTATTTATTATTCACTACCTGTATCCCTGTCAGCTCCTTCCCTTGGCATCTCTTCTTCCTCCCTGCTCAGAACCACTTTGAAAAAGCTGTGCTGATTGTGCAAAGGTGCAAGGAGCTGCCTCAACTGCAGACAGAACCTGCACACTCTGCTTCCACCCTCCCGTGATTACAGCTTGACTGATTACAGGCTTCACCCTCAAGCAGCAGCCCCTGTTCTGAAATGCTTCTCAGCCTGACTTCGCTCATACCAATAACTATAGTTAGAGCTCCACTAGTTTGGGGCAATTTTACCACCCACCAGCCCTGTGGAAACAGAAGCACACAGAATGGATGCAACTCACAATTTCTGGCCAAGCTCTAAATATGAACAACCGCTTGGTTTTGAAAATTAAATTTACTGTATTGCTGATTCATTTCAAACATCAGTCAGTCTCCAGAGCAAGAATACTGCTTGGAAGGCAGCAGCTTCAGCAAGGATCAGTTTTTAGAGACAAAATGAAAGACAAATTTGGAGGATTTGCAGCAGTGTTCTCCAAACTTGAGTTTAGTGTAATAAGGTTTTATTATTTAAGCGTTGACAATGTGGCCAGCTAAGTAGAAGACACAAATAATGAAGTTAATAAGGTCACAAAGAAATGGAATCCAGGACGCCCACACCTGCCCTTGTCCCTACAAAAAAATGATCCAGACTTGTGAGGATATGCACATATGCTTGGAAGAGGGATGCTGATGGCTTTTAATTGATGTTTATTGCTTTGAGTCTCTCAAAAGTAGCTAGATTTCAGGAGAGATTTCAATTTGTATTGCTAGCCAGTATCCCAAGAGCTAATAATGCCAATGGCAAGGGCAGGCTAGCTGAAGAACAACTATTATTTTCAACTTATTCATTGGTCGTTGAGATTAAATGAAAAGAACTTAGTATATACTGATTTCTGTTCTTTCTTAATTGAAAACTGGGCAAAGAAACATGTAGAAACACCTGTATAAGTCTTACTAGTCCTTCAGTGAAATTATGGCATTTAACAATTTTTTATTTTATTTCATTGTATTTATTTTATGTTATTTATTTTATTTTATTTCATTTTATGCTGAGAAGTCCTTCCTGATATTCATTTGCATTTTTTAATGTACAAGAGTTCAAATACTTACTAAAAAAATTGAAAATACAGCAGCTAGACCTCACATGACAATATTAGACTCACTTTCTCTTCCAGAATTTACAGCCTTGTTTAGAAATCATTCCATTCCTAAATAAAAACACATTCAGCTCTTACTTTAAAAATAAATAAAATTTCTGATTATATGCTTAGCAGGAAGCTTGGATTTGTTCTTTTCAAAAAGATCTTTCATGTCCTCTCAAGGAAACAATAGAAATGTTCATGCCTGTACATAAAGTAGGCAGTAGTTTATCAATTAACCTATCCCTGATATTTAGATGGAGTCATACATATTAAGTGATGCTGAGGAAATACAAAATTCAGAAGATAAAAATACTTTTATGGTGTCACATTTTTAATTCTGTTCTACACTATTTATGTTTATGGGGCATTAAGTTCCAAGTGTTGTAGACATATGACAGGCAAAATTTTGTATTGATCATATCTGTAAAAAGGTATGTTTTTCACCTAAAGGTATTTTTTAAAAAAAAATGTTTATATTGGATCCCCAGCCTTCCTAGTAGGGTGTTTGGGTTTTTTTGGTTGTTTTTTGGGGGGATAGTGTTGGGGTTTTTGACTTTGCAGTCATTACCAAGATGCAGTTTCCAGTACGATAACCCTAGTTAACGTTCAATGCTTTCACTTTTCTTTTACATCTGTGTTGCTCAAATGTCAGTGACTTTAGCACTGAATTTAACCTTTACACATTTGTCTCCTCTTGCTCCTGAAAGCTTCCTGGTCTCTTTCCTCTGCTGGGTTTGGATGACAGTGGACTAGAACGCATCATGCACAGCTACACATTGCTGTTTGGATTCCTCCAAGGCATTGTTCTTTCAGTGCAGACATACAGCACAGCAGATCTGTTAGACCTCTCAGAGGGGCTGCACTCACCTGGGAGGCCTTCAAACTCTTGACTATTTCTTCACAAGAGTTTCTGAGAGCAAAATGGAGAACTTTTAACCCTTCTGGTGCAAAAAGCCACATTACCTAACAAACTAATACTAAAATCTGGAAGCACAGTTATGAACCATCTCTTGGAATCGTTCCTCCAATGGATATACTTAAGCAAAATCTTTAAGATCAGATATGAATTAACATTCCCTGTAGTAAAAAAGGTCTACTTTCCATAATAAAAGTCTAATATTTAATTTTTAATGCCTAACTTATCTCATGTAAAACTGACCCGTTTTTAAGGGGCTCAAAGTAGGAGCCAAACACAATCTGAAGTAGTCAAATAATTTTATGTTATCAGTAATGTTCAAGTGGCTATAACTTGAAGGCACTTATGTATCATTTCTAGTTAAATATACCTATAGAACAACAATTCGTTTTTGACATCAGTTTTATCCCTATAGCCTAATGAACCTCACTTGAATGTTCATCCTGAAATGAGGCAAGGAGAAGGAAATTGATTTCCAAACTTAGAGATATACTGCAGAAATGCAATGAGAAAGTCCTCATCTACTTTTTTACCCATCGAGCCATGTTGTTTCCATCATGAATTGAAATATTAATTACTGACCATGCATGCCAGGGCGAATGCATCGGTCATGATCACTATGGTTAAATTTGCTTTTCTTGAATGTTATTACATATTGCCATCTCTAATATAGAGCACACAGATGATTTCTGAGTTTCTCTGTTCATTCTGGTAGAGAATTCTGATTGAATCCTCCATAAAAATAGTAGTTTATTAGCTGATTCTTAGAGCACACATTCCACAGGGCTGGCAAGCATCATAATGCTCATTTGTAAATGCCCAGCATGGATGTCTGTTTAAACCTGGCCAAGCCTCTCTGGTTCTGGAAGCTGTAAAACTCTTAAGGCTAGGTTTATGAAAAGGTTGTGTGCTAAGAGGATGAACGAAAATTCCAGACAACACAAAAGAACTTTGCTTAGTGTAAAAGAGAGAGAAAAGTTACCTGCCTGGGACTAGTCTAACAACAGAATAATCTGGAAAGGGATTTTCTTATTGTGCTGCCATCTATGAGTTTGGATAAGTCCCAGAGAAGCTGAAAAGAGTCCTTTGCAAATTTTGGATTATTTCTGCTGCTAGTTTTCTTCTGCTCTGAGAAAGCAAGACCACAAACCCCCACTTTTATCACTCCTAGAACAGAGAATAAGCTCCTAAAATGAAAAAGAAAAATTCATGTGACCAGCAGGATACTGTGAGCGAAGCCCAAGTGTTCCTTTTTTTCTGGCATCTTGTTCACTCATTATAGCCATACATTTTAAATGCTTCAGCACCTTATTCACCCAGGTGCTATCAGCAAGCCTAGGTCATTTTGATGGAACGTGGGTCACTGGGAAAGACTTTCTTTGGAGTTTCTGTTGCTAAACTCTGAGAAATACATTGTTGGTTAAGTTTTAGCAATCTCTCACTTGCTCAAACAGCAAGTTTTTAATGATGATGCCCAACTGATGGAACTGTATTAACATTATATTTTTTGAAACACATTTATACTTATGTATACATGGTCAACTAAATTCAACTAAAGAATTAGTTGAATAATGAATTATAATGGTCAAGAATTCAACTAAACTTCCACTGAAAGAGATCAAGTCTTTTCTGAATTTAATGGGAGTGGGATCAGACCTTTCTTATACTTATTCTGCAACTGACATTTGTATGCCTTCTCTTCACCCCGTTCTTCATCCAAACCTAGTGAAATCCATAGAAAATTACATCACTCGACTTCAAAGTAAGAACAGTTGGTCATTTAGTCAAAACTGGTAACTTGAGATCATTCCAAGAAAACATCAAAAACCACGCTGGGAGAAGTGAGAAGTCATCTAGACTATTCTCTGCTTCAGCAGAGTTTCAAATATAACTACCACGTTCCTGACACGTTTACTCAATGCACTCTTGAAATCTCACAGTGACAGTAGTTCCACAATACTCTTGGGCAATTTCTTCCCAACCTAAATCATTCCTATAAGAAAAGAATCCCTACTATCTACCTTGGATCCTTCTCTCTGCAGTCTGTAATCAATATTTTCTCTGTCCACAGCAAGAAGAGTTTCTCCAGTTGATCCACATCTCTCAAGGTTGCAAATGGGCACAGTTCTCCAGCTGAGGCAACATCTGTGCTGACGAGATCAAAAAGATGGACCAGGCAACAATCATCTCTCCATCTCAGTACAACAGCTGACCTTTCCTCAGCACAGTGCTGTTGCTGATTTGTGCCTCCACTGGTAAAATGTTCAGCTTGCAGTGGACTGTGCCCTCTGAGACCATATCTAAGCCTCTTGTTCCTTATTCTATCTTTGTGCAATTATTCGTACCTAACCTTGTACTTCTCTTTCTTTTACTGGCTGCTTTGTTCAGATTATTTCTCGAGATCAGTTTGAATTGCATCTCTCCCTTGCCACAAGCGTTTGGGTTCTCCCAGTTAGGTGCTGTGAATTTAGTAAGCCTGCTTTTTCTACTGTCACCACTTCATTACTTGAAAATATGCAGTTCAGCCACACCAAGAAGGATCACAGAATCACTGGAAGGGACCCAAAAGGACCATCGAGTCCAGCCCCTGTGCCTGCACAGGACACTCCCAGCATTCACACCATGTGACTGAGGGCAGTGTCCAAATACTTTTGGAATGCTGGCAGAGTGGGTGCCATGCAGAGCCCTACTCAGCATCTTCTCCAGGCCTAACACATAACTACTACACATACTGTGTTCCAACCAGTATTTTATTCAGTTATAGTGATTTCATCCAATCTGTGACATAAGACAGTGACAAGAGTCCGATTACACTGAAGATGTATGACATCAATTTCCTTTGTATTTATGAAGTTTGTTACCTTATTAAGCAAAGAATTTAGCTTAGTTTGGCACATTTGGTTTATAAATCCACGTTACTGCTTATTCTTTTCCTTGTTGTTGTTTGTTAACACATCTCCATTACTTTTTCCAGTGCTTTTTGAGGAACTGGTGTTGGGTGCTGTGTAACCCGAGTGCTGCTCTCCCTGGGTTTCACACCCAGGTACAGCCACGAACTGCTCACTCAGGGCTGTGACACCGCTGACACCTATTCCTGAAGAGCCCTGTGGTCGACTTTATCAGGTCCAGCCCAGTTTAAAACGGGCCTACACTCTTTTCAAATTCATCCCTTCATTATCGTTACGTCTTCCCTGCGCAGGGCTGGGAGGGGATTGGTTGTGTTGGGTTTTTTTTAATTCGAAACCAATCTTCGAACCATTTTATCTTGTCTTACCAGGATACCAAATACAATATGAATTGCCAAATGCATGCTCTGATCATTCCCTGCAGCACTGTGAATGTTACACTGGCTGACACATCAGCAATAAAATGCTACGTAGTAAGTTAAGTCGCTAAAAACCTAACATGTTAATTACAGAGGCACTTATTTGCAATAACCCTGAATGAAAGACAGATTGCAGAAGAAGCCACTAAAGTAAATTTAGAGTATTCAACTTTGACTTTCTTAATCTTTTCTTTCAGTAAATATATGCGATAAATTAAACACTCCAAGTGTAGCAATTTCCAGAATACTCATTTCTGTATTTTTATGTTTTCCTAATAGTCATCTCAATCTCAAAGATGCAAATATCAAATTTTGAAAACATAGCAGTGATAATGAAATTGAAAAATATTTTTCTGCCATATTAATTGTTTGGAGTGGTTACTTGATTCAAACTAGTTTTAACATACAATTATCCTTAGACATGGCACTCCATTAGAGACTGATTTTTAGTACAAATTTGCCTGTCCTTTAATTATTCATGAGATATGCCCTGATGATGTAAAATATATTCCAAAACCTACTGGTTTTTTTTAATATCAAGGATTGCAAGTAAATTGGTAGCCCACAGTAACAACATATGTTTATAATTATGATTACCATCAGGGAATTCAACCTTACTGAAGGACAGAAAAGAGGCCCAAGCAGGGAAACCTCAAAAAGCGTATGGAAAAAAAAGGAGAGGAGAAGAAAGTTGAAATGGGAAAACCACTCTTGGATAATGGAAAAGACTCAGTTGTAAAAATAATCACAGCTTTCAGCTGAGTCTGCTACAGAAATTTCAATATTTTGGTGACTGAGGAATGTAAAGCAACAAATTCTTCTTTTCATTGTTGTGATTTTGTGCAACGTTGTGATTTTGTGCAACGTTGTGATTTTGTGCAACGTTGTGATTTTGTGCAACGTTCACCTTTGAAGCCCAAAGTGTAAATTCTCTGAATTTGTCACAAAAATCTACTAAGAGATCAGCTCCCTGGCAGTAAGATTAAAATGATGCTTTGTGTTGTTAATATAGTGTGTACACATTATAAAGTGCCATAGTTAATGCTGAATTGAGGCTTCTGTTACAAAACTCATTTTGAGTGTTCAAAAGCTCAGCTGTTTGAAATCACACTGAGCTGGAGTTGGCAAGCTTCACTTCTGTGTGCACAGAAAACAGGGATTTTACAGCACAGAAGTAAAAATCACTACATTATGAGTGAAATCCTGAAAAATTCACATTTAGAATTTAGCTTGGCTGAGCAAAGCCCTGGAACCTCTTGGATCTAATTAAAACAAAGTGTAAATATTCAAGCACTGTCACTATTCAATCTACTAAAATTAGCAGGTTCATAAATAAAAGTTCCTCAGAGTTACAGGTAACCATTTATCAAAATACATTTTAATCTAAAAAAAAAATCTGCTTAAATTCAGTAAGTGGATGAGATGAATTTTTACTAAGAAAAGACAAGTAATGAAGATTGAATTCAAATGCTTTCAAGTATGTCCATAAAGGCTGACTTTTTATTATTTTTTTTTCCTTAGACAAATGATTTTCCAGAGAACTTTCAGACTAAATCAGTTTTGCAATTGAAAAATTAGATAAAATTTAAACAATAGCTGTCGTGCATGATCAAACCTTTTGTGGTAACTTCAAAATGGCACTAGACACAATTCACAATGATTTGTTTTATGTAGTTGTAATTGAAGAAAAACTCTTTAATACTGGGAAAGGCCTAAAGTTGTAGTATTTCCACACTTTTTTACACAGTGAATTAAAACATGAAGTTCATGTGGTGTGGTGGGAAGCAGCTCTCTTACCTGATTCAGGCCTTATTCAGAACTGTGATTCACCCCTAAAGAGGCCACACTGCCCTAATTCAAAGCTGATCAGAGCTAATGAAAGGAAAACTGTTTGACAATTGAAATGCAAAACCATAATAGGCTGCAAGTCATTATACCTGCAGGGCAGTGACAACTCTGGGAATTTAAAGTTGTGTGTCTTCTAGCCCCAGCTTCAGGATTCATGTGGCTATGAATGAACCTCAGCTTTCTTGTATTTTCTCTTTCATCATTAGTAAGAATTGCATTTCCACACTTTATGATTGCAGGAAAAAATGTCTGATAAAGAAATGGTTCAAAAGCAAATGAAGAGTAAGAATACAGTTCAGAAACAGGAAAAAATTGAAAAGGGGCAGGTTTTCAATAACATACTGCACATATCCTCTGGAGTGTTAGTAATAGAGGCTTTAAGTTAACTTCTAGTTAAACTAACTGTGATTTCTGATGCTTAATTTGACTGCAAAAAGATTAAGCAATAATAAATAATAAACCTCATTGTAAAGAGTGCCATGCAGTATTGGTCAAAAATGTTCATTAATTCTCATACCCCAAGGTTATGAGAGGAGGAAAAGCCATGGGCTGAAGTTTTAGGTTTTTAATAAGTGTTCCGGTTCTGCTATGAAGTGTTTCTGAAATACAGAAACTCATATACAAATTTATAACCTCATCTAGAAGTACTATTGCTTCATCCAGCTGAAATAGTCATTGCCCTTTAGAGTCATTCAAAGCTCTGGAAGTCCATGGACATTGGCTTTGTAGCAGGCAGTTATTTAACAGAAAGATCCCTACAGGAAGAAGTCGTATTGATCCAGAGACTGACTGCACTTAGACAGAGGTGTAAGACACAACTTTGTGACAGAGCCAGGAACAGCACCTGTAAATAATTTTCTGTTAAAAGAAACCTTTGACCACATGAATTTCCTGGAATAGAGGAAACTGGGAGGGGGGGAAAAAATATCCTCTCTTTGAATTTTTATTTCTTGATTTCGTTTGGGACCAGAGTCCTCAAACTTATCACTGTGATAATTACTGGCTACTTCTGGCAAGTGTGAGGTTTTCGTTAGATTTTATAACTCAGCTTTCAACTTACTTTCGTCTCATAACAAAGGTAGTGTTCCATTACTATATAATAAATAGCAAAGCCAGTCTTAGGCCCTAAGAATCTATTTCCAGTAGAAATGACTGACCAGAGGGCCCCGTGTTTCTTTGAAATGGCTTTACACTGTAGTTAGGTGGGAAAACCTCGTGAAGACCTTTCATTCTTGCCTATGTAATGCTCATTATATCCCCACGTCTTGGATCCAAATGAGCATTACAAGATCACCAACAAGATGAATGCAAACAGCCTTTCAGATTTTGAGGAGTGGGAACTGATGATGGTTCCCGATGACTTCAAAACGGTTCTTTGCGTGCCTCACGCCGCTGTGAGTCACATCCTGAAATGCCAAGCAGGTATATCTTGCTGAAGATTTATAAGCTTAGAAACAAAATTTTACTTCTGAAATCAACTCTCAGAAGCTAAAATGCTTAACTCATCCTTATATCAGAAAAATGATGTGCATATCTGAGGAATGTATGGCTTATATCCCTTATATCTAAGAACTGACTGGCCTGTCTCCAAAATACATGATGGATAGATCAATTTGAAAATAAATCTGAAAGATGTTTTAACAAAATATTTAATATAGGGTAAGTGTTTTATAATCAAGACAATGATTATAAAATTAATATATTACTGTATATATAAAAAAACCTTGACATTTTCAACTTTAAACTGTTTGGGAATTTAGTGACTTGAAATTGTGACCACATAAATCATAATGCTATTTTAGCTTTTAAATAAATAGTATGTGAAAGTAATTTTATCCAGATCCCTTATATTGCTGCTGACTGATAAAACAATCAGTCTTGAAAACTGTAATAATCACATAATAAGGAAACAGTCTGGAATGAGAATACTGCAGGGAATAATATTGCAGTTGGGGGTAGAAATCATTATGCAAATTACAGCAAATGTAGCAAAGGTCTTCAAGACTTTCAAAGTCCTCTAAATCCTAAAATTATTTCGTTGTTGAAGGGGTGAACGCACTCCAGGAATTACTTCCTCTGTTTGTTTGTTGTTTGATGCTCATGATTTAGAAGCAGCTGAAACTTTTTGTGTTCTATTTCAAGCTGTTTATGACCCACTGTGACACAGAATCAGGACAAGATTTTCTTTGAGTTCTTTAGCCCATGGACCTCTAGAGACAGAGAATTTGATTCTGCTTCATGACTGATCGGGACTCATGGGACACCTTTTTGCTGATATATAAAGATGTTTTTAATGTCCATTTCTTCTGACATATAGACAACATACACATGTTTAAAGTATGTATTGTAGATATCGAAAACAAAAGGAGAAGTATTTAGAAGAGCTCTTCAAAACTATACTGTTCCCCCCTGCCTCTTGAGGAAATGGGACAGTTCCTGAAACCAGGGACAGTCTGAATGAGTATAGTATTGAAGAATCTCATTATACACCAGGTGCACAGATAGCAGTGGAGGGGCTCTTACTCCACTTTAATGCTGTTACTCAGGCAAAGGATTGTGAATGGAAGGAGACCAACGTGCCATCTGACAAAGCCCACAACATAGACCTGATTTTAAAAAGCAAACACAGGCACACACACACTACGGAACGGTAAAGTGAAGCAAAACTTGAAGTTTGCAATGTTTGAAGGAGAAATATATTAGGGGTTGCTTCCATTTAGAAGGCAGATGGGGAAACACTCATCTAACAAACTACAATAAACTTGTGTCTTGCATTTCAGCTGATAGTAACAGCAAAACAACTTAAAAAAAGATTAATCCAACATAAGTATTTTAGACTCAATGATATTAAGGTCAAAGTATAAACCATATATAGGATGTATAAGTATGACGTGTTGGCATATTTTTATTAAGAATATTTTTAACAAAAGGGATTTTTAACAAAGTATTGAGAATTTCAAGGTGATGAATTCCTAAGACACAGAAAAAGCCGACGTGTTCTTTAGCTATGACAAAAGGTAATGTACAGTGACACAGGGATTATATTTTTTAATGAACTAATGTCATAGTTGTGTGTGAAAACATTAACAACCTGGAATAAATATTCTGAATTTAATAGATCTCAGTAATCTACACCCAAGTATATTAAAAGGATGGCCAAGAAAATGTTCATCATGTTGATGTTAATCCATAATAAATCTTGTTGTATTAAGGAAATTCTAGATGATTTGCAGAGTGCTACTGTGCAAATACTCAAAAGTACCAAGTGATAAAATCAGATAACTATTGGCCTAGGTTTAATCCAGTGATTAAGCCAATGGGATGCCTCATATGGTACTAACTTGAATAAAAATTAACACAAAGAAGCCTCAATAATGCAAGTTAATCAGTTTTACTGATAATAAATCTAATGAAATCTGACTTCTTTTAACTAGATTACAAGTCTGGCAAAAGTAGAAAAGATTGATAAATATAATTGAATTGAAGGCAATGCACTTCACCATTTGATAAGGCACTAATTTGTAATGTGTAACAACCCAATTGAAACATGAGCACTCTACAATATCAATAAAGCCCACGTTACATGAATGAAGTTGGGACCAGCTGATCAATCGTTAGCGCGGGATGTCAGCAGGGAATCCCTGAGTGGGGGTATTTGTAGTGGCAGTCCCACCCACTTCTGTCTGGCTTTGAAATACTCAACTTTTTCTTTATTTTGAGGATGATTATTAAATAGTAAGAAAATCACTGCTTATCAGATTTCAAGTTAAAACAAAAACTCAAGTTGTAGTGAAGATATAGAAGAAAGCAGAATGATGTCCACCATTAATAAAATGGGGCCAGTATTAGTTAGTATCTCTTAGATAGCAGAGATCTCACATCTAATTATCTGTACCCTGTAACTACTGTCTTTACTCCAGTATCTATTACCATGAGCAAGCATTAGCTGATTGAGTCCAAGCTCTTGTACACTGAAAAATATGGACTGTCATCATTTTTCGACTACAGAATGAAAACAACAGTCCTTATTTATATAGAGAGAAAATGAGATGAAAGATTTGCACAACTGCAATGAAAGTCATAAAAACACATCTAGTAGTAACTACTACTGCTTTATCATCCCTGTTACACATGCCTGCACATCTATGCCAGGAAAAAGCAAATTTCTTACTGTCTAATCCCATTCTTTTTCAACACTATGCATATATTTGGAACCTTATTCTTAGGATGCTGTGATTCCACAGAACTTCATGATACAAGACTATTGCCTCAAAAGTCCATACAGGTGCTTATACACTAAGCATCTTTGACCAAAATAAGGTACTTTCCACACTGAATACTGTACCTGTTAAGTGTTCCTCACATGTTTTGCTACATAATTCACCATTCTTTTCCATATATTGAGTTCTTCCTTTTAGCCCATTTTCCCCCGCGTTGAATTACTCAGCTTGTTTCAAAGGAAGGATGTAATATTTATAATTCTAATACTTTAGGTTTTATTTTTGTGGGGACTTTTAAGTGGAAGAATCATGAACATAAGGTAACTCAATTTGCAAAAGCATGGTAAATTTATAGTTCAGTAAACAATATAAATAAAACTTAGAACAGAGAATCAAAAAATGCCAAAAGAAACAATAGTTTAACAATGAATACAGTAGGAAACATTCAGCAACATGTGCAGTCATGACATTGAGTGGTTGGTGTATTTGGGACCTGGTAATTTTGTTTTAGGAGAGAAAGTGAGTAGACAGCAGACACCAAATTACTAAATTATCCTATTACACTTTTATTTAGAAATGTACAATTCATGCAGACAGACTTTGAATAGACTGGGTTTTAATAGCAAAGTAGTGCAATTCAATCTCAGGCACCAGCTAGCAGCAAAGACATTTTTCACCATCTGCTCTTGGAAAATCCAGATTCTCATTCCCAGTACATCCCACACACATTTTCTCTTAAAGTGTTTGTCTTCTAGCCTAAAAAATTTCTAACCTGGTAATACTTCTGAACCCAGACCCCTGCGCAAATTCACGTCCCTCCTTGAAATCAATGACAAAGTTCACTTAGACTTCAATAAGCCCAGTAAATTGCCCTTTAAATTGTAGAAGTCTGAAGCTGGCCATCTGGCTCCAGATGGTCTGAAAGTAGACTTTCAGGACTGATTCTCCAGAGCTATCTCCAAGAGCAGATTCCATTCCTGCTGGGACCGGAGCCATCAAGTCTAGGGGCATTTCGCCAACACAAATGGGAAGCCACTTCTACCAGAGAACAGCCCACCTGGTATTCAGTCAGTGCTCCTTAACCTTCCTTTCACCAAATTGCTGACATTTCTTTCAACACAGTTATACACTACATTCCCTCCCCCTCAAACAGTGGTGCCCTAAGCTATAAGCACTACTACAAATGCAAATATCATTACTAGGGGTCACCTAGAAAATCAGTCAGTCTAGTTTCGTGTATCTCTGCGTTATTATCACTACACATTCTGAATTATATCCTGTTAGTACATTCTCTATTATAGTACCAAAGATTAACATGTTTTGATGTTTTTTCAAAACAGTTTAGAACTGGGGGTGTCTGCCTGTAGCCCAGTTTAGGCTTGGTTCAGGAAAATGGATCGTGTAATCATGAGTAGATGCAAACAAACCATGCTTTCAGTCCCACCTACTTCAGTCCCTATCCATTTCTTTACTGGACAATTATGTACCTGATCTTTGCAAATGTTTTATCTACTACTTATAAATTGCTTCATTCCTCTATATAGCATGATTTAGTGGCCACCATTTGCCAAAATTTCTCTTTAAAATGTTCATGTTTATTTATACCAATGTATTTTAACTGAACGAAGGCAGAAGTCCTCTGCTTTTCTCCAGAAAAAAAAGTGCTGCTATTAACCAGCTTCTAATTTTAACCACATAACCCCATCAGTTCTGTGAAGAGCTCTTGGTATTCATTCTATGGAATTAAAAACAAACGACGTGTATACCACTGATGGTTCTTTAATGGAAATAATAGAATTGTGGTGGTACTGGATTGAAGAAAAGCAAAAGAAGTAAAAAATATTCATGAAAGAGAAAGAAGAAGAGTTATGAAATTTACTCTTGCATAAGTTTGACTTCTATCCCCAAGAAATGAGATGGAGTTAAAAAAATGGAAAGCTATTTCAGGATAATAGCAGAGTGGACTGAATAACAGGAAAATTATTTCACAGAAAAATAATTTCAACACTGTTTCTATTCCACAGTGTACTGAAAGTCAGACCCGTTTCCTGTTAAAAACAAAAATGAGCTTTCACATTTTGAAATCAATACAAGAATTAACACTGAAACCTCAGCTGAAGCTAAGCAAATTCAGACTAGAGCGATGGCAGATATTTCTGCAGTGAACACAATTAACCCCAGAGCAGTTTACCAAGGTTTGTAGTGGATTTTCTGTTATTAGAAGACTAGAATGTGGTTTGTTTTTTTTTCTGTCAGCCCCACCCCTCTCCTTCCCCAGAAGATAATCTATCATTCAAGCAGAGCCACTGGACTCAAGTTTAAACAGAGGTTTAGACTAGACAATGACCATTTGCAATCCCATCAGCCTTTACACTTCATTAGCTAAACTCTGCAGAGGAGTGGTTAATTACATTCAGAAGAAATACCTTGGCTTTTCATTTTTGTTAAGAAATATAACAAATGTGACCATGAAGAACAGCTTTGAAAAAGTTTCTGAAACCAATTTTTGAATACTAATATTTGGAGACGCACCTAAAATCTAGTTAAGACAGCTAGATATCCCAAGGGATCAATAAGAAGATAAGGAGTTTCCCTTTAAGTCAGTTTGAATATCACCAATAGTTTGCATATTCTATTAATGGTACCTATAATGCTTTCAAAGCATTTTGGAGAGGTGGAAAATCATTATTTTCCACTTCTTATAGTTGGATGAATTGAAGCCCAGATAAATAAAATCACTTCCCTAAGGTCGTACAGCTTGTCAGAAATAAAATTTATAGTCCTTATACCAAAATCACTTCTCTAGTCACTAAAAGATGCAAGCACTGCATCCCTCTCACTGAATGGGTGGCACAGTGATGAAGGAAACCTCAGGCTTTAGAACTAGCCTTCACTTTTATTCTCATACATAGACAGTCCATGTTTCCCAGGCGAAATCTTTGTTTTGCAGCACTCACCAGCCTAGATAAAAGTGTTTTACCCATTCACTGTCTTTCGTGTGAGCTACGAGGGAGGACAGACGAAGAGGAAATAATGACACCACTGCCAGACAGAGCATCTGAATTGCCCAGTATGTTTATTCCTTTAAGTATTTGCTGTTTTATAATCCTGGAGCCAAACCCAGTCTTAATGTGTTCTTCATACTGCAGTGATGTACTTCTGGCACTTAATAAATGAATAATCACTTTCAACAGTATTTGGGGGGAAAAATCACATTTCAAGGCACTATTTTACAAATGTAACATTCACTACGACGACACCAAACAGTATTTAGAGTCGCGATTACAAGTGAGTAGAAAAGTTCTCTAAATACAAAGGTTTAACAAACATTTATTCTCAGAATCATTGTAAATCAGTAAGTAAACATAAACACTCTTTCCCCTCAAAAATCTCATTGTGAAAGATGTTTTATAGTCTTAAATATGTTGATTCAATGGAGCAATGTTAGAGTTTATACACAGCCATCTCCCCTCACGCACAAGTTCTGGGCCCCCCAGTTTGGGAAAGATGTCAGGATACTGGAATGTGTTCAGAGGAGGGCAACGAAGATAGTGAAGGGGCTGGAGCACAAGCCCTATGAGGAGAGACTGAGGGAGTTGGGGCTGTTTAGTCTGGAGAAGAGGAGGCTCAGGGGAGACCTCATTGCTCTCTACAACTCCCTAAAAGGAGGTTGTAGTCGGGCAGGGGTTGGTCTCTTCTCTCAGGTGACCAGGGACAGAACCAGAGGGCATGGACTCAAGCTTGGTCAGGGAAAGTTTAGGCTTGATGTGAGGGAAAAGTTCTTCACTGAAAGGGTGATTGGTCATTGGAATGGGCTGCCCAGGGAGGGGGTGGAGTCACCAACCCTGGAGGTGTTTAAGGGGAGACTGGATGAGGCACTGAGTGCCATGGGTTAGATGATGGTTGGTGTTAGTGTTGGTTTTAGTGTTGGTTTATAGGTTGGACTTGATGATCTCAGAGGTCCTTTCCAACCTTATGATACTGTGATACTGTGATACAAACAAATCTCTTTCCATAAATGTGTAAGTCAGGCTACACTCAGGCAGACCACGCTCTTTGAGAAGCTAAACATCCACTTGGCAGCCCAGATGCAAACTAAACCACTTCTCAAAGCCTTCTCAAAATCCTTCATTTGTACCAACCCAAAAAAACCCAGATGGTGTCTCCCACAGGTCTGCAGGAAAGCACCATTGAGCATCTCAGCTCACCACAGCCCTGGCAACCATGTGGTTCAATCACAGAGGTCATAGTGCCTGTATTAGGAGCAATGCTTTCACAGAAGCAGCAGCTAGACATGCTGAAGTCCTGCCATTCAGAGGAGCTGGTGACACCTTGGTCTGAGTTTTTATTCCAAGAACAGGTAAAGAAGAGCACAACACAAAAAAGCGAGAAAACAGCACTAATATTAGTGCTGGTGAAGGTTAAACTTGTTGTAGTGTATAATCATCACATAATTCAAGTGGATTAATAAAAATTCTCTCAACACAAGGTAAGTGTGAGTGCAAAACTATTGTAATAGAATTTCAAAAGTATTTTGAACAGTTATATGGAAATGCCTGCACCTGTTCAGAAATACTGTGAATTGACAAAAAACTGCTACAGTTACTAAGTTTGCACTTAAAATTCAGCAGTTTTTGCATTCTGGGAAGACAGTCCTTTTTTTACATGGATTTCCAAAGAAAGACACAAGACACCAAGTGTACATTTCAAGCTCATCTTGTTTTCCTACACATGCGCTATAAGAGCGTTTGGGAAAACAAAAACAGAGATTTACCAGTTCACCTGCTGTAAATATTCAGTGTCAAAGGGCAGCAGCACAGCAACCCTGGACTCTATCTCCTTCTTAATAAAAAGTCAGTACTTTTCTCAATTGTAACAATATTAATGTTAAGGTATTCTCTGTCTTTTCAGCTTGCAAATCGCTGGAGAGCTACAGTCATATAATGATTATTTATATTATTTTCCTTACATATTCCACAAAGTAGGGCCTAATTGTATTTTTAAGCCCTTGTCACAACCTCTCCAAGCCACCTCCAGGGGATGGGGGTGGAACCAAACATCTTTTCAATAATTTAGATATCCAAACACCTAAAAAAATATTCTGCAGTTATTTGCCATATCCACAAGCGGTTTAAAGATTTATCTGAAATACAGCTGAATTTTTTTTCTCTGCTGTATAATAAATCTAGATTAAGAAAAAAAAATAAATAAATGGTACTCAAAAAAAAGGTAAAACTTCATCATACTGCAAAAAAAATTTCAGAACTAAAAGCACACCTCTTGGCATCTCCTAGGGCTTCAATTCCATCTTCACTCTCTTTAAGCGTTCACTACTCAAAAAAACCCCTCCTTTATTACTTAACTTTGAGTTTCCATATCTAATGGTCCTACTTTTACCTTTTGTTTCTTTAGTGTCAGTGGGAACACGGTATGATCTGCCCTTGAATTCAATATAATAAGCAGCTCATTGGAAGTCAGTTCATAGTAATCTGATTCAGTTTAGCCTCTAGATTATCTGCCACTGTAGAGTTTGCCACTGGATTGAAACATGGCAAACAGCACTTCTGGTAATGTGTTTTTTATTAATAAACTTCTACTTCATAGTTGAGCAATCCACCACTCTGGTCTAACAAAAGGGTGAGAAGCAAATGAAACTATCAGGATCTGTGCTACCTACAAAAATCATTGTAGGGGTGGCCTGGGGCATGTGAAATCCAATAACAATAGCGAGTTGCTTGGTTGCTTTATTTCTCACAGCCCCCGCCCCGAAATACTGCCTTGCACTCATGTGCCTTTAATTATATCTCCATTCTCCTTAGGCAGAGTCATATTTCCAGAAGTCTCGAAGGAAAACAAATTTCTGCTAACTTCTTCCATTTTCATCTTCGTGCATTTGCATTTACATAAGCTATGAAGACTGAAAAATCAAATGAGAGAAGTCACCTACCTTTTGGTAGCTTAAATATCTAATATATTACTAGATTATGTATCTGTGTTGAATCGGTGTTGAGAAATATATGTAACTACAATACACATAATTATTCCACTGTTTTCATTTAGCGTTTTCCCCATTATAACCTCATTTGTCTGTTTATATCCTGGCACACACACTGGAGGTATCACGGGACCCAGAGGCAGAGCTTCTGCCCTTCTTAGCAGGTTAAACGTGCCCAAGACTGCACGGCACCGAGCTCAGCAGACACAGAACGGTGTGCAGCCACAATATAAACCAGCACAAGCATCCAAAACAGGGGAGACACGTTCCAATGGTCTGTTGGGAGTGGTCCCTCATCTGCCTGATTTCTGAGCTATGTATAAGAGTCACTTGGGAAAGTGTTAACAGGCACAGGTGAAAGCCATGCCAGGAAGTGTTCTCCCAAAGTACCAGCAGCACGGCAGTGCTTGGGAACACTCCTGGGCACTGCTTAATTTACAAGTACAGCCACAACAGATGCTTGTCCTTTCTGGTTGTGCAGGGCCTAGCCCAAACCAGTACAGATGTTTGATTGTGTCGCAGGCACTTCTATAATATATAACAAATGGAACTGTGGAGAAACTGCTTTTCTATGGGTAAGAGTTGGTTTATATAACCTCCCAAACCGAAAAAAAGACACTCCAGTGGTGTCTTATTCTAATGGCCATGTGAAAAGCTGAAAACAGCTGAAACTGATCTCAAGTCATAAGAAGGTCAGGTGTCACTGTATCTCAGCTGGTATGATGGGATATAAACCAGAGGTGCTCTTTGATTGTGATTTGATTTGATTTCATTGAGTGTTGCCAGTAGGCCAAGGGAGGTGATGTTCCCCCTCTACTCTGTGCTGGTGAGGCCACATCTGGAGCACTGTGCCCAGTTCTGGGCTCCTCAGTACAAGAGAGGAATGGACATACTGGAGAGAGCCCAACAAAGGGCCACAGGGATGATGGAGAGATGGGAGCACCTCACATATGAGAGAGCTGAGACTGTTCAGCCTGCAGAAGAGAAGGCCCAGGTACATCAGTATTTGTAGGGAGTCTGCACAGAGGACAGACCCAGGCTCTTTTCAGGGGTGCTCAGTGGCAGGATCAGAGACAACAGGCACAAACTGAAAGACAGGAGGTTCTCTCTGAACATGAGGAAGCTCTTTTCAACTCTGAAAGTGACTGAGTACTGGAAGAGTTTACCCAGAGAAGTTGTGGAATCTCCATCCTCTGAGATATCCACAATCTACCTGTACAAGGTCCTGGGTGACCTGCTCTCAGTGGCTCTGCCTGAGCAGAAGGGTCAGGCAAGACGGCTTTCAGAGGTCCCTTCCAACCTCAGCCATTTCGTGATTCTGTGATTACCAAGTTTTTTTACACAGGGAATCTGTGATATAACAGGGTATTAAGATAGCAAAATGCTGTTAGTTTTAAGGTTCATCACCCTGGTGTCCCTTTAAATAACCTACATAATGGAGAATTTAAAGAATTCATTGGCAAGTTATGAATATACATTCTAGCTTTTCATATATACCTTACAGCTACAAGTAGACATTAACAGAATGAAAAGAAAAACAAATGTCATGGATTATGCAAGCTAACATGCCTTAAATTCATGTAGACCTGAAGCAAAATGGAAACTAAACATAATTTGGGTTTAAAAAAAAATAAAAATAAATCTCTGTTTCCAAAACATGCCTGTCAAATTCCAGAAGCTGATGAATCAAACTCTTAAAACAGTTTTCTTTGGGTTTCTGAACCTAGAACCGGAAGTCATCAAAGTGTCCTTCACGCAAAGCATTTAAGTCTAAAATACAGCCAAGCCTGGACTGGGGGATTCAAGGTTGGGGGGTACTAAGAATGTGTATTTTGGTCGAGCGGTCCGTTCTTTTAGTTCCCTAAATTCATCACGTTTGATGTGTCATGTTACATGCTTTACTGATGGCATCAATACAGGTGCTATTCTTAAAATAAGTTCCTTCTTTCTTAGTGAAGCTGGCCTATCTACAGTTCCTAGTGGAACAATTTGTTCTCTGTAGGTGCATATATATTCCTGTACACTTCTCAACATTCACAAGCAAAATACTACATAAAAAATTGCTGTGATTTGACAGTTTTTTCTAAGTAAGATTAGTATTCATAAAAAGATAACCACAGTAGACATTTAACTCTATCCATAATTAAAAGCAGAAGAAATGCAGCCCTCCAAGGTTCTTCACAAGTATGTCTCACTCCTGATGTTAGGACCACATGTGAGGTCTCCGTGTCTAAAGATTTTCACCAGGAAGGATTAAAAATACCCATCATCACAGATTGTATAACATGGATACACCCTTCATGAACCTGAATAAGACCAATCAGCTGCCTCAAACTGGACACCACCACCTTGCACCAGACTTGTGCATAGCAGCACAATACTCTGTATCTCATTACTGAGCCCCTGAACATGTGTCCCAAGGCTTTTCAACAGCTGAAGTCAACAGCTCTCCTGTTGGCAAATATAAATGCAGTGTATCTGGAAGAGACAGTGTTTTATGTATTTGTCAACATTCTCTTCTCCTTTTCAGTTTGGCAGTGTAAATTCTGGAGATGAGTGAGCGAGTAGATGGGAAAAGAGCCCGTGTCACACGAGGGAATTGACATGTCAGCACCCATTGTTGACTGGAAGCTCCTTAGCATGCTGCTGTGAATCAGCAGACAGTTCTACTTTCACACTTACATAGATCTGTTATAAAAGACATCCCAGAGCTCTGTTTCATCTCGCTTGCCTTACAATGTTTATATGCTGCCACTGGGACAGAGAACAGATGTGATGGATTAACTAGCAATAAATCATATGGCAGAGAGCACAAAGCATTATCATTCTAAAGAGGTAGCATTAAGTATTCCACCAAAAAAATTACAGGAACACTTCCCTTCTTCCTCAAAACAACAGTTTCTCCATCCCACAAATTACTATCTCACCCTGTGTCCCAAACTCCAAATCTGTTTAGACTACAGTAGCCTTTTACTTCACTTTTAGAAAGTGTATGAGGTATTTGCTCAGGTGCAATGATAATGAAGATTAATTGTACACCTCAAAGTAGTGATACAGAGCACCATGCCTTACCATATTCTCTTTCATTAAAACTAATGAAGAGAAAGTTTCTTACAACTTGTAGAACTCCCACCAACAAAGAGCAACAAAAATGAAGCCCTACCAGTCCAGTCACATCCTCCCCAGGGAGCACTTCTACTCCCCCGGCATCTATTTTCTGATGGCAAGATGCCGACTCCTACAACCTCCACAAGGAATCCAAGAGTCATAACATCCCCTCATTAGTATTTGCACACCATCTGGTGACTATTACTGAATTAACTTCTCACAGAAAATAAGTTTTTAGAATGTAAGTGCAAAATTAGACTTTGATATGAAATATTACTCTTCTCCTCCCTCTCTCCCCTAAAAATGCAGAATTTTTAAAACAGAAAAAAAAAAAGACTGTGGCCAGATACAGTTAAAAAAGGTAAAGAGTATTTCAAATGCCCTCATTGCCCTTCTTTCCAATTTATTAGGGTATGTTTTAGTGCACACATGAGATGTGTGGGTACAGCTCTTACTCTCCACCTGCTTTTGTTAAATAGCATGCACAGTGCTGGACTCTGGAAAATACTGAATGATAACTTCATAGTAGTTTTACTCCAATCTGACAGTTTTCTTCTGTGGAGATACTCATAAGATTAAACCCCTGTGTGTTTCATTTGTCCCAGCAAGTCCCAAGGTGCTGCAAGGGCCTTCTGATTTTGCAGCTCATTTCCCCTATAGTACTGCCCTGGGAGAAGAGAATGAGGTAAATCTTCAGTTTTGAGTCTTCAGCACCAGTTAAGGGATTTTTTTTTTTTCCCCTTTGGGAGAAGAAGCGAAAAAGAAAGAATAGAGGAGGATACTTTGGTTGTTTGATTTAGTGCCATTTCTTTCAAGGGGAAGAACAACCTGGTGACATATATTAACCAATGATTTAATTTCACTGACTGCTATTTGAAATTAATCCCTAACTACAAATAAGAGTATGGCTGTGACAATGGAATATAACTGACATAGCATTTCTTAGTTAAAAGAGAAACAAGTTCTCCACAAACAAACTGGAGATAAAACACTCTAGTCAGATAAACCACTGAGTTTCAAAAGAAGCAAAACTCTCAATGCTGTAACAAATTTAGGAAAAACAGCTGTTCAGGTTACATGCAGCATTTATCTTTTAAATGAAATACATTGGTAATATTAAAGGATTTTTAATGCAATTATAAAAAATTAAAAATAAAATACCAAGGACCATATGGTACTGCCATAAAACATTTATGTCCAAATATTTGTTCTCATGCTCATCCAATGAAAACAAAGTCTTAACTAGGAAGCAAAACTCATTTCTCTCCTAACAACTGGCAAAATATCCCCCTGCCAAATTACAAACTACAGCAAGCAAATGCCTGCTTGCTTTGCATAACTGATGTCAAACTTTTTCAGAGAAGACAGGAGGTATCTCTAAAGTGAGACCAAATCACTTTAGCATTCACCAGCAGACCTCAACCATGCTGTGTTCCTTGTGAAAAAATTCAGTAAAGAGACATGGTAATAGCAAAGATGATCTTCCTTCTGAATCACTTTACATGTTAGCTCTGGAATCTATGGGTTAGTAAAGCATGTGCAGCTGTTTGCAATATAAGAGTCTAAGCACAACTGATGATTAAAATTTGTTTCTTAATCAATACTTTAGCCAACAGAGATTGAAACTTATTTTAATGGCTGGTCTTGGAAATGTTAGATGTCTGATTTCAAGTTTAAAGGATCCAGATTCCACAGGCCAAACCTCTTTAGTTATAATGCTGAGCATTCTGGCCCAAATCCAACAAAACACTTAAACACATGCTTGACCTAAACCACGAAGACAGCTGCAGAGAACTTAAAAGTTAAGAATTTACAGGTCTGGAGAAAGAATGCTCAGGACCATTCAGGATCAGGCCTAAATACCATCAAGCTCTTTAAAGGACATGGATTTCAGAAGCTTCTTCCTTCTATAATTTAAGATAAAGGTATATGATGATGTGATGGTGTTAAAACTGACTATATTCTTCTAGCCTTAGGTTGATCAATCTTAACCATTTATAAAGACAAAGATGAAACACCAGTGATATTTCTCTAATTTTAGTAGAAGAGAAAAGTTGAGCTGTGTCTTAGACTATAGTAGGAGCCCTGATTACAAAATGGGACAACAAAGCATGCTAATTCTCTGATCTCGGTACAACTTAGCCCGTGATTTTGGCAATGTAGTAAAAGGCCAGGAAGACCTTGAAATTAAAAGGAATTCATGTAAACTCAGAGACATAAATAAATATAAATATCAAACAATTTCTAAAAAGAAGTATAAGTTTTCCCCTTGTGGCTTTAAACAGACAGTTTGCTTTGTATAAAACATTTGGAGGGAAAACAGGGGAAATGTAGGCATCTTTATGTTAGCTGGCTCTAAGAAGTGTAATTTCAATGCTACAGAGGTGAACCAAGAAATAATTGCCCAAAGGAAAAGTATAAAAAGCAAAACTTGTGAGAAAGTAATCACTGTGTTACATGGAGTGGATTTAGTGATACCATTATCAAAACCAACACGCTATCAGAGGATTGTGCTGTTTATGGGCTCTGAAAAAAGAAAGGCAAATCAAAACCACCATCCTGTATGTGCTCATACTCCTTATCACGAGGTATCTCTCAAATGTAGACTCAGCTGAGTCATAAATAACACTGCACATGCAATTACACTTTCATCAGAGAACCTCCTCTACTCCTGATCTCCTTGGACAGACCAGCCAGCCCAGGGCACACTTCTCCTGCACACGGTTACACTGGGCAACGGAGCGTGGTGCCCACGTGCTCAAAAGGGTAGCACTGGCACCAAATTTGCACAGGGCAAAGATCTCTCCAACTGTGCCTTCACAATGCAGCTCCTAAAGCATTTGTCCCTTCTGAAAAAACAGGACTCATTAGCCACCTCTATACTTTGCAGTGTCAAAGCATTGCTAGAACCACTCTCTCCAAGGCACCCTTGGCACCGTGCTGGGCGCCCAGAGGAGACCCTGCAGGAGTATTTAACCTCCCAAGCATTGTCCCCAAGAAAGCTCTACCCACGACCCTCACCAGGAAAGATCCTACTCGTGTCCCTCAGTACTTCCAGTCACAGCATTTTCAGCTAATTCAGCCATCTGTTTGTTTAGTGTAAGGTGGCTTTAGGCCTGCATTTCTCCGCTGTGCTGTTTTAACTCCTGAAGACAAAGTGTTCTTCATAATTCTCAGGATCTTCCCTCATGCATAAAAAGGAATTTCAGTGTTAAGAGCCAGTTCAGTGACATGTAGCACAGACTTTAAGAGAGAAAGGTACCTACAGTTTTTATGGAGGCATTTCTCATTTCTCCAAAGAGAAAGTTAATGTATCTCTTTTTCTCTTAAAATAAGGGAATGAACTGCTTTCTACAGATGCTTATCAGAAAAAGACAAGGCTGTCATGAAATCTGACCCCTCTGTGTAACTCAGACCATGGATGTTTTTCCAAAAAAATTCCCTTTTCAACAGGGGCACAGATTTATAACAAAAAATGCCTATTTTTATGTTTTCTGCAAAAGGGAATCATACAGTTACAAATCTTAAGTTGTTTGATTGATTTTGAAAAGTGTATTACAATGCTTAATTGAATAAGTCCTCTCAATTTCCAGCCTCCAAGGGTTGTTTTGATTTTGTCTGTAATCTTATAGAAATTTCTTCTCTATTTTAGTCCTTGTACACCAGGACTAAGTAACCTCCTCTGATAAGAAAACAGATGGAGATCTCAGATTCTTTCATTGCAAAGTATATTTTTAAAAAATATTTAAACCATTCTTTTCTTTTTCTCCCCAAACTCTCTGAAGTGTTATTGACAAGTGGGCACCAAAACTGCACCAAAGGGCTCATTAAATGTTCATCAGACCCCCAAGATAAAATCATTTTCCTATCCTTTAGGTACACATTTCCACTTTTCATATATCCAGGCTTCACATTAGTTTCCTGACTGTGTTAGCTGGCAGCTCACCTTTAGCTTCTTATTTACCAGAACTAAAAAAGCCCTTGTAAGCTGTGGCTTTAAAAAAGGGACTCTCTATTTCCCAAGCGTTGGCTTTGTCCCTTTTTCACCTCCATCTGACCATACTGCAACATATTGCCTGCTCCCACTTATCTTACCAAGTGACCTAAAATCACTAAGTATCAATGATCTGTCATGTTCACCATCAGCCACTTCCTCCTACCTGCAGTATTTATGAATAATACAAATTTTCTTTCCAGAACAGCATCTTTAAATATCAAGTTAATTTTGTGATAATTTCCAAGTCTAGCAGATACTTAAATGCAAGACAGGTCCAGTAAAGCACCTAAGCACATGCTTAAACTTTAAGCTCAAATACTAAATTGCTTACTGCCTGGAGACTCAGGAGATGGTTACAGTAAGGGAATAAACTACACTAGCAGGGTCGATCCATGCTCTGAGGATTCCAGGTTTGGCCTCTCGTTCAGAGATTTCAGGATAACCAGCAGTAACACTGTATGCAAACAGAGTATGTTGAGCTCAGATTGAGAAACAATTAACTAAAACAATGAACCCTTTGGATAGAAAGGGTTAGGATTCTTCTATCTTGTTCTTGTATTTCATAAAACACTTCTCTATGAAACAAGCTGGGTTTAGACTGTAAAATACTTCTCACTTCAGAGATATTTTTAATAATTCACTCTACTTACATGGGAAAGGCAACTAACTGAGTCAACGTGCTGGAATTAACCCCCTCCCTGGATTTGGATGCAATCGTTTGGTTTCAGCTCAGAAGAGAACATTATTTGGAAATTCTGTATCAAGATATCAGGATCTCCTCCCCCTCCAATTATTTTCATTATTATGATTGAGATTTAAAAGCAAGACCATTGTTGAGGGTTTAGACACAGAAGAAAAATAAAGACAGAAGGAAAATAAAGAGAAAAAATAAAAGAATGTGTCAATATAGGTATGCAGTTTCAGCAGTTAACATGCTGGATGCTACCTTAAAGGATACTGCTTAGCTTTTCCTCCAAACTTGCCTTTTGAAAAACTGAAAAAAATATTTAAAAACAGTCATAACTTTAAACTATCAAAAGTCTTGTACCCACACATCAATGAATTCTCTGTTGTCTTGATCAATGGCTACAGCACTGGTCAGGGTGTGGCAGAATTCTGATCCAGCCTGTGCTTAGAGGGAAAACCAGCCCCTGATTTCAGTGGGGGAAGGATCAGACCTTTATAATGAGAACTGGGTTACTGCAGGGATATTGATTATCTCACACTGTACTCTGAATTAAGAATTACAATACAACAATCTGAACTCCTAAGAATTTAATTACCAAGGCTAGTATAAACATATCCAAGGGAAAAAAATTACAGGTTTTCAGATACTTCTTTTCAGAGGAAGGCAGGAAAACAGTACTAGGGGTTTCTTTTGTTAGGGGGTGGTGGTGTGGAATTAAGGAGCTGATTCTTTAACCAAGATTTGCAGATTACCTTTTAACATGTCATACTCAATAGGATCAAAAATAAACAGGTAAATAAATTATACATTTTTGGACCCCATAAAATGAAGTTCAAATTTCTTTCTGGACTGATGTTGCTACCATAGCAAGATGAGTCCTACCTGTATCACTTCAAGATTTGAATAGACAGACATATAGACAGACAAGGAGCTACAACAGAAGCAGATGAACTGTGTTGATCAATGGGCTGTCCTGAGTAAAGCAAGTGTTTTCCTTGTAGGAGTTAATACAGCAAATGCCCTCCCAAAAATGAGTAACAAGAAAGGGGGAAGATCCATTACCATATCATGCTTTTAAATTTCTTGGCTTTCATCTTCTGCTGAAACCATTGAGTGTCTTCTTAAACAGGTTCTTGCTTTTTATTCACCAGCTAATGCCAGTTGCAGTTTCTAGTGAGAAAACTGACAGGTAGTTCTTGGAGTGAATTGCAGACACTTGCCACCCTACTCTCAGAGACAGAAAATGTCTACATTCTGATCAAGAAATAAAGGCCATGCATTTCTTTCATGCAAGAAAAAGTTATTTATTTGATTTAGGAGGATGGAGATGTACAGACATGGATAACCAGCCTTAGAACTTATTTTATTCCCAGATTCTCACATTTGGAATAATCACACTAGAAATCTTTAAAGTCAATTCAATCACTAATTTAATCCTTTTGTTTCCATTTTTAGTCCCTTGATAGAAAATTCCAAACACCAGGAAAACCTGTATGGACTGATTTAGCCAACTAGGAGATGGTTTGATCAAGTGTTTTGAAGGAGGAGAGGAAAACTTAAAGATGTAGAAGAGACAGAAGTTGTCAGAAGACAACTATGACATACTCTCACTGTCTTTAGTACATATAGGCTTTTGGTGAGAGCTCATGTTTAGGATAACAGTTGCAGTAATTTATTTGCTTTCTTAGCAGTGAATTTCAATTTTAGTTTTCCTAAAAATGTTTCCAATAGATTTTACTCTTCAATTGTCTCTCTGAAGTAGAGTAGAATAGAACAGAACAAAGTAGAATAGGATACTTTTGGCTGAAAGGGACCCACAATGACCATTTAGTCTCACTGCCTGACCACTGCAGGGCTGAGCAGAAGTTAAACTTATTATTAAGTGCATTGCCCAAAGGCCTCTTAAACACTGACAGCCTTGGGGCATCAACCACCTCTTCCAATGTGTGACCATCCCCTTTTTAAAGAAACGTTTCCCAATGTCCAGTCTAAAACCTAAGCAGTACAGCTCTTGGGATTATTCCTCTAGAGGGAAGGATGGCTGCACAGAAGACAAACAGAACTACAGAGGGTTTTTTGTTTGCTTCTTTTTACTGAAGATTTAAATAATTCTGCACTTTCTTCAAACATTTTAAAGCTCGTTTCCAATTTTTACCATCTACATAGGAGTAATTCCACTTACAAAGGATCCAGACTAAATCCAAGGCATTTTTGTATTTGTCATCACATCCTTCTGTTATTTGAAGTCTGATTCAGATTATTCTGAAAGGAGGTACAATCTAAGTGCTGCTTTCTACAGCCCACCTTTAAAACAAGGGCACAGAGCATTCCTTCACCTTCCATTATGTATAGCACACATTTCTAAATGTGATATCAATGCAGTATAAGCAGCTAAATACATCCTCATTTGCATATATGTAGAGTAAGATTTGCTGCTGCTTCCACACCAGCTAATGCAGCATCTTAGTGGTATTACACAAAAACGTAAATCTGGGAACCCCTGATTTATCTTATACAGTGGAAAAAACACTGTAACACATTTAAAGACATTTACAGTTATTTAGGTCTGCAATTTGTAATGTGGGAATGGGAAAAAACGGGCTGGATGCATTTTATTTCAAGTGAATTGTGAGAGGTAAAATAAAGTCGCATGTTACTTTATTTTATTTAGGGTATTAATTTTACTTGGGTCACGGGCAAACAGCTACACTTTCATTAGTGAAATGCTCTGAAGCTAATTTCCATTTGTATGCAAGCAACATCATAAGGTTTAGTACATGCAGACAGTCGTACATACTTACACTGATATCTGCATGAGAAGAAAGCGAACAGGCTGTTGATTTATTACACACAAATTGAATGAATAAGATAACATTTTATTAGCAAGATACCATTATAAAAATGACTATAAATGGATACAATACAAGTGGTATAGGGCCTTATCAGTAAATCTACTGTATGTTAGGACCTGGCACGTGTTGTAATAAAAAGATAATTAAAAGTATTGAATCACAGAACCATACCAAGAAATAACCCAGTAAAAACAAGCTCCATTAGTGAGATGGTACCTACTGCCACCCAGGTTCACAAAAGACTGAAATGTGAAGTCAATTGTTAAGGAAGCATAAAAAACCCTAAAGTCCAAGCTATAAAAGAATAAAGAAGGGGAGTATTTTTCCTGACTTTCTCTAAAAAAAGACTAAAAAAAAAAAATCACTTGACACAAGGATTTCTAGCTTGAGGAGCTTTATCTCATACCCTTAATAAGCCTATCAGGTGATAGTCACAGTCTTTAACTGCTTTCAGTAATAGAGAACACTGGATACCTGCACAAATATTTCAGGGTGCTTTTTGTCTGGCTTGGGTTTTTTTTGTTTTGTTTTGTTTTATGAATAGCACTCTCTGGCTTTGGGAATATACACTGCCATCATCTCCTCAACCCTACACCCTTCCCCTCAGGTCATCTGCTTCCTCCCCTTCCCTCTGGTCAGTTTAATATGGAGATGCTGCCTGAGCCTTGTTGTACACAATAAGCACACAACATTTTCTCCTGGGAGTTGGTTCATGCAAAACACTGCCCTGCTGAGAGAGTAGAAATTTACCCATAAGACATTTTTCCAGCAGCAAGACTCCGGAGGAAACCTGATCAGAATTTTTAAAGACATGCCTTGATTTTCTCTATAATTCCTTCAAAGTTTCATGGGGAAAAAATATAAACCAAATGTTTAAGGTTTGATATGCTTGGTCTTGACCAGAAACAGAGTGAGCTGAAGTCTCATTTGGGGATGAAAAATGAGAAGATGACAGCAGTAGATTATTTTCAACAGATTTTTCTACTGCTATACCTTCTGTGATTTCTTTTGTTTTTCTTTCCTCCTTCTGACTATCAGTTTATAGTCTCTGCAGCACTTCAGGTGATCAATACACCAGCTCTCCCCTCTCCACACACAGGCAGATTCTTACCAGCTTTAAGACATGCAGGTGGTATTTGAAAATAAAAAAACACTTTAATGACTTAAGCCTGTATCACAGATTTATCAAGAAAATACACCTTCAAGTAACACAGAACATAAGAAAGGTGATGATTTTAAAGTTGTTGTTTCTTAAAGACCCGTGGAAAAATATGTAGAAAATCTATACAGTGAATTCAAAATCTCTTTTAAGAAACCTTTACTTTTGGTCCTGATCCAAAGTCTAGTGAATGCTCCCCCTTAGTTCAGCGTGCCTTGAACCAGCTTTTTATAGTTTAATCTTACTCTAATCGATTTCAGCAGCACAGGTCCCACAATCTTTTATTATCATGATAAATTTAACCATTATGTTTTCATAGTACCTAAAAGTTGCAACTAGGGTAGGACCTAATGTGCTAGGTACTATTTAGAAACTTCTTATTAAATGAAAGTTGTCCCTTCCTTCAGAGGTTTCAGTGTTTACCCTCAGTTTGCAGACTGACACATCCCACAGTGGCACATCAAGGGATGCTGGGATGGTCAGACCTAATGGGCCAGTGAAGTGAGCCACGAGAATTAGGAATTTGCAGAACTAAACCTTTATATGACAACCTCTCTAGGAGAGGGAATGCATCTCCCTGTTCATCTTCAGCAAACAAGCATCCCTAAATAAGGTATAATACTGGAAACTTTGTTTTCTCCCTCCACTTCCTGCAGTAGTGGGGAGACTGTTTTACCCTCTCGGCAGCAGTGCTGTTAAACTTTGTACATTCTGGTGACCTTGTTTTTTTTAAAAAACCCTAGAAAATCACTGCTAGCCACACACAAATAACCAGAGTTATTGATAATTATTAGAACTCTGTGGCCTTCGTATGAGAAGACAGACTACACTACAGCTAAAATTAAGGATCAGAATAACTACTTAGTCAGATAAAAGCAGGGATTTTTTTATTCATTTTGGCATTAAGCAACTTAGATTTTGTTTAAAATGCCTTTTTTTTTGGAGAAACAATCACTTGGGGGCATGTGTACGTGTCAGTTGCTGTAGAGCACATGCCACCTCAGTCCAAAACTTATTTTTGGAAGTCATCCTGACTCCTGTATCTTCTGATTCCAAAGGCCTTCCCATAGTTACATTACATTTGTGACTATTCATCAGCCCCATTTCATTTTGTTCCCCTGTCTGTAGTGAGATAATATCTAGCCTTGGGGAAGTGTTTTACCTTGCCCAGCTGTATAGCAATGCAAACATAAAAACAGGTGTCCCAGTAAATGATAAATAAGAAGTACATTCAAGACACCTCTCACTGTCATAAGGACATAAAGGTACTTTAGATGAACTGTAGATAGTCCAGGCACAATTTGATCACTGCCACTGTTCTGAGGTGAGCAGACACTGCTCCAGTTTGCTGCGGTCCTATCTGCAAACCTGGGATGTTGGTGACTTTCAGCAAATCCAGTACCAGGCAGAATCATTGAGATGCTGAACCACCCCAAACTGAAGCACAGCTGGAGGACCAGCCCGAGTCACAGGTGGAGACTCTTAACTGTGGATGGGAACAATTTCAATACAAGTTACATGATGCATTGTAGTAAAACTTAATGGGGGATAGGGGAGTATTTAAGCATTCCTGGGAACTGGTGGTCTAATTTTTTTTTCTTCCTTAGGGGCATGTAAACTGGCATTCACTTGATCACCAAAAATATAAACTCTTCATTGTTTCATGTGATAATGCAGAAAAGCACTATGAGTATCTCCTTATAAGCTTAGCATAGTACTTATTCATGTCTCCCTACTCAGTATGTTCCACATTTACCACAAAATAGTAACAAGACAGAGATTAATGATCAAGGAGATTTAATTCTAAAAAAGAATTTTACTATGGACAGTTTCCAGGAAGAGAAGGTCCTCTCTTATTCAGATTACTCCTCCTTTTTTTGTTACAGAGTCAATCTACCTTTGCATGCTTTGAGTTCCTCAGGATGGCTTGCTGTACTTGTACTTATAAAAAAGCTTTAACACAAAGCACGGGTTTCCCACAATTGGCCCTTTAACCTGATGTCAGCATATAATGCTTCTATCATTCTGTGCTTGTGGATGGAGGTCTTACTTTTTGGAAACTTCCACTCTGGCTACTCAAAACCTTCAGCTCCTGATCCTCAGGACATCCTGAACCGCCTTCTTTTCTTCTCATGAAGGCTATGCAAATTCATTACAAAACTGGAACACAGAGAAAGTGTAACCTGCTGGTTATACTCAGTCTCAAGATTTTTTGCTTTCCAGCCTTCCATAGAGATTCTGCAGCTACTTGTGATCAATTTAAAGAGCTGTGTTCTTTTATCCACACATCCAGTAAATGGTTAAGATAGCTTAAGATAGAAAAAGTGGTTAACCTGGGACAACGGTCCCACTATTAATATTTATGAATAGATGTTTTGCTATCATGTAAAATACTCTGTATCTTCTAAAAATTCAGGTAGCATGGACCTTTCTAGACTATCTCACGCATGAAATATGAAACTCCTAGAAAAAAAAGGTGTCTGGGTTGAACGGGATAACACAGATGCCCTGTTCTGTCAGAGGAGAAATAGGACTCTCACAGCAAGCCAGAAAGCTACACACATTTTAAGCAACAAGGAATGCTTGGCAAAGGCATGCGCTCCAAATCTTGCACTTCTGGGGAGTTGAGGCACTCTATTCTGCAAAACACTTTCAAGAAATCTGCTTTTGCCCTAGACCTTAAAATTGTCTTTTGTGCTTAGAAAAACTTGCCTCTTTTCCTTTTATTTTTAAATGCAATAGCACCGAAGTTAAAACTGATGTCTGCGACTGGGAAAGGAAACACACAGCAGCATCTTGGGAACCAGTGTACAGCATCATTATTGCACTGTGCATATCCGTGGTTTCTCTTCTCAACAACACCACGGTGGGTAAGAATATATAACAGAAAACTTCTGAAGAGCAACTCACTACAGCTCTATGGTGCTAAGACAGGTTGCATATGGAGAAGTTACTTTGCCTGACTCCTCACACCTCTGCCAGCTTCAGGTAGAGGTCCCAAAATAAAGACTATGGTAGCCTCAAATTCAAAAAACATTGCTATGGGTGAAGATAAGCAGAAATCTTGGGCCAGAAGATGTTCTGATTTCCAAATGCTGTCTGCAGAGTGCAAGAAAACCGCTGTTCATCAGTCACTGTGTGGATAAAAAACGTGTAGTGAAAGTGCAAACCTGAGTGCACAGCCTGAACTCTTCTCTAGGTTGTATCCATTGGACAAGGGCCATGTCTTGGCAGTGAGAAGTACACATTGCACTTAATGGAGCACAGCCTCAGGGCTCAAGTGACTATAGTTGTACAGACCACATTTGTTTTATTTGCGTTATATAAGTAAGATTCACTGTGAATCTACTGCCTTAAAAGCTCTTTAACAGACAGTGGAAGGCAAAAGAAATAAGAGCTATGGCTAGAAATTCCACCAAGATACCTCTACTTCTGTAAAACTTAATTTTAATACAGAAAAATATGTACCAAGCATGTATCTCTATGTCTCTATATAACACGAGACATTAAAGTTCACTAAAAAAATTCTTTGAGTATTAATATCGGATCATTTTCTTTGAAAATTTCTTTACAAATTCCTGCTTACATTAAACTTTTACACCAAGCCATACAGCACAATGCAAATTGCATTTTTTCTCTACAACTATACTACACTAATAATCAGAATAAAAAAAAAAAGCCCTGCAGTATGTGAATTAGACAGATCAGAGATATAAATTTAGGCAGAAATTTGCCTAAAGTTCACAAGGTTAAAAAAAGGAAATTATTTAACTTCCATTAATGAGAATCAGGAAATACGCCACTGAGAGAAAAGCTTTCTAAAAGCAAAGAGCAATTATGTTTCACACTGAAAAGACCACAGATTCCACATAAAACTCACAATGCTGCACCAATTATTTAGAGTTCAAATTCCCTTATTGTAGCAATTGAAACAATCTCAAAGAGTGCAAAAATTACTAAGTTGAAAAATCAATTCTTTAAAGGATACCGTGCATTCATTTTGCACATAAACGATCTTAAAGTATCTCAGAAGGTGCTGTACTTTTTAGTTTTAAAAGTAAAAATAACATCTATCACTTTAGTAACACTGTTAGACATCTTTTAAATAGATATTTAATAGAATTACAGGCACGTTGGAGAAGATAGCTTATATTCACTGAAAAGGCTACTGTAGTGCATCAGTCTTTAGATAAAGTAATAGGATCTTTTCCATGTATTAACAATCCTCCATACAAAAGATTCCTTAAACTTGTTAAACAGCTTTATCAAGTCAAGGTTACAAAGCACAAACGGGTAGTTAAATGATATGTGGTTCCTCAAAAAAAGTATTGCCTGAATCTACACGGATTTTGATTGCTCTGGGAAAAGAGGAATTTGCAGGGTTTGCCTCTTTAAAACTGAAGCATATTTTAAAATTTACAATGGCATAACAAATTGAAAGGCAGTCCTGTAGTGCAGATTTTTTGGCTGTCTCACTTGCTTCTAAAAAATCTTTATCACACTGATACGATTTAAGGTGCAGCACATCGATTTATCCCCTCTGACATGATCTGAGCAAAACACGGTCCAACGCCACACTGAAGTTTCCAAAACTTGTTGCTGACTTTCCATTTGCAGCTCTGGTAACTGCAAAGTCAATGATAATGTTATATTACACAGTGTCACAGTATTACAAGGTTGGAAAGGACCTCTGAGATCATCAAGTCCAACCTATAACCCAACACTAACACCAACACCAACCATCATCTAAACCATGGCACTCAGTGCCTCATCCAGTCTCCCCTTAAACACCTCCAGGGTCAGTGACTCCACCCCCTCCCTGGGCAGCCCATTCCAATGGCCAATCACCCTTTCAGTGAAGAACTTTTTCCTCACATCAAGCCTAAACTTTCCCTGATGAAGCTTGAGTCCCTGCCCTCCAGTTCTGCCACTGGTCACCTGAGAGAAGAGACCAACCCCTGCCCGACTACAACCTCCTTTTAGGGAGTTGTAAACAACAGTTTTAAAAGCAATAATTAGTTAAATAGGCAGAGATATACAGTAATCAGGTCAAATTCCTGTTGATGGAAGTAACAGCTGGTTGTTCAAAGAGGTGGCTACGTACATATAGTTTCTACCATTTGCACACTCTTACGCACATTTATCTACCCAGCATCCATCACCCCAACAATGCTTTAAGTACTTCTGAATGTGTATTGGTTTCTGGTTCCCACTTCTACTTCTCTGTCTTAATCAAGAGTGTCCAAAAGGATTCGTACACTCATACCTACAATTTGTCCATTTCTCTGGTTCAAATTTCAAAGTACTCAGGATCAGGAAATATAAACCCAGGCGTTTGGCAAGGCACCCGAAAGTAACAGAGAAAAAGAAATATGTTCTGTGGAACAAACGGTGAATCATTCTTTTATTCATTTTTCTGCAAGGTTTGTAGCAAATAAATGAGCCTTTCTTTTTGGTGCTACCACAGCATAAAAAAGAGAATCACTGGAACATGCTGGAATAGCCATAAAAAGTGAATAAAAAATAGCAAGAATGGCTCTCAAATGCCTACATAAAGCTAAGTCAGGGCTATAAAAACTGCTGCAACTAATTCCATAATTTCCTTCTGTGTTTTCATGCAGTCAGCCATTCTGAATCGTCCTGGAGTTCACTGTCCAAGGATATTGAAAAAATGTTATCTAACCCATAATACAAATTATCTTTTTATTATCGTTATTTCTTATTGATGTCATCGTTGCTAAAAAAAAAGGGTGTTAACTTCAAACCAAATAATTACTATAACATGGCATTCATCCTTTTGCTTCCCTTCCCCCATAATTTTTTTATAGATATATACTTAATTTGGTTTTCGATACACCCCTTAACCGTTTGTGAATTTTCTTTCCTAGGATATGAATATATTATACTAAGGGATATTATATAAATGAAACCATTATTCAAAATGAGAACATTCACTACTAACAACATCACTATTTGCAGAGTATGAGACAAAATAAATGTCTCCCATGAGTGACTAAATGCAAAATAAAAAGCAACCACTCAACTTTAATAGTTTAAAAATGCTATTAACCATAATGGCTCCTCAACATTCAAGCAGCACTACTTTTTAAGTGATCTTCATTTTAAAAGAACTATTTTATTTACATTTGAAATATTGATGGCGCATAAAGTTCTGTTCGTGTAGTAATGATAGTCAAAGGTATTTAAAATAATTGCCACAAGACTGAAGTCATAAGTTTGTTCTGTTCTTAAGGCCAGCAGAGACCCCACCTCTAAAAATGTAAACATTTGAAGAAATAACAAGGAACATCTACTCTGCCCTGTGCAGTTCTTGAAAAAACATCTGTGACTTTCTTAGTGACTAAAAGAAGAAATATTAAAGCAAAACCTACTTGGTTACTAAGCAATAAAGTAGTAACTCCATCTGGGTTTTTTTAATGGTCAAGGAGAATTCTGACTCTGGGTATGTGGCCCCAGAAATTAACTTTTTAGGCAGTAACCTTATCATTAGTTTATGGATGTAAAGGAGTTGTTTCAAAACACCACAGAGATTGTGCCTGTATGACAAGGTAAAAAGAGGGAAAGTTATTTTTAATTTGTAAAGAAATACTTCAAAAATAAATTCTCTTTACTGTGTCTTGTATTGCTCAAGACTAAAAAGCAAAATCTTCAGGAGGCAGTACAATTATTTCCCAGGTTGTTTTGTCACCTGACGTGTGCCTGATGGCCGTGTCGGCCCAGCAGCCACAGACATGCTCTGAGCAACAGCAGAGTTTGTGGGAAACCAAACAAATCCATGTGGCACTCAACAGGAAAACAAGAAAGACTACAGGTCAGCTTTATGAGTCCACATAAAGGCAGGTAAAGGTGTGTGGGCCTGGAGAATCCCAGCAAGTGATGGGAAGTGGCCACAGCTGAAGGATCTGTCTCTCTAGTGAAACACTGAGCTCCTAGGAAGGACTCAGGGCATGCTCGGAGGTCACTACTGGCACAATTTGCAAGCATAAACTATAAATTGTGTAACCTTAATCTCTCTCCTGCTCATCTGAATTTATCCTGCATTTCCATGTATTTCCATATCTTCCTGAAGAGCACTCCAGCTCGCTGCTTTTCAGCATAGTCAACTAAAAAAAGAGAATTATTTCCATATACCAAAATGGTAACTGTCCATGAGAAATACAGGCTTTGAAACGTGCCAAGAACTAAATATAATCTTAAAAAAAAAAATCAGAGGATATGTAATCTCATAAAATTTCTCCAAGACATACTAGCCTGAACTGGGAGGAAAGAAACTGAGCTGTCAGCCTCCCCAGAATTAGCCAAGATGTTGGAGGAGATGAAGAGGTCCTTGGTTAAGTAAACATTTATTGGGCTTTTCATTAATAGCTTTACTTTCTATTTTGTAATCAGTAAAATTAAACTCTTAGATCATTTAGAATAAACGTATATTTATTCTAGAACAAACAGATCAGAAGATTTTTTTTCAAACAGTAATGTTTGATTGTGAAGTATAATAAATCTAGAATGCTTTTACACTCATAGAGCAAACAGAGATCTGGAGTCAAAAGTTTTAAGGCTCAACATAAGCACACTCAGGGGTGAGAAAGGGCCCCACAATTCTGCCAAAGGCAGTTGGGGACCTGGTAATCCAAACACAGGTGCAGAAGAATTGTCTTCTCGAGGTAAAGCGTATAAGCAGTGAGAGATACTTGACTGACTGTGATTTGGAATATTCTACAGTGCTCCTCAGACTTTTTGACATCTTATTTTTTGTTTGTAAATGTATTAAATTAGTATTTAAAAGACTCTACTGAAAGTGAGGCTAATTGGGGTAAACTTTGTAAATACAAAGACTTAAAAACAAACATACTTTTCACAGGACATGTGAATTATATAAAGTCATAGGATAGGGTAAGAAACAGATTTAAATTGCTTTTTCAGTATCACATAGCATGACAGGGACAGAGCTTACAGATAATCCAGAGATATATCCATGTAGTAAACTATTTATGACTTTGCTCCCATCCCTCCCTGGATGGGTGGTAGCCATCTACACTCCCAACTGCCAATGCTTTGCTGACAGCTCCATTGCACATCTGCACTCCCAGACTTCTCTCCAGCCAAAACCACATCTAACATTTCCAACTGCAATAACTCACAATTAAAACACAGGCAGCACTCATTTCCACCCCCAGCTCTGTCCTTTCCTTCCTACTGTGTCACAGTCAATACCACAGCGGTCTCTCCTCGTAGATCCCTACCCTAGCACTGAAGCCCTACCCCTAATATACTTCTTCCTCCAAATCAATTTCTAAAGTTGTTTTTTAACTCCTTTTAGAGTCAACACCCTCCTCTCCCGTCATAAAAGTCTCCACACACCACTCACAAGCACAGCACGTTGTAAAATGCATCTGTGCTTTCTCTGATCAAATTCCATCTCTGTATTTTGAGCCTCTCTACCATCAACCAGCTGCACTTTTTTTCCACCTAATATCTGGCCTTTTCTTCCAGGACCTGCACAGCTCTCCTCCCCAATACCTGCCTTCTTTCACATCTCCTCTGCTTTGGTTGTCATGGCTACAACACCAGCCTCACATTCAGGCTTACTTTTCCCCATTGGCAATTTCAGGCTGTCTTTCAAGAAGCCCATGATATTTCAAACTGATTTAAATACCCAATCCTGCCTAAAGACCAACATCTATCATGACATCTATAAAAATATGCCAGATTTTCAGTTTTGCCAAACATCAGCAAAGATGATCTGTGATTTCCAAAGCTTTTGAATGATGGGTCTTCAGTGTAGTCTCAACATTTTCTTGCAGACCACCAAACACCCTGTCATTAAAATCATAGTTCAGAACTCCAGTAAAGCAACGGCATCTTGTGGGCTTGCCTGCATATTCCTTATGGTAGCCTCGGAATGAAGCTTGGAAAATGGAAGGATAGGCATGTGTCTTATTTTCACAGAAATATCTTCAGATCAAGGAGACTTAGTCACAGCACCCACTCTGCCAGCATTCCAGAAGGACACTACCCTCAGTCACACGGGGTGAGTGTTGGGAGTGTCCTGTGCAGGGACAGGAGTTGGACTCGATGATCCTTTGGGGTCCCTTCCAGCTCGGGTGATTCTATGATTAACAGGCAGGATTCAGGCTAAGTTCAAGCCACAAGCTTAATGTTGTTTCTCCTAGATTTTGATAATGTCTCTAATCCGACTTACAGCCTTGATACCACAAAATACTAACCATTTTTAAATAGATAAGGTGTAGGCAAAAAATTAGGTGGTGGGTTGTCAAAGTTTTATTAACAGAGATATGTTCAATTTGTATCATTGATTTTCTAGGAAACAGTAAGTTACTCTGAATGTACTCATTCCTCACCTTGGTGTACCCATTGCTGCTGTTAACACAGCATCAGCTACCAGCCTTCACCTTTGAACAGTTTTCAGTGGAAGGGGCAAGAAGAAAGGGGTACACATCCACTGTCACCAGTGGCATTGTTCAACACCATGACAGGTTCTCACTCGCACAGTGTCAGCCTCACTGATAACAGGCTGCTTTACACCTGGTGTTTTCTTGAGGGAGAATAACCCAGTGACACTGCAGAGAGCACAGGTCCCTGCAGGAGTGGTAGTAACCTGTCCCTCTTACACAGGCATGGTTGATGAACCAGAAGAACTACCTGCCAAGCCCATAAGGTGTGACCCTGGAAAGTTGCAGTGGGCAATTACTTCTTGGGATTTTTATCATTTTATTTTCCCCAACGTTTTTTCAAGGTTAAGCTTTGATGTCCAGAGGAAGGGCAAAACAGGATTTGTCTTTCCTTATCTATCACACAGAGTTATGGAGCAATTGCTGCCTAACAATCTACTGGTTGAGCACTTGGGCACATAGATACAGGACAAAGATAACTTGTGGTCTCTGGGAGGTCCAGATCTTGAGCTCTGTTGTAGTGGCTCATCTCAACTCATCCCTACCTTGTTGTGAAAGTAAGGTGAAATGACAACACTTCCCAAATAAACAGCGACTCCTTTTCTTTGCTATCTTCAAACAGCAGCAGACTAAAGGATGAACCAAAATCCCCACACTTTATGGTTACTTAGTTCTCTCTATTTTAGCGAAAACAACAGAACCTTTCATGTCAAAGGACTGAAAAACCCAGGCAGTGAAATACACGCATCACAGGTCCACTGTAGTTCACACAGTCAGGTGTGCAAGCTGCACCACATTGCACTCATGGAAATTCAGCTTTCTCTCCAGGCCTCAGCAGTAGCTTTCTTTGGCTCTCCAGCATGTTGCACGTACATTTTGTAGTTTAAGCAAAGCTTTATTGCTTTGGTTTATAGTTTTCAGCTCCAAGGATAAATATTAATCTAAATGTGTAACTCTGGGATTCTCTCCCTTAACACATCTCTTCTACATCATGCAAATCTGCGTTGGTTCTGGTAAGTCCATCCAAGCTCATGTCTGCCCATCTCCCCTCCAATGCTTGGTAAGGTACTTGCCACTTTCCTTGACAAGACTTCAACAGAAACAGTTGGCACACCTCAACAGATAACTCATTTTTTAAAGTAAAGACTTCATCAGTCCTTTTCTATTTACATTTACAGGGTTGTTGCCATGTAAACTGTCCCTGACAGTCTTTGATTTCTGGCCCAGTGTAAAGGTGAAAAGATGAAGGTAAATAGATATGCAAACAAAACAGAAATTGATACTTATGGAGACTCCATCACACCAAGCAAAGTTCAGAAGCTGTGCATAGACACCTGGGCAACTGTCACTGCAAGCAGTGCAGCTCTCCCTCTCCATCCTTCAATTCACTAACTGGATGTTAGATAATGCATTTATACCTCATATAATGCTATATTTGCAGGTCACAGTAAGACAGCAGGAGATCTCTCTCCAAACAACATTCAATGGGAAAATACAACAATGCATTTTTGCAGCAATGTTTAGCTTAGACCAGGTCAGGAAAAGGATTGTTACTTGTTGGGATGTTTAACTGCTAATATTATTATTTTTATACTTGCATCTTCCTCTTTTCAAACATCATCCTATTATGTTCCCATGCTCAGTTTTCCTTGGGAAAGAGGTCCTTTTGACCCTTCCTGCTTCTTCCCCTGGTGTCCCTCACTTCCTTGGTGGCTCTGCTTTCAGAGATCATTTACTGTTCTGTTCTCCCTCACACAACAGAAGCCACGAACAAACACTGCCAAGTTCATTCCTCCTTCTACAAATGTTAGTGCTTTCTATAAGAAAGTAAGGACAGTTATAAACACATTTGAAAAGAAACAAAAAGAAAACTGGATCCAGATAAGCAGGAAGGATTCCATAGGCTATCAGAGATTTCTTATGCACTCCAAACTTCAAAATTCCCCAGCACTTTTTGCTGCTCTTGTTCCCTTCTAATTAATTCTTCGATGGAGCAATTGGAGTTTGATCAATATAAAAATCTGTGATTTTTCTAATTGTGATTTGCTACAGTTTCCCAAAATTGGTTACTGTAAGAATAAAGACTCACCTTTTCAAACTTCTCATCCGGAAATATTATGATAATGAGCAATGTCTGAACTTCACAAAGGATGCCTGCAATATTGTTACACTATTGAACAGACAGATCATTTATAAAAGAAAAAGGTTGCTTCCAGAAAAGGTATCTTTATGGAGATGCTTAGCCCTCTTTAAATTAACAATTCAGTTTTGTTTCTTATTTTAGGAATTTAACAGGAGACCACATAGCAGTGTGTTATTTCTAAAGGAAATGTTATCTATTGAACACATGGAATAGTTGCTTATCTCTACTCTGTTCCATGTACCATTTTTGCAGGAATAGTCTATAAAAAACTAAGCTTCCCAAAATGAAATATACTTGGCTATGAGTGTGGAATGAGGAGAGAAACTGCAAACCAAAGCCTATTCAATCTAATGCAATTTATACGAATGATCTCACAGCCACAAAAATCCATGTTCAAACACTGTAGTGTTCGGTATCCAACAAATATTCAGAATGGCATCTGCACTCTGCACATGGATGTTGATGTTACAGAACAACAGACACACTGCTAGAGGATTCTTGGAGAGGAGAATCTACAAACATTTATTTTAGGAGGTCAACAGTGCATTCTCACCCTTGACCAAGCTATTTGTGATGCTATTAGGCAGGGCTATTTGCATACATCTATGGTTATTAAAGAGTTCTGAAAGAAAATCTGAGTTTGAAGTTTACCCCAACGTGGAATGTAATTATTTTACTTCCAAACTGAAGCCTTGTAATCAGCTATCCCATAATGCCTGTGCATTTTATGGCACTCACCCTCCAACACTCCAAAGCACTTAAACAGAACAGTTGACTCCAATTTGCATACTTAAAGTACATACTTTTTAGGACCTGGGCCTAATACTTCCTTTCATTGCTTTTATGTATTGCAAATGGTTTCTGTTTTCTTCTGGGTGCAGGATTGCTAATTATGTTTTAGTCCCTGGGCATCCAGCAAATATAATGTAAAACCACAAGCTTATGGCTGTTTTTTTCCAGCAGTTTTGTCCCAGTGCAGGGCAGCAAAAGGTGCAGGTACAGGCTTTCTCTCCAGAACAGCTTCCCCCAAAACATCCAAGCAAAGTAATCTCCTGGCTATGCTAACAGTCATCCAAAACCCTACCATATAATCTAATTGAACTATCGATTCCCAAGCTGGGGCTTCTATTTAACATTCCAGAGAGAAAGAAAAGAGAGAAAAAAAGATTTTACAGACACAGTAACACAAAGCTGCAAAAACCTTCCTTAGTTTCTGTTGCTTTACGTTCATTTATCATAAAGATTATGAAAAAAAAATGTAGTTGCAGTGATACTGACAGTAACCCCCTCCTTCTCTGAAATATATTCTCCTTTTTATTTCAAGCTGCAAATTCCTGAGCAGGGAATATCCATTTTCCTTTATAAAAACGGAGTCTAACTGCAAGGAAGAACAGAAGAATAGAAAATGCTCCATCACAGCATCACCTCACATTGCTTATGCACCCAGACAACTGGTAGTATTATTGGTATGACACAGTCTATCCCAGCGGTTTTTATTTCTTTAGTTTGTACATTTTTTTTTTATTTAAGAGGGAAAAAAATAAGCATGCAACTTGCATTTAAAAAAATTCCATCAGAAACCTACTTTATCTTTCATTCAGATTGCAAGATCAACAAACTCCCTCGACAATTATTTCCTATGAATGTTAATTAAGTTACTACTACACTGTGTTCACTAATGTTTTAGAAATAACACAAGCATTCTGGGGACAGGATATTAGTGCCATGGAATCAGAAAAAATATCCTAACCATTTGACCAACAACAGAGGTTCTGTTTTTGTAATTTTCTAAGTGCAAACCTTATATCTATTTTACGGAAAGCTATATATGCTCATAGAAATATCCATATTTTTGATAAAGTGAGTCAGGATTATTCATACCAATAGCAAAGGTATTGACTTACAAAATATCCTGCACTGTTGTCTGATCTCAGAATATTTCATATAAATGTAAATGGAAGAACTTAAATAAGAAAATGTCTTCATTTATCTCAATGGCATTGTGAGATTTGTTCTTGCTGGTCAAAGCATTTTCTTAAAACATACTTAAGGTATAGGATTAAAAGTTCTCGTCAACTGTTTCTTAGGTAGATTTATGCATTTGGAGATCTTTTAAGTCACAAATTAAGCAACTCTAGGAAGGCAAGTTGTTCACAGAATAATTTAAAATCAGCTACAAAAGCGTTTCTAGTTTGATCTTTAAAATGCTGCTATTGTCAGAAAATAACACTGGGAGTCCTTCGTACCACACCTCTTCATGGTTAATTTGTAAGTTATAACAAGCCACATCCTGTCTGTCAGCCCCTGAAACTTCCCTAAACAGTTAAACATGTTGATAGTTAAGAGCTACAGTTGACTTCAGTCTTGTGCTTTTGGTTTTGGGCAACGAAGCTGAAAAACAAGATATCTGGCAACACCCTAGACTGTTCCTGCTTATTTTCCACTGGGATCACAAGAGTGGAAATTTTAATCTTATGTAGGACACCAACAAATCATCAAGGGAAAAGAAGTCTTTCTACTGGTGAGGTCCATAGGCACATCAAGGGAATGGAGAGGCATAAAAGCCTTGGCAGAGATTTCCCCAGAGAAGAAATTATTTCCTTAGAGTCCCTTAGCAAGCTGTGATGAAGGAGCAGCTGTGTTAAGACAGCCAAAGATATCCATCAGGAAAAGCACTGCTGCAGGCAGCAGCACTGCACTGTTGTGGCAACACAAGGAACCCACTGGAACTGCAACAGAGGTGATCCCAACTTTTGCAGGAACCCCTTCCAGAGAAGCCCAGGGTTAGGTGGGCAAAAAGGAAGCAAATTAACTACCATAATGCCATTTCCTCTTAACAGGCTTTAAAAAAAAACTCTTGGCCCATATTTTTGGTGAGAACTGTGCATCAAACACCGTGCCCAGCCTAAAAGCAATGATTGCTTCAGGAGAGAAACCACTGGCTGAGAAGGAGCCTAAGGGAAAATACAGCCCCACCACAGCTTGTAAACACCAGCCCACATCAGCCAGAGGTTCATGATCGATCCAGGGAGGAGAATAGCTGGAGAGGAAGGTGTGAAAGCACAGACATGTGGCATCAAGGAATCAATCAAAGGTCAGGAGTACTTATATTGCCATAAACATCACTAACTCCTTTGGTGCTAGTTGAATATTTACTGCAAAACTGGAAAGTTGCTGAATCCCACAACCTCATGTCTGTTCAGAGATGAGGGTGGGGACATTACCGGCATCATTGGTGCAAAAAGGTATTTTGCTGATGGATTTTATTCAAGGTTTTCTCATGAATGATGATCTGTTCTTGACATTTTGTGTGAGTTCTAAAACTCGTATAGTTATACATAGGTAACTATTCAGGTCTGGCTCTCATTCCATCATGTTTTCTAACTATTTAGTAGCAAATTGTTTTGAAATTACTCTTATTCTATTGGCAGCAATTTGGTCTAACACAATGTCAGCTCCATGAGAAGTGCCCATAGTATGGAAAGTGAAGAGGGCCATCTGCACTCCTTTTTGGATTTGTTCACTGCTAAAAGTGATGACATAAGACTGTGGGAGACCTGGAACACATTGACAAAATTCTATGGGTATTAGAGGAGAATTCATAAGTAAAGATAGAGAGACCCCAGCAGAAGGCTACCTTAGCTTTGATTCTCTGCAACAGCTAACAGAAATCATGAGATGATATCTAAGTCCTCCTCCATTAACTGTCCATTTCAATTCTTTATTATTATTTTTTCCTGTTATTAAGGAATCATCAAGAGAAACTGCTTATCATCTGCATCATAAACCTGATAAAATACATTCATTCTACATCATCCTCCCACCTCTTGAATTTTGAGGCCTTCACTATGACTGTCAGTGCTACTTCTATTGATAATTGATAAAATACATAAATCCTGAATGGCTAGATATATCTTTTTCCTATTCAGTAGAAAGGAACTTTCACTCAGGAATCTGGCTGCAGTGAAACTGTGCCCTGTTCAGTGGAGTACAGAGCAATGGTCTGTAATGATTCTCTTGCGTTTCTGCAATACAGAACTGTCCTGGCCCAGTCATGCTCCTACTCAAGTTTATTGAAATGGGCTTTGACATGGAATACTTTCACCCCACCAGCCCATTTACTAGAAAGTGCAGCTTCACCTGGTGACTACTAATGTGGAACGTTTTTGTTAGGCAATGCTGAAAAGCACCTTCAAAAGCACACTGGAAAGGACATAGGCTGCAAATTCAGGCAATGGAAACAAGCTTTTTAGCCATATAAAACGCTGCAATTCCTTCCCCCCTCCTTTACAAGGCATTGTACTTCACTGACACTGCCAAAATGAAATACACAAAGAAAATGGAATTTGAAGTGCACCTTTCTCCTCAGCACAACTACAACAATTACACACACTTTACAATGCACCAACATCACTACTAATCCACTTATTGAGGGCATCAGTGGTGTCCATCGTGTCAGAGGCTGTGAAGCTACAGTCTGGAATTTGACTACATGACAAAGCTCCTCCTCCTGTTCCTCTCTGATTTCTGTGCTGACAGGAGAAGGTGCAACTGAAGATTTTCAGAGCTGATAGAATCTTGGAGATTGCCAGTGACAGAAAGGTTCAAGTATTAGTTCCAGTGGCGGTAGCACAGTCCAATGAACTCTTTCCCCTTAAGCAGGTCATAATTATGTTTCCACTTTATCTGTTTCTCCACTCTTGCATAAATTCAGAGAACTGGTGCAAGTGTAGGTTGTTTTGAAATGAACAGTGCATTTAAGGTGTTAAAATGGTGATATTCTATTAAATACTCCTTTCACAAGTTGGCAAAGGTCATAGACTGTGTGGTGACAATGCTTCTAATGAAACTAGTAAATTCTTATCAAGTAATCATCTGAATGGGAAGCAGAAATAAATGTAGCTTGAAAAAAATCTTATATTGTTGTATTTACTTTTTCTGAAATTTGTTTTTATGAAAAAGTGGAAAGTTGAGCTGCTTAACACAACCACATCAATCAACAAACATAAGATTTTGACTGTATCTCCTATTACAATGTTAGAACTCAGCCATTTTTTGCTTATTTTTCTTTTCTCCTTCCAAAAACGCTTTGCAACACCTTGAGCATGAAAGCAGCCAAATAAAACCTGTCTATTCTTTCCAGTCTTCTGAAACTACATGAATGACAAGGAAAGAGGATGGTAAAGCTTCAAAAGTTTCATTGCATTATACTGATTGCCTACAAGTGCTGTTTTACTTCCTTCCATTAATTTGTCTTTATAGTGTGCAGAGGCAGCCTTGCAACAATAATTTCCCCCGTGCAAAATCATTATTTCAGCACAGAAGCAATCCTTCTGGACACCCATCCAGCGAGCACACCTGAATATTTGGGGAGCTGGCAAAGAAGCTAGTGCTGAGGAAATTCTTGATGGCAAGAAGAATTTGATTTCTACATTTGAATTTTAAAAGGAGCAAATTTTGTTTGCAAACAGCTCCGGAAGAACAAGGTACATTCTGCCCTAAATTCTTGAGCAGCTTTATTTCCCTTTCTAACACTACCTTTTTCTCCACAGTCACCTGCTGCCATTTATACACACACAGAAAGAAAACTCACTAATGATGTTCACAGGCTCACAAATCTACAGCAATCTCTTCTTCTTCATCTGATTTCTCTGAGAGTTCATCTCATAGGGCTGTAAATAAAGAAGGACCAATGACAGCCAGAGAGCCACGAGGCACTTCCATCTATCAATTTGGCACTGCACCTTTACCACAGGTGAAGAAATGTCAAATAATATTTGCAGTAAGGTACGTATTCCCATAAGCATTAGCAGGAGCTTATTGGCTGCAGATTTCTGTTCCTGTGTGTTTTTCTTCAGTGGGAACAATTTCAGCAGGAATTGGGAAGGCACACACCTTGTGCACCTTTTTTTCCTTTAGGTGACTGGTTTCCATGAGGACCCAAGGTAGAAGTGTTATGAGACACTTGAAAGACAACAGCTGTCTACCACAAATAGGTAGTAAGTTCAGGGTTGTCAGTAAAGATAGGAACACTGGCACATAAAATAATAGTAGTAAATAACTGAAGCAAAGAGGAGTGTCAGATGAGACAGCCGAATTGGCATGTGAGTCTATCACGAGATGTTGAGAGCAAGGTTGGCGTGGAGAACCAGGCTCTCTTCTGTCATCATTTACAGTCTCTCTCCTCCTCTTAAACTGAAAAGAATCAGACAGGCAATACCATGTCTAGCAACACATATTTAATCTCAGTGACCTGCAGGTGCTTGTGCCCCCTAACATTAGGGCAGGGGCTGGGTGGTGGAGGTTTATCTAACACTGCTGCCTACCCAGAGCTAAGGTTCTGACAGAAATTGTTGTTTGCTTCCAGTATTTCTTCTCCTTAGCCAACACAAAATTTACACCACTACCTTGCTTACACTGACAGCTTAACACATACCAGAACTACATTTCACAAGTAATCTCTATTTCCTTGCACATGTAACCCTCCAGTCTTCCTCCTCATGAGCTTGGCAGGAGGTATTCAGCAATGAAAGAGGGAAAGAGCCTTCTTCTCAGTACCTTTTGGTGCCAGCCAGCAGTACCAATCTCCTAACACAGCCAGCGCTGGAACGCTCTCCATTGTCCTCTATATTCCTAAATCGTGTCCTTCACATCACTGTGCAATCACAGAGAGTTAAATTTCTACACTGGCACCTCAAAGCCAGAGCTCTATCTCGGGAAAGAAAATTACACAGGTTTTGTGGCAGTCAACACACTTTACAACGTAAGGAAAAGAGCAAAATTCTGCCCACAAGGGAAATACTGCAAGGGCAGCAACCCAAGAGATAATTTGGGGTGAGAGGCTATGAGGTTTAGAATAAATAAATAAATGGACCAGTACATAAACACAACTGAGGAAAAACAAACATTCAGGCAGGTTTGGCTGCTTCATTATTTACCCTGATGGTTTTCAGACATCGTCACTCTCAAGCACTTAAAACACATAACAAAAATATTTGCTACTCCCTTAAGCCATTTCTAGCCTACCTGCCCAGGGCACAGTCACAACTCCCTTGCAACTGCAAGCCCTAGTATTGTGTTAATAATTTTTCCCCCAATTCTATCCAGACACTGCAAGAAACTTGAAAGGAAATTCAAAAAATTAGAAAGGCAAAGGGATCTTTCAATATATGCTGTCAAACAGATTGAGACCTTAATCCTGGGTGCCTTTTTTTCCTCCTTCCATAGCACCTTTCAAGATTTTTCTGTTCGGTAACACAAAGATGCTCAACCTGAAAAATGAATTTTTACCACGTGCTTTTTTAAAACATGGTGATTTGAGCAAAAAATTCTCCCACTAACTTAACAACTGTGCCCAGAAATTGTACCTCACAAATTTGATGAGGAAGTGACTTTCAGCCTGTTACCGCTTAACTCAGCGCCGCTTCCTCGCTGCAGGGCAATTTTGTCCAATGCACTAATTCAGAACTGTTGCCAACAGAGTGTTCAAGCCACTTTTTCACTTAATCATTGTGGACCCAGGCAGGAAGGGCCATTGAGGAAGAAACACATCATTGATATTTGTAAAAGCTAGATGTATTTATTCCACTACACATAAAATCTTAATGTGTTAAATGACCAACGCTCTCACAGTATCAGTGTCATAAGGTTGGAAAGGACCTCTGAGATCATCAAGTCCAACCTATAACCCAACACTAACACCAACACTAACACCAACCATCACCTAAACCATGGCACTCAGTGCCTCATCCAGTCTCCCCTTAAACCCCTCCAGGGTCGGTGACTCCACCCCCTCCCTGGGCAGCCCATTCCAATGACCAATCACCCTTTCAGTGAAGAACTTTTTCCTCACATCAAGTCTAACCTTTCCCTGACAAAGCTTGAGTCCCTGCCCTCCAGTTCTGTCACTGGTCACCTGAGAGAAGAGACCAACCCCTGCCCGACTACAACCTCCTTTTAGGGAGTTGTAGAGAGCAATGAGGTCTCCCCTGAGCCTCCTCTTCTCCAGACTAAACAGCCCCAGCTCCCTCAGTCACTCCTCATAGGGCTTGTGCTCCAGCCCCTTCACCATCTTTGTTGTCCTCCTCTGGACACTCTCCAGCATCCTGACATCTTTCCCTAACTGGGGGGCCCAGAACTGGACACAATATTCAAGGTGAGGCCTGACCAGTGCCGAGTACAGGGGGACCATAACTCCCCTGGTCCTGCTGGCCACACTATTCCTGATGCAGGCCAGGATGCCATTGGCCTTCTTGGCCACCTGGGCACACTGCTGGCTCATGGTGAGCTTCCTGTCCACCAGCACTCCCAGGTCCCTTTCTGCCTGACTCCTCTCCAGCCACTCTGTCCCCAGTCTGTAGCTCTGCATGGGATTGTTGTGTCCAAAATGAAGTACCCGACATTTGGACTCATTAAACATCATCCCATTAGAATCAGCCCAGCTCTCCAGTCTGTCCAGGTCCCTCTGCAGGGCCATCCTACCCTCTAGCAGATCAAGCCTCTCCTGACACAAGGGGAGACAGAAAACACTCCCCAGTTCACAGACCACAGTTTAGAGGACAAAGATGTAGGAATGTTTCTCACATAATATTTCTATTTGCTCTTTGTGTTAATTCATCATTAACTCCAGTAAATATCAGTAGTGTCCTTGTTCATATAGGGACAGCTAAAAAAATTAAACCAAATGAATACCTAATAGGACTAATTAAACTAAGTTTAAGCAGCTTCTGTGAAAATCATATTTTAAAATTTTTTTCATGCAAAAAATAAACCACTTCAAAATTAAATTTCAAGTTAAAAAAGGCCTAAGAGAAGGGTTAAACTGTCTCATTAAAACATTAATTTTACAGCGTTTTTTCAACCAGAATTTATTGCAGTACCCTCTGAAGTCTGAGGAGAAGAGATATTCTCCTCATCTCTACTTATCCAGCTAGCAAACTCAGTGATTAGATAGTGAAAAATAGAGCAACCACCTATAACCTGAAAAAACTATAAACTTATTTTGCACCTCCAAGATTAGGACTAGAATTAGGCATTAGGGAATGAAATCTACTATTCCAAAATCCTGGCAGATTCAGTTCCCAGAAGATTCTACATCAGTTTCTTTGTTGCAGAAAATACTCATTTTGTTAATTAATTGAGGTCTTTACATGAAACATATTTTGATAAACTTTTTTACTTCTAAATTCAACACATAATTTAACTTTATTTTTAAATTCACAGTACCATTTTATATCTATTAACTGAACACTTCAAAGAATATTACAAATACAAGTCACTGGAGTGGTTAAATATTCAGTGCTTGGATCTATTTCAGACAATAATCTGAATATGTGCCTTATTCTTTATGAATATCTTAAATAATATGTACAGGGGTAACCAGCAAATGATTCTTTCATTGTGAAAGCAATATTTTGGGCAAATCAACACTCAATGGCAACTTCAACTTTCAAAACACAAGTTCATTGCCTATCAACTGACCCAAACTAACACTCCTTTAAGAGAGCAGTGGATGGTGGGGAAAAAGCCTCTTTAAAGTCTATTACTTAAAACAAGTTTTTCCTGCTTCAGGCTTTAAATCAGTAATAAAAATAGCTATTTAAATTACTTTCATGTCAATCCATCCACCACGATCTGCAGAGAGATATTTAAGAAGGCAAAAAGACAGGCTAAAGAATATCCTCATTTGCCTTACTGTCAAACCTGGTATGGTTCATATTTATTATGTTACATTTATATTTCTTAAAATTCTTATTTTTTATTCATTGGGTATTTCAATGGAGAAAGATATATACATTATTATAAACACAAAGGATTTTTGTATTTGCCAAAGAAGAGGGAAAAATGTATGCATTTGAAAAAACACATTGAAGAGGTGACATATGACTAAAAGCCTCCATTGTAATAAAAAGATTATAACAGCAACACTTGGCAACCAGGAGAAGCACAACACCTGTGTGATTATCCCCGACTTCTCTGAGTAAAGAAGCAAGACAGAAAATAGTGTGAAATTAAAAATAGATTCTGTAAATCAATTAAAAACCCCACCAGCACCACATACTTCATACTGTATAAAATTAAAACCTACTCAGGAAAAGAACACCACAAAAAAGGAATTAAGGATGTCTATAGAAATAATTTCCAGAGAGCTCAGGAGTCTGCAAACCTTTCAGAAAACACTTCAAGGCCCAGAATGAGATGCACACTACTTCTGCCTTCTGTCTTGCTCCTCCAGCCTTCCCTAATTCTTTAAATTCTCCTCCCAGTAAAGGCACAGCAGAGGATTCTATGGAACACCTCATGCTTGTCTCTCTTAACTGGGAACTACCTCGCAGGTGCAATAGACCCTGCAAAAACCTGCAAGCAGATGCTAAGAACTATGCTTGTCTGCACTGGATGCTCACGCTTGACCAAACTAACATGAAGACATGTAAGCTCTGCTTTCCTGTAGAGCACAAATGGACATAAACAGAGTCCCCAGTGACAGAGAGGACAAATTGCTCTTGGGTACCTGTTAGAGGGTTGCTAATGTTAAAAAAGCTAAGCTACCAAATGAACAAACCAACCTTAGTTAAGGTAGAGGCAAGGTTGGCTCCGAGGCACTTCCTGGCAAGATTATTACCATTGGAAAAATAAACAAATAAAATTGCTATTCAGCTATTGCCAAAAATCATTTGTGTCACTGTCCAGGCTCTAAAATCCCAGATATTCACCCAGGCTGGCTCTGTACCAGGAGCTTCCTCAGCCTTTCAAGTACACGTGGCAGCAGTGCAGAATTCAGTCACAGAGCTGTAGGTCTGCTCTCTCCACAAAGGATAATGTGTGATATCATCAATAACAGGCCAGGGCCCTCAGCAATAGTTGGAAAGCACCTATTGCAGTGTTTAACTGAGAACAACTATAATTACAAAAAAATAGCCGTGTGGCAACATCAGGAACTAATCTTAAATTTGTGCATCAAAACAACCATATATCATAAGGCAGACACAAAAAGCAGTGTATTCCTTAAAAAGAAAAGGTTGCATATTGTGGTTTCATGATTGTTGGGTGAGAGGTGACAACAGTGTGAGATCTATTTGATCCAAAGTCTTAGCTGAGGGGATTCTCTATTTTTAGCAACAGTAATGATAGGAAGTGGATGAGGAACTGCATTTTTGCAGTAGGCCGCAGAACAAGCTTGCCACACCTTTCTGTGAACTGCCTGCTCTTCCTTTCATCTTGTCATGCCTTTCCACATGAATTAGCCCACCTGGATGTATTAACCCAATTGCACATTAAAGGTTTTTAAATAATAGACACATATTTCTAAGCACCATTGTATAGACAATAGGAGGAAAATATGAATTATCACATCAGAGTACCTCAATAGGCAGTTGGGCTACAAGTTTGTAAATCTGGCTAAATCCATCCATTTATTTTGACATATTCATTTCTTCATGTCTAATGAAATGAAGAGTTCATACCTTGGCTTACATTTCAATATTTAGACATCTCCAAGACTCACAGAATTACAGACACATGTACAAATAAGGACCAGCTCAGAGAAAACTGGCACAGTTGGGGAAGGCACATGCTTCTGAAAAGCAGCAGACATGAATCAAAAATACCCCAGAAATAAAGGAATCCCAAAGGTACTGTTAAAACTCACATGCCTGACAACAAAACCGCAATGACTAATCTGTGTGTGAAGCCTGGAAACTGAATTCCAGGACAATAGATTAAAATTAGGGAATAGAGGGAAGAACCCTTTCACACCAGAGCAACAACCACGTCGCCTCCCTGGCGACTGCAGCCTAAGCAAGTCCCCCAGGGAGTCCTACCCAAAAAATCTTTGCACAGCCACTCATCACCTCCACATCACAGCAGGACATGTGCTGGAAGGGGTTGGCAAGGAGAGCATGTGCTGTACCCTCTGCTTTTTCACTTGAAATAAAGTCAAGTTCCATTTCAGACAATCAAGCTCTTCTCAACTGATGTATAAAATCTGCTGCTAAGACAGGACACTCTGTCGATAATCAAATTAGACATGAATAGGGGGAGGGACATTTCCTTCTGCTATACTCAGATTTGCCAAATTTAGGTGTATTTGTGACATTTAGACAGTTAGAGCCATCCATCAACATCTCTGTCACTAGCTTTGGGTTTGCAAAAATGGAAACAAGATGTTGCCTTGGAATGCATCTTTGCAAAATTCTGCAGATTAAAAAACACCTCGCCACCAGTCCAAGTTTCTGCATGGAACTAGGAGCTACCACTGTGACATGATGAGCTGGGCAGGTGCTGCACTAAAAGACCACACGAATGGTCATTTAATAAAATGTTAATGGTAGGATCCTGAACTGACTCAGATTATCTTTCCTGGTATTTACACAGAGCATCGTTAGGCTATCAAAGCAGAGCACGGTGCAGCTCAGAAAAGCAGGCGGAGTGCTGGGGGGTGGAAGGAATCAGCATTCCAGTGCAGTAATAAAGGTTTCTTTCTCCAATGATAATCAACTCTGCGTAATTAAAATAGCTCAGACTGCTGAACTAATTTTCAGACTGGAGGTTTCTTCCTGTAGCAACACTTACACACAAAGTTTCTACTGCGGCTGAATTTAATCGTGAGTCTAATTACAATTTTAATGAACATCTTCAACACTGCATGTAAACTTGCACTTCATAGTCTTGCTGTCAGAGCATTTTAGAAGCTTTCTGCATTTAATATAAAGGATTGTTCTAAAGAGATGTTCATGGTAAAGCAGTATTTTTAAAAGAAAGCATAAACTATATTTGGCAACTTTAAACACTGTTTAAAGTTGATTTAAAATAACTTTAAATTTTAATATGAATATTTCAGAATATTTTTACTATCCATTTAATTAAGGATGAGCATTTGGTCTATTTCTAATCAAGCTGTAACTTCAGCATGGTCCAAACTATCTGCTGAGTTTCCCTTCCTTCCTTTCACTCTTTTCTGTAAATACTTGTATTTACTTGTAGATTTTCTCATTAGAGGGCAAAAACCAATACAGGAAATTCTTTCTTTCACAGGAGAGAAGCCAGATTTAAGAGCCAAGACTTAAAACCCACAGCAATAAAATACCAATTCTATCTGAATTGTCTGATTTTTTAATGTGATTCCAAAAACTCTGCAGCAGCCTCACATAAACCAGAAGGTTATTAATTAAACATCAAAAACAGCTATTCATGATGGAGGTACTTCTTCTATATATACAGTTTAGTTTATTTCACACTCCCCTCCAATTTGCAATGCCCAGACTGGTGCACAATGTACACTTTAGCAGCACAGGTTCCTGATAAAATTAAAAGTGGCCTGGTAAGCTGGCAGGCTGGAGATGACATCTTCAGGTCCCAGGCAGATGTGATGGATTCAAGGTGACGGGATACGAGCATTCTGTAGAACTCTTGCTGTACCCATCAGTACTGAAATTGTCAATGCAGAATGAGCATTTTTATGTTCCAGAGTTAAATTTCAGTTACGGTTTCTATGAGGAAGCCTACTCAGATGTGCTGAAGGTTTCCAGCGTTGAGTTTCTTTCCTCCTGTCCATTCTACCTTTAATTGAGAAAACATCTTTCTTGTTTGCTTTAGGATTTAAATACAGCAGTAACATCTTCAGTTACTGAGTCCTATTCCCTGCTTCTGGATAATAACAGTACATAATCACTTTCACACATTTCTAAAACTTGGCATTAAAACTAGTAAGGTTTCTGGTCGTGTCGCACCAGTCTCACCAGGAGGGTGTTCTAGAACCCTCCCGGTTTACTGGTTGGAAACACCCATTGAATGTTATCCATTAAGTTTCTGTGCAGGAGGATTTCTCCTCCAGACTCTGTCTCGTTGTCCCCTGCTGTGACAATAGCAACTTCTGCCTTCACACTTCAACACAAAGGCTTCTCTCTCCAGCTCCAGGAACTCCCTATGCCAGATAATACCACTGAGACCTCCACCCAGATGTGTCTCGTGGCCCTAGAGATAGGCTGCAACACTGTGAAGCAGGCAGGGTGCTGTGTTCAAAGGAGTTGCACAAGGAATGCTGCTTTTTTCCCCAACTGCTGCTCTCAGCCCCTCCCACCACACTGGATATCAACTAAGCTGAGAGATCTGCTATTTAAGATTGAGGAGAAAAAGATTCAGAACCCTGAAAAGGGTGTATTTCATAACACCTTTTAGAAATGATTCAGAACAAAAACACATTTCAAGATTTCTTTTGCTTTGATTTGCTTCCTTTCTTCAGTTCAAATGCCAATTTTTTCCCCCTCGGGTTTTTTTCCCCTATAACTCGTATTTAACTTCATTAAGAGTAAAACGTTGCTTTTAAAATTCAGAAATGTATTTAGAAACAGTGGAACTCCTTAATCTGTGCATTTCCTGGATAAATTCAGCCACGTTTCAGTAGAAGTGTGAATGCCAGAAGAAGAGGTTAATTTTTAACTTAGATTTCTTTACTCTGAAGAGCAACAGCTCGGTATTGGATTATGTGTATCTTCAACTGTGTTGTAAGGATTAGAGACAAGAAAGGAGAAGCTTCTGTTTCTCTGTGAGTCTCTTACGTCTAAATTTGCCCTATTAGACAAATATCTCCAACCTAAGAAGTAACACAGGTAGTAATAATTAGCCCTGCTCTCAGTGTGGAGGCCATTTATTACTTGATTAACTACCAGCACAAAAATACTGTCCAGAGTTTAAAAAAGAGAACAGAAAAAAAAAAAACCAAAGCTCAAATGCAACAAAACTAAAGTTTCTCAGGAATTCGCCAGTGTTAACTCTGCTTGTCCTTGCAACAGTCCAACTAAGAGGTGATGCTGCAACGGAAGGCGCAGCCAGACAACCAGCGGTCGGTGAGGAAGCCTGTGGTACCTACAATCCCGTGCTGTGCCACACAGAAGTAGCCATAACCAAAATGCTGGATGATGCAGGTCTGTAGATGTGATTACAAGGTTACCCTAAACTGATCCAACTACAAACCAGTGCAGAAAGGCCCAGCTGCATTCCCAGCTGCATGTTGCCACCTCTTCCTTCTGCCTGTTCAAACAAGCTCACTCACCTAACACGGAAACGCAAACTCCTTAGTTGTCTTTGTCAGACTGGCAGGCAGGTCTGGCTGATTGGGAAGGTGTGCATTGGTACAGCTCAGAAACAGTGATAGAATCATAGAATCATCAGGTTGGAAACAACTTCTGAGATCAAGTCCAACAGTCCCTGCCCACTACTAAACCATGTCTCTAAGCAGCTCATCAACTTGTCTTTTAAACCCCTCCAGGCATGGGGACTCAGCCACCTCCCTGGCAGCTGTGCCAGGGCCTGAGAACCCTTTCAGGGAAGAATTTTTTCCTAATATCCTGTCTGAACCCCCCCTGGTGAAACTTGTGGCCATCACCTCTCTTCCCAGCACCTGTCACTTGAGAGAAGACACCAACACCCACCTCTCTACAGCCTCCTTTCAGGCAGTTTTAGACAGTGATGAGGTCTCCCCTCAGCTTCCTCTTCTCCAGGCTGAACAACCCCAGTTGCCTCAGCTGCTCCTCATAGGACTTGTTCTCCAGCCCCTTCCCCAGCCAGGTAAGTACAACGACTTCTCTGAAGGTGGCAGCCTCTTGCAGTTAAATTTGCTCAAACTGCTGTGACACCTGAACTATGCCCACAAATTTGACTCTAGCTTCACTATAGCAACAGATGCAATAATGGCATTTTTGATTTTTATATTATACCTACAGTGGAAGAAGGAGAGCTGGAAATACCTACAAAAAGAAAAAAATAAGGAAGTTCACATAGCTCTTCAGATGTACTTGCAAAGAATTAATAGGAGCCAAAAAATAAGATGATACGCAGGAGGTGGTCTGATTTTTGACATAGCACTGGGTGATTCAGAGCAGAAATGTTTAGCAGTTATCAGCTATCTTAGACATAGAAGTCTAAGTATGAAACCAGAAATCTGAGCACTACATTCCTTGTAAAAATGAAACATGTGAAGTGTGTGCTTTTAATCAGGGCACAGAAGAATGTGAATTTCCAGAGGGGGTGGTGACCAATCTAATCCAGTTTTGCACATCTAACTAGGACTAGATAGGAGCTAAGATTGTAACTGAGATTTGGAACTAAAACTGGGTGTTCACTGGAAAACACAGAATTAACCCTGAAGTATGCAATTAGAATTTACAAAAACCACAGTTGTCCAATACATTATGAAGACAATGGGATTACGAAAGGTAAGCATTTAATATGACACTGAAGTCAGGATTAAGGAAACACATCAGAAGAAAGATGTCATGAAAAAGGTTAGGGGGGGAATAATGTGGGCTGCTGACCAAGAAAAATCACCATCTCTTCCAGCTCACTGCTCCAGTACAGGTGAATAGTCTGTAATCTGATTTTAATCAAGCAGGACATTCCTTTCTTGTACAACAACTCAGCCCATGCACCAGGGAGTAGTTAGGAAAGGGTAATAGAACATAAAATGGGTGAAAAATGCAACTTACAGGAATAACAGTTCCTTCTGGGGAGGGAACAAAGCACTGAACACATGCTTGAGAAAGAACTGCAATAACACCAGTGAAAAAGAAGTAATTGGTATCATGTTTAAAACTCATCCTACATTCAGTCTTATCTGGCAGATAGGCCAACTGGCTAAAGGAGAGTCTGAATCAATCTTCAAAGTTTTCACCTCAAAAACCAAAATATAGCTCATTCCATCACCTGTAGAAATGTTGCTCTGACGACAGAAGCCAAAAGAGGAGCACAGAAGAGAGAAACAGATGATGGAGTGAGTACACACACTGCATTGTTTTAAAAATGGAAAAAAATAAAAGAGAGGCAGAGAGATCATGCTTAGTTTACAGCTAAGTTACACAGCAAGGAGGAGGTATGTAAAAACAGAGCCTTTTTACCACCTGCTGAACAAGGAATAGGAAACAGAAAGGAAGAAAGGAAGGAATATAAAGTATTTCAAATATTTTTCACGTATGATGTGAGATTGTCATAATAAGATATTAAAAAAAGCACATATCCATGCATAACAATAAAAAATTCAAACATTTTTTCATACTCATGTGAATTTCCAAAAATACCCTATTATATCTGAAAACACACAAGTTTGATCATACAAAAAATACTTAGGTTTATCAAGATTATCTTTTAAATTGGGGAAAAAACCACCAGAAGAATATAAATGTAAACTCTAGGCAATTTTTGGCAGAGCTACAATTAAGACAAAGCAAAATGACAGAAATATAAATCTCATGTAAAAAATAACAAATAGGAAAAACATTATCTTAGCAAAGCAGATACGCAAATTGGGGAAGGGTGAATAATCCATACTGAAAAGTGGTTTATGTAATACTTTAAGATGTTGGGATAAATATTCTGGCACTTTCTTTAGTTTCTTCCAAGTCCCCTTGCTGGGGTTTGCTGGAAGGGATTGTGGAATAGGGCTGATTCTGGCTCAGGTTTTCAGGATAGAGCACCGGAGGCTTTCTAAATTGGTCAGCAGTAGATTTTGCCAGCAATCGTCTCAAACTTCCCTAGCTTTCTCCAGGGTGCAAAGTAAGCTGGATCACGTTTCCTGTTTAAATTAATTTGGAATTGCTTTATCCAAAAGTGGCTGGAGTTTGCAAGTTTTTCTGCTTTCCTTTGCTGGAGATGAAATATCACTCTCTGCCTCTACATTTTTCAGAGCCAGTCGCTCCAGCATCTCACGCTACCTACATGACTGGATCCTTCTTGCCTTTGACCACAACTCCTTTATGTTCCATTCTAATTATTTCCTATCCAAGTACAGGTCTATTTCCTGTCAAATTTACCCAGTTCTGAGATCCCATCTGCTTGGCTATATATTCTTTAACAGATTCTGTCTGCTATATGCTGACCTAGTTCAAAGTTACATTTGTTCATTGACTGTTCTGTGCTCCACCTTCTCCCGTGTTTATTTCACCAGCAAATTGTATGGGTTTGCAGTTAGGTCTTTCAGCTAAGGCATTTTTATAGATTAGAAACAGTATAAATCCAAGCATTGATCCCCAGGGACCCCATTTAATACCTTACCTGAATTGAAATACATCCACTTACAATCGCTCTTTATTCCGTATATGTAACCACTGAGCTATTTATCCAATTTCTTACTACTGCATCTCTTGCATCCTTGAAGCTCTTTACTTGGGCAGTCTTGTGACAAACCTTGCTGCTTAAATGTACCACATTATACCCCTGCAGTGTACATTTGAAGTACACTATGGGTACAAATCTGACATTACAAATGTTGGACCGCCTACTGATTTTTCTTCTGCTTATGCCTGCTTTGTTTATCAGAAAAGCAAATCATTCTGTTCTTGCACTGGTAACTCTGTTCTTACACACTGGAAAAATGCACTGATGGAGACCAACTGCCATTTTTTAGCTCTCTAACATGGAGGTTTGGTTGCTCTACGCAGTACACCCCAAACTGTCATCATCAACGAAATGCCTCACAGACAGACCTTAAGCTCCTGCTGAGCTGCACGTTGTTTTTGAAAGCTCTACCATTCCCTGTGGAATGAGGAGGTTTTACTGGGCATTAACAGAGCCCACGTTGAGTGAGTACATCCCATACGAAGGCTTCAAAAGTCCACAACTCTACAATTGCTGTGCAAGCTCAGGTAGAAAAAAGCTAATGCAGCAATGAGAAGAAAAGCTCCAAACCTAGCAAGAATTTCCATGCTGGTGGGGGCAGAAGGGGATTCCCTTATGATAAGTCAAGCAGAGAAGCAGGTCTGATGCCCTCTCCTCACCATGCTCTCAGAGGCTGGCTCTGTTCTCATTGGAGGGTGGACTACACAGGACAGTAGAAGTAGCTCAGCATTTTAAAGTTCTCTTCCCAGCTTTCTATGGTTTTTGTTGAGAAAACAGTCCTTTCTGCTTTCTCCTGGCTTCTCCTAACACCAGGCCTCATGAAGAGGTTGGGGAACTTAACTATTTCTTTAAGGTTTTTTAAGGATTTGGAGAAACCCAGGGCCTAAAGGCAAATAGGTGATGAAACTAAAGGCAGCAATACTGAAACAGAGAAATTAATGTACTGGAGAGAGGAGTGTAAGAACCTCTGGATCTAGACACATAAATGATATAAGAACTACATAATTGATCCCTAATAAGAGAAGCTTCAGTCCTCTCAGAGTGGATGCCAGGATTGAGGATAGGCAGCTGTCAATTCCGTTGCAATAATCTGAGGGTTGGGAGAGGCTCAGAGTTAATTACAATTTTGGAAGCCTCACAACATCAGGCAGACCAAACAACTGATAACTCTGTCAGACCAACAGTTTGGAGGTTAGATGGGGATATTCAGAATCAAAAGGCACACTAAAATAAGCAAATACATCTAAAAATTTGAAGCATATGCACATAAATTCATATTCTGTGATTGTGCCCCTGCACTCAGCACTGGTGAGGCCACCCCTCGAGTACTGGGGTCAGTTCTGGGCCCCTCACTCCAAGAAGGACATTGAGGGGCTGGAGAGTGTCCAGAGAAGGGAACAAGGCCTATGAGGAGAGACTGAGGGACCTGGGGGGGTTTGGTCTGGAGAAGAGGAGGCTGAGGGGAGACCTCATCACTGTCTGCAACTGCCTGAGAGGAGGCTGTGGGGAGGTGGGGGTTGGTCTCTTCTCTCAAGTGACAGGTGATGGGATGAGAGGAAATGGCCTCAAGTTGCACCAGGGCAGGTTCAGAGTGGACATCAGGAAAATTTTTTTCCCTGAAAGGGTTCTCAGGCCCTGGCACAGCTGCCCAGGGAGGGGGTGGAGTCCCCATCCCTGGAGGTGTTTAAAAGGCAGGGAGATGAGTTTCTCAGGAACATGGTTTAGTAAGGGGACAGGGACGGTTGGACTGGATGATCTCAGAGGTCTTTTCCAACCAGATGATTCTATGATTCTTATATATAGATGCACTTTGTGCACACATACCAGCTAACCTCACAGCTCTTTGGAGGTCTGCCTGAAGAGCTGTAATTTTTGGATTTGACTATTCTGTACTTCTAATGGGGTTATTTGTTAATGAATATGAAGCTACTGGTTACCATGCTAAGAGTAGAGTCGCAGAGTTCAAAGGAACTAAATAGGATCTTCTCTTCCTGCTAAACACAACTCAGAAGCTTATTCAAATTATTGCAAATGTGGTATTAGATCACTATTATTTTTCCTCTTTTTCTGATACACCATCTGACACACACCACCAACCACCACCTCCAAATTCTTCTGTTCACAACAGAGAGGGCACCTGAAACATCAGCCTGTCCTCCCCATTTAATATCTTTTCAAATAAACACCTTTGCATTTTTCTATACCACTGCCCAGTCTTGGAGCAGAGCCCTTAAAGTGTCTGCAAAATTTCCTCATTATCCTACTTTGAACTTTCTTTGCATCAAGTCTGTGCTGAGGTGGGATGGGGAGGAGAAAAAAAAAACAAACAGGAGGCAAGAGGAGGTCCAATGCATTTCACCTTCTGCAGAGCTGCAGCAGAAGCCTAAGGCTACAAGTAAAGAATAATTTTGCTCCTGTTCAGCAAGTTGAAGGATTCTTTTTCCCAGCATCCATTAAATAATTCTACATCAAGTTTAGCTATGAAGCCACGACCCCAGAGAAAGGATTTGGCTCTAAGCCAAGTGTTTTTCATATTGTTTCACTTTCCTGGTATAAAATATTTAAGAAAACATAATTTTGCTTAAAATAATTCTATAAAAAAGTCATCACATTCCTGTCTTTTTTATATGTAGCAGAATCAGGTATTTCAAAACGATTTCATTCAGCCTCCCTTACCCGTAAGTTATTGGTACTTGTGAAAGTCTACAGAATCCACGTTGAAAAGCAAACCAATAAAAAAAACCCCAAATCTTAAGGCATTAAACCCCCTTTTCCTCTCATCTGAGTGTTTGTACTACCACCAGCCATTAGAGAATGTGACTGTTGCTACAGAAAACAGATTAGCACTAATAATGCTCTGGTAAACCATGTGGAATATCTGGTCCTTCTGTCTGTTTAGGCTGTGGAAAAGCTCTGCTCTTGCTGAGATTTTTAGAAAATTATGATTATTTAAGAAGTACGAGTGCTTGCTGTTGTAAGTGACATTCTAATTTTGATGAAAAGACTTTATCAGACAGAAAGATTTCAAAGCATTCCTTAAAGATGCTCAGTTTCAATTCACCTCATCTCCTCTGGAAGTTCATTCCATAGCTAAGATTTTTGTTCCCATCCTTTATAGGTGCTTCTGCATCAGGGTTTTTTTTTTAAATAAAAAAAGAAACAAATACACTATAATTCTGAATCTTTATAAAGTAAAAAAATGGTTTAGCTAAGAACAAAACTTTGCAATTTTTATACTTCAGGCAATTGTTTGGGGTTTTTTTTACCAGGAGAATTGATTTCATTTATTCAACTAGTTCATTTGACTTATTTAATAAGAGTTTTCTATATTCCAAGTTTTATATAACCTAAGTTTTGGTCTAAATACGTTTCATAATAAACACATCCTGAATAGTCAGGAACATTAAATCCTTATTTTCAATCCAGTATTTTTGGCGTTTTTAAAATATATCTGGCAAGCAGTCAAACTACATTCATGTTTAAAAAAAGATCTTTAACGCTGCTGTCCTGAATATGCAGCTGTGGAGGATGCCCCCAACAATAAAGTTTTTCCCTTCAGTAGCAGTCACAATGTTTGGACCTTTCCCAAAAGTGGAACTACAAATTCTGCCATATGGCAGCCCAGCTGGGCAAAGTCTGTGAAACTCAAAGTAAGGCACAAGGTGTGTTTTGGGTTGGTTTTGTTTTTTGGTTGTTTTGTTGTGGGTTTTTTTAAATGTGGATTTATTTATTTTTTCATTGTGTTGTTTTATTTTGTTTTCTTCCTGCTTTGCCAAGAAGGTTCATTGATTTTCCCCGGGCTGGCTGCAACAGAGCTTGTTTTCTTCTGCTCAATCTGTTTTAGGGAGGTCATGAAACCACCTGATGTCTGATTTAAAGAGTGAAGGAGAAAGAAATTTGAAGAGGATTCTAGGTCCAAAACTTCATACTTTAGCAGTGTGCACAGGAACCAAAAGGATCCAGAGATCACTCACCTCCTGGTGCCACCACCAGGCACCAGGAATATCTCCTTTGTATGAAGTGAATTAAGAAGTCAGTATATTCAGCATCTGAACTCCTATTGGTTTCCATGAAGAGTGAACAACTCAGCTGTCCCTACAGCCACAAAGAAATTCCTTCAGTCTCCACAGAGGTTCCTGAAGAATCAAGCACCCCAACATGTGAGACAAAGTCAAGCAGACTATTGCAGGGAAGGCAATTCCCCTCGTTCTCTTCCCTCTATTCAGTTGCCTCTCAATCCCTGTTCTGCCAACAAAAAGCTGTCCCCCACAGCCCCCAGGTACAGCCCTCTGATGCTGCAGGGCCAGAACGTCCACCTCCATGCAGAGAGGTCAATCTCATGGCAATCTTCTTCTTTAAGGTTCTCATTTTTAGAGCTGTCAGAAAAAAAAACTTCAGAAACCACTCCATTCTCTGAAAGTAATTAACCTCTTGGAGAATAATGATGTTGCATTTCAGAAGGTCGGTGGTTAAAGGATGAGTGTTTGGGCTTAGCTCACTGGGTACTGAACACTACCTTTGAGACCACAGTGTAATGGTCAAGTCTTGGGTCAGTTTTAGTGGTTTTCAAATGCAGTTCACTTTGCTGCAGTAAACTGCAGCTTTCTTTTTTTTCTTTTAGTACAATACTTCATGCCCACGCTACATTATAGGGTCGAGCACAAAAGCATTTTTGTGTCTGCCAAGGCATTTTGTAATGTTAACATTTGCTAAGACCATCTATTATCATTTCTCAGGCAAACTGGCAGAGACACTGTTGACCCTAGGAATGTAAATGGGGGCTCAAGCTACAGTTGGGAATGCTTAGCTCATAACATCAGGCAAACAATAGTAGCTTTGACTTTAAGGTAAAAATTAAAGCTGTACCTCTGTACTGGAATTTCATAAAGAATAACTATTTATACATATTTTTTCACTTTTGAGAGTTTTTAGTTCCTGTTCTTACAGGACAAATACACCCCAAATTACTAAATACTACAGACATACCAACTTTATTGTTACTTTTGCCTTTTTATTTTAGTTTCTCTGTAGCCTTCATTATTTTTTAGAGAAAAGTAAACTGCAAAGTCTATTACACTGGGTTTTTGGTTTTTTTCTTTTACGGTGCCTGTCCTTGCTCCATTTAAAATATATTGGCAATCACAACCATATTACAGCCAACAGTTGAGTTTTTGACTGACTACTGGGTTTTTTATTGGGGACACTGGGGCTTCCTTAATAAATGAAGATTTACCCCTCCAGATTAATTACTTGGAGGAGGTTTTCTTCAACCTGGTTAAATATTAGACCACCAGCCAGAATCTACAAGGAGACAGTCCACTTTCTGGTGTTAACCACCATAACATCAATCCCTAAATTGGCCCAATCTCACTTACACTGAGGTTTATCACCCCTTGTTCTTGATCAGATTCTTAACCCCACCCACTATCTGACTCAATCTCATTTATTTTAGTGGCATTATCTTCACACAAAGAAACACTTACGAAGTACAAGGGATCTGCAAACTGGTGACTTAGCAGCAAGGTGACATCCTCAGTACCAACAGTTCTGTTCTCTGCATTATTTTGAGTTTTCATGATATTCTTTCTTCCATTTCATTTTAGCCCTTTAATCACTCTTCAGCAATGGAATATGTTGTTCTTTTAAGATTTGCTCAATGGAGTAGCTTTGGATGATTTTGTATTAGCATTTCACAGCATTTTTAAAAAAACATTTTATGATTTATTATAAATTAATCCCTTGTTAAGGCATTTTAACAGTTCAAGATTACCAGTCATCTCCTTTCTCTCTCCTCTTGTTTAACTCCCTGTATCACATTTTAAATAAAAAAAACTCTCAGGAAAAAGTCCATGTCAGTACCGAGAACGACAGGGTCCCAAGCATCAGAAGCATTTCCAGGTGTTATGCTACATTTCAGGCAGTTCTGTGAGAACATTTTAAATTTAAGAGTTTACATTTTATTACTGGTAGAGGGATAATCTCATTGTTTTGAGACAAATTATTTAGCATGGGTTTTATATACAACATTTGTCAGTCAGCAGGACTTAGCAGCAAAAACATGGTTTGAATCTCTTGAATTTCAAACTGCATAACAGCATTCAAGATGAAAATCATTCAGCAGTGACTATTTTCTGAATTACTTAAGTTAACTGTATAAGGAACAAATTTTGTCTCCATAGTACCACCTGCAGACTTCTCTCACTGATGGAGATTAATTTAGAGGTGGAAAGAAGTGAATGTAGACTTGGATCCAGATTTTCATATCTCTCAGGTTTTCTTTCTGATTTAGAAAGGGTGTGGGACAGCTGGGTTATATTTTCTCAGATTATCTTCCCTAGTCTAAACAAGCAAATGTCTTGAAACTCCAGTATGTTGTGGAATTTTCTTTTGATTGGAGAGACAGAAAAGAGCAGGTGTTCATTGAAACTATGTTGGTTTTTTACTTAATTTCCATTCATTGGGTGAGGGATTTATATTTGGCCTTCTAGAATAACGGTGAAAAGCACTTACAGCAGAGGTCCATCTATTCCATACCCATTTCTTTATATATGCATAATACATAATATACACATACATATATATACACACACACAGCACACAGACATGAAATTTGAGGCAAGGTATTCCAAGGACACTACACATCACTTTTTCCTTCAGTTTGAATAGGCTCCAAAAATTAAGAATCAGAGCATGTTGGTTTACTTAGAATTATCCTGGGATTCCTTAAAAGTCAAATGTCAATTTCAGTTATTTGTAAGTTTTCTTTAAAAAAATATTTTTAAATATTTAAATAAAATATTTAAATAATTTTTTGTAAAATGTTTAATATTCTAATACTAACAACAGAAATACTGAGAGGCTATAAAGCATGGTTAGATGGTCACCACTTCTTAATGACTCTCTCAAACTTCCTTTAGCTAATAGAAGTCACCCCACATTATTGAACACATAAGCACCTCAACTCTACACACCATTGTACTAATGGCCAAGATCTTCACATCTGAAGTGTGATGAACAATGCCTTTGGCTATTTTCATGTCACATTGAAGGTTTCCTCTTGTGAAAGATTTCCCTGTAGTACAAATCTCTAACAATAATGTAGCAATGGAACTTGATAAACAAATGCAGGGGGTGTTTCACCAATAAGCAGGTTTCATTCCCAGCTGTGAAAGTGATGTTTGAGGGCAAATTTACTATAAATGGGAGGGCAGGAGAATGGAAAAGCACTGAAGCTGATCTTGCCTTTGAGCTATGCTGACCATGGGAGCAACAGCTATCATGAGTAGAGACCCCATGTATGAAGCCAGTTGCCATTCCACCTGTGCCAGGTGGCACCACGTGCCCACACAGACAACTTCAAGTTTAGAATTGGAAGAGACAGAAAAAGTAAAGTAGATTTCTAAGCTAAACTGCAGCTCTTAACAGGAATTCTGAGTAGCTGAGTTTCAGACAAAAGTGACTTCTTACAACAAGACAGTGAATCTGGATCTAATATTAACACTAAATTTTAGAAGTTGTGTGTATGCTGGTTATGTGTATTTGGCATCGCTGGGACAGAGAAAACAGTGCACATCTGTATAGACCTCATTATCAGTTGAGGGCATCTCATATTCACTGATTTGCCTTAAATTGCCATTGAATCTCATTTCATTCCAAACAGATTGTCACTTCAGCTAATTTAACTAAAATCCCCCTCAAATAATGAACTTACCAAGCTTGGTAAATGCACTAATTGTCTTGTTTGTGTTGCCTGTCTCAGCTGACAACCCTCCCCACAACAGGCAGCATTTTAAACATGGTAGCGTGGTCACAAAACCCTGAACACAGAGCTAACACGTGCATATCCAGAGAATTAATAATGAGACACACACACAAAAATTCAAGACTATTATCTGCATATAGATACAAAATTCTTTTGTCTCCAAAGACACTGAAGAAGCAAAATCAGACTGTACCTGAATGCTAGATGACTTCACATATAACAGAAAACCCTCTGGAGAAATGGATTTCTGATAGTTTCATCACTGTGCAATCATCATAATGAAAGATACTCCCCTTACTCCAAGAAAGTTATAGTCTGAACAGACAAGACAAAGAGGAAGAATAGAACAAGTCACAAAAGAGAAATATCCAGAATTAGATAGGCCAGTGTCTGTCAAACTCTTTTTCACCAATACTGATAACGACATATATTGTTATTGATTCTTGTTTAAGGACCATCTTCCCCATCCAAGCAACAACAGTTAGGAATATCAAATTTAAAACTGCACCAATACAGAAGACGATTTTCAACGCAATTTCAGATCTTTTGTTCTAAAAGAATGCCAAACAGGCAAAATCTTACTCCCAAATTCTCCCTCAGAACCACTTCTCTTTCAGCTCTTTGCTATAGGAGGCTTGACAGAAAGTGTCTGCTGCAACCAAAACAATTAAAAAAGCAAACTCTCAGTGAAGACTAGAAAACAAAACAGAACACAGAGTGATTTCAACAAATTACAGATCTGTGGTACCTTCCAATAGGAAGAAGGGAGGAAAAGGCTCTATATGTATTTTGTAACATATTTCTTATGAAAAAGTAGCCAAGAAATCTTTGTCCTGAGGAAATTAATACAAATTTCCTCATAATTTCAGGGAAAACCATGACCTCATACAACTTCCTTCATAGTAGGTGGTGCCTGATGGGAACAGGACAACAGAGTTCTTAATCTCTCTTCAGAGAAGAGATTTCTGCATAGTTAAATCCCTAATCTGTTTTTAGCTCCACCTACATTACCAGCAACACTTTTCACCTTCTCCTTTGTTTCCATTGTACACTTGCACCCACCCAGCAATCACTGACAACCTCTTCTTCAGTTTGAACCTCTTTCTCCGCAACCCCTTGTTGCCTCACAGAAAACAGACCTGGAAACTCACAGTACTCCTGGTAAATCAGGTAGCAAGCTCCAAACCTGTTTTTTTCTTATTCCAGTACAAGGCTGGATTTACTTTAATCTGTTCCGGTGTGCACTAGGATTTTTCCAAGAGCAACAGCTACAGAGCTGACAGCAACACCTCCTTGCTCATACAGCTCCTGAAATATTCCTCTTTAGCTGGAAATCATAAAAGAAATAGATGATGCTTTACTGCTTTTTCTTTTATGCTCCCATACACACCAGAATTTGTTGATGTAACTTTGCACTTGCATTGACTACTGAACAGTTCAGATTAAAAGCAACCCAATATTTGTGAAATAACTGCTGCATCAGGTTAGAGATTAACACAGTCCTTCCCCTCCCCATTTTCCTTTTGTCCTTCAGACTCTGCTCATCCCACAAAGGTTTAATGCTTGGCAAAAAACAGAGTCGTCTTCTGTGCTCAGGCTTATTAGGATGTCTGCTTGAAAAGGAGGATCTAACCACACTTTGAGGGAATCATCGGTGGAACTGCTTTGACATCTCATGCTTTTATAAAACCTTTCTTGTTTCTCAAGTGACATCATTCGTGTACCCCAACTCCCACACATCCCAGCTCCCAAGAGTCACCGTGCTGAGCTAACACTGTCACTGAAAAGCCTGGGCAGAAGCAATAAAGAACTCACCTAAACTAGAACCAAAACCAGGAAAAGGTGGAATTGGTGGACAGAGTACCAGACCACTCTTTGAGGAGAGTGAATACAACAGACAAAAATATATAAATATTTATTTAGATCAGATGTATATCTTCTCTTAAGTGGCTTTAAAGTTTTAGGAGCTTGACTTTACCAAAGTATAAGTTTGGGATTTTATTATTTTTCTTTACTTCTTATTGCTGAACCCTTCAGGTATGTTTCAGCCAACCTTTCTGATACCATAATGAGAAAGCAGTAACAGTAAGACCCATGGCTCCAGAAATTTGAAATAAATACAGTGAGATTCATATGAAAGCTGCTGGACAAGACAAAACTGGATGAGTTTGAAGAAAATTCCGCTTGAAAGTAGGTATAATTTATGAGAACTTAAAGTCCTGACAATGTAGAAAATAAATACGTACGATTTTTAAAATAAATCAGAAGAAGGTAATGAAGACATTTTCTATTTCATCATTTTTATCTGTAAACAACATTAACTTCCTGGTTGTAGGCTACAAGCAAGGAATGTACATCTTCAGCACCCTATCTGGAGGTAAGAATCAGCACAGTCTTTCTTCCATACTCTTTCCCTATCCCTTTGTTTTCTTTTAAATGCCTCCTTTTGGACACAAGACATTTTCACTGTGTGGAGAAAAAATGAAAGCCTCAAAATATAAAAACTAATTTTACTAGAAAGCTAATGACTTCACCATAAACCAGATTTTCTATGGGTATTGCATTAGGGAGAAAGAGTTATGAAACTTCATGCCTTTATAGGTTTTGTTGAGCTTGCAATCCTGGCTGAAGGAGAGAGAAAATTCTCAGGTGCTAAACATCAAACTGCTTATTGGAACAGCTGCTGCACTGAGCTGAGTAAGCAGGACAGGCAAGGAGGGGCTTTTTCTAGGCTAGTCCTTGACCAGCTTCAGTGATAACACAAATTAAAAGGAATATTTTACAATTACAATGTTGTTATTTCCCTTCTTGCACCTCTTACTCTTGGTTTCAGTGTTTTTGCCTCACATGGGGTAGGTTCTGCAATGTGCATTTCACGTCCAAGCTGTAAAATCTGAGAGTTGTTGTTTAATTTGTTTTGTGTTCGGTTTTGTTTTAGAGCTATGATGTGATATTACTGAAAAAAAAATTTGAAGTGACGGACCAGAAATCTTTTCTGTTTTGAGAACCAGTGAAATGCACCAGGGCAGAGCTAATGCTAGGAAACTGCATAATGTTTTTCTTCTTCTTTTAAAGAAATAAAAAAAAATCCTGTAACACTGCTAGCACAGGAAATCCTACAAAGTACAGACTTTTTTTTCTTTGAATACATTACATAGAAAAATGTTCTCTGATTTTATGGGGAACAGGTAGAGAATGTTCAATATCATGAAATAATACTGATTGGTATGTAGATTATTCAAGATTCAGACTCCTTCACTTCCAGAGACAAGTTTGAGTGCTTTTGTTGACTTAGATGATTAATTGAATCATTTACATTGGAACAGGTAAGATTGAGTAACTATTAGTTGCTCTCTGATGGAAACAAGATTAATATTATGGCAAACAACCTATTTTGGCTGCCAAGGTGGAAGCAGGGGAATGCTGGAGCACCCTTCACTACAGACACTCTACATGGGCAAGCGCTGCAAGCAGGTAGGAGTGTCTGAGGGAAAGGCATGATTCTGCAGAGCAGGGCTCCATCAGACCTACATTAATACCCCTCCCCAGCCCCCTTCTCACTTTCAGGCTTTGTTTCCTTAACCTTTGATTTCACTCTTCATGTTTCTGCCTTTTTTTTCCCCTGTAGTGAAGTAGGGGTTCAGCTCCCGCTGGGGAATAAAAAGTGCCACTCCTGAAATCTCCTGCTCACTTTGAACAACAACTTACCAAGAAAATCAGCTTCTGTTTCCAGCAGGTTCCAATTCATGTTAGAAGCCTGCAGGAAATGGGCACATTGCAGCATCTGATTAAAGTCTTTCATTGCTTAGATTAATGCTGGGTCAGATGGTGAAAAAAGAATCTTTAATAGAAAGCAAGCTGAAACAAAACCAAAAAGCTTATTCAATTAAAACTCAAGCAGAAAAACAAATATTCAAATGTTAAAAAAGAAATCCTGACAATTAAACGGATGCTTTTGAAAAATCTCCTCAAATGTACTTTTTTCCCCAAACAGCAAAAGGATGTCCATATTCCAACCACAAACCTTCACATTTCAATAATTTGTTGGACGTAAATATCTGGAGATCAAAAAGCAGCTTGCATACATTTTGATCCCAATAGCTATAAAAACACTAGAAGTATGATTTATGAAAGTCCAGAAGATGCATTCTAGGGCAGACCCAGGATGTGGTCAAGCCTTCCCTCTTCAGTAGTGGAGTCAGAACTTTCATGTTTTATGAATCACTACTTTCCACTTGTTTTCATCACAATCCCCTGTTCCAGCAAGAAACCTGCCAATCATTAGCTTGTTTCATAATTCTGATGCTTCGTATGGTCTCATATATCAACAGCCTCCTTCTGCCTTCTAAGTTGTCAGGTTCTCAGATTTCTTGCCCTTTTAACAACCCACTCTGAGACTTAATCTCCCAGGTGCTTCCTGTTTGCAGACTGTGGAGCAATAAACAGCAACAGCAATAAGCGTGCATGTTTGCTGTGTATTGCTCATTGGGAATCTAGAGGTAGAGAACAGGACTGGAAGAGGGAAGACAATATTTATGAACATTGTTCTGAAAACTTAGTAAAAGCTATAGTTATATTTTGTTTCAGCGGAAAGTATCAGAACCCAGAGCTTTGTAAACTCTCCTGAGCTCATTAACCAAGAACATTCAGTCGTTCTGTTGACCACTGCAAAAGCTTCCTTCTGGCAACTTAACTTCTAAATGAGCTACAGAGGAAATATAGAAGAGTTTGATGAAATGTTTTCTGAGCAGGTAGTTTTTAAAATAGGTCCATGCCCAGCATGCACGTGTGGAATAAGTCTCCTGTAAACTAAGTGTATGCTTACTTTCCTCTACAATTAATCTAGTGAAACAAGTTTTCTAGATCAAGCCTTGGTGCCTATTTTGCAACTGAAAGATACCTGGTGTCTTATGCTTCAGCAGATACTGACTGAAATGGTTGGAAAATGGAACCTTTTGGAAGGTGACATCAGCCACTTTCTTTCTTTGAGTCTTTGACAAACTTAACCCAAGTGTCTCCAAATTATTCTTTTCCTCTATTTGAATTCTATCGTCTTTGCTGTGCTTTTTAATGAAACAATTTTACAAGTCTTGAACACTCTGAGGGCCCTCAAAGCATCTTGTTACTGCATTCCATGTCAGTGGCATGTCAGAGGCAAATTCCCAACATTGGTGTGGACAAACAGGTGCCTACCTCCAACTTCTTTTCCAGGCTCATAAATAGGCCTCTTTCTTAGTTCTCATTTTCCTGGTTATTTACTTCCCAAAGTCAGACCACCCATCTTTGCCTGCAATAATTTTACTAGAAAACCTAAGCACACATAGTCCAAATTTGTATGTAGCAAAATAGTCCTATCTCCTCTTTTTGAAGAATGCCATTTACCACTGACTGTTTATACAGGCAGAAGGACCTAAAGCACATCCTTTTCAGACAAAGAAAAGGAATCTAGGAAAAAGAAAAATTTTGGTCCCAAAATATTGGAAAGAAATAGCTGCAGATATGTGAAAAGAAAACAATGCTGTCTTCCCAAACCTGCCTGCAAGCTGTTGTGACAGGGATATGCTATTACTCAGCATTTTCCTCGTGGAACGGAGGACTGAATTTTAAAACTGATTAAAGTCTCTGCTGTGAAGAGGCCACAGACCCCAGCTAAGAGTCCAGCCAGGAGCTTTCAAAAACTGTCCGTGCAGCAACTTTGTGCAAAAGCAGCAGAAGCAGATACTACAGTTATTTATAATGAAGAATGACTCAAAAGGGTAAGGACTGACTTAGCAGTCAGAAGGGTTGTGAAGGACCCTTCCAGTGGTTATTGGCATAGCATGAAAAAGATGGCACTTTTCTTTGGTTCCTTCAAATTGAGATGGGAGAGTGAGGGGATGAAACAGGCTGTCTCCACGGAGAATTTGACACAAGATTATGTATTCATTCTTTTCCTAGTTTTTGTGAGCATGACTTCACATGTAATGGAGAGATGAACTGGTATCGTGGTATAGTTCAAAGATACCTAAGTCAGTACAGAAGCCGAAACTCAAGATGACTTAGCTAAGCCACAAGGTTGCTGATAGAGCTTGCCTGTATAGGAAATGAACTGCAAACTGAGTTCCAACACAGATTTATGGTATGTTATTCATTTTGAACAGCTTTCCCGTGATGGTGAAAAGTAACTTTCTCCAAATGAAGCAGACCTTATGCCCTGCTAAAGGCTGAGAAGACTGCATTACACTTGCCTTCTGGAAGTATCTGGATGATTTGGTAGTAGAGGCCAGCTAATGTACTGTGAATCCACACTCTAGCTGACTTCAGAGTTATGTTCTGTGTAAGACATCCTCTGCTTAAACAGAAGATGGAGAAATTAGTTGGAACTCTAGAGCACTCAACTCTGTCACACAGAAAACGATAAAGTTTAGATTTGTTCAAGCATTATCAAGTTACTTAAGCTATTTCGTTGCTACATGTCATTTCATTTTTCATTATCGAAGCCTGGGGCCTTTTAAAGGTCTGCAAGATCTCTCCTCTCAGTTTGTTTGCTGCTGCAGTTCAGCAATATTTAGCACCAATGTGTGTTTGCCCTGTAGCACTTTTCTTCATCTTTAACATAATTTATCAAAGAAGGTAGCAAAATACAAGTTGATCAGTCTCTCTGGTTTAATTTAACAAGGCAGGTCATAAAGGCTTTGTTCCTTGACCAGCCATGCCAAAGTTCTGCTTTCACATATTAATGTGACATGACTTGTACAGTCATAATTACTATGACAAGATAAAGAGAATTAGTTAAAACTTAATTAAAACCAAAAGCCTTACAAATGTGACACTGTACATACATAGCAACTTTACTTCTTTGTTCCCAGTTTATCAAAAGGGGAAGGGGTCCACATGAATTTTCCTGGTATTACAAGTGCATCAATTAAGAAAGAAAATTAAACACTGATCATAAATAACCAGATAAGAAACAAACCTGAAATAAGACAAGTACTCTGATTCATGGCTGGTAATGAATTTCCTCACTGATACCTTTGTACTAAAGCAGCAATAAAGGACAAACAGCAAGTTCTTTTCCATGGCTATGAGAAGAATTGATCAGTGCAGAGCCAGGCCACAGAGATGGAAACGTGCAGCAACTCTGAGTCACATTATTGGCAGCTCTTTCAAAACAGGCACTACTGAACAGCACCCTGAGGAACAGAAATAAGGCTTCTCTTTTCAGATTACAAAAAAGGGCGATCAAAAGCAAACAACAGTTTTCCCTGGCTTATCATTACACTGCATGGCTCTACAGAAAGTATGGAGGGAAAGCAAATAGCTTCCTCTAACACACTTTAAAAGTTCAACCCTGTGCAGAATATTGTAGTAAGTTAGCAAGATCTAGTTATGTATGCTTTGCTTTAGCAGCTACACCATTTTCCTGTGAAGAATTCAACGATGTAGATGCTCTGTTGTCATTTGTTGTCACCTTCTGTTTTCTGTGGGTTATTTCCCCAAAGGCAAGACCATATTATTGTGGCACTACCCTTTAACAGCATCAGAGCAAAACACTACCCCTTTCTGGGTTTTGGTTGCAAAATAACTTAACTATTCTTCTACTACTGCAGGATTCATATGCTGCTTTTGGTGCAGACACTCTGAACACAATCTGGTCCCCATCATTTGGATTTGACTGTTTCAACCAGCTTTATTGTCTTCTCGTTTTCAACATCTCAATAAACTTTGTATATCTCAATGTTTTTCTTAACATTTGTTCACCAGAAGAAAATAATGGCAACAATGGGAAAAGAGAAGAAAGCAAGAGTGGAGAAACTTGTTGCCTCAGTGGAACAACTGACAAGGGGACTCCTTCTTGGTTAAAGAGGTAGCTTATCTCCCAACACTGGTAACTAGTGGCACTAAGGAAACTCTGGCTCTTAATAGGTTTTGCAGCTGTTTATAATTTTGCTCTAACAGGATTCTGATGAGCAGTGAGATAATAAACAGCACTGACATTTACAGTATAACTGGGTATCAGCATATACTGCTGCAAGAAGCATTTGGACACTGCCCTCAGTCACACGGGGTGAGTGTTGGGAGTGTCCTGTGCAGGGACAGGAGTTGGACTCGGTGATCCTTTTGGGTCCCTTCCAGTTCAGGTGATTCTCTTTCTATGCTGTTTCAGGCCCCTGCACCCAGTGCCCATTTTCAAGGCTAAGAGCTAGGGGTTGGCTTTTGTATTAAAACAGAAAATACACCAGCATGGGGGAAAGGGTATCTGCACCAAAGCATCATCTCTGTTCTGATGCACCACAGATCAGCACAATGAGGCCTTCACTACTGTACCCTGGGCCTGGAAGGGTGTGTATCCAGGAACAGTGCCAAAACATCTAAAAGATCTTGGCATTTAAGAATGTGCACAGACAAAATGTACACAAATACCCTTCTGGTTTCACAGTATCATAAGGTTGGAAAGGACCTCTGAGATCATCAACCCATCATCTAAACCATGGCACATGTAAAGGAATTCCTTTGTAAAGTTCACCAGACTTTTAGACCTACAGCTGAATCTGACTGCTTTGTAGTGACTGTAGCACCTATGAGCAGCCATAAACTAGATTAAAAATAGCTATTTCAGGTGTCTCTGGGAATATAGCTGCAGCAACACAGAACGTGGCACCACCTGTGTGCTTATTTAGTCCCCCTCTCAAGGGAGAGCCTTGGTGTGAGCTTCTGTGATGATGCCTTTCTACAAAAAGCTAATACAGGCACGTAATTCTTCAAAGGAGGAGACAGAGCTTCACAATAGCAATCTGGTTCTTCTACATGACACAAAACACAGTTTCACAAGGATCAGAAAAGGATGGAGCAAGGCTTTGCTTATGCCTAATATTTTGACACTTTTTCAAAGATTTTTGTTGTATAAGAGGAAAGGGAGTTGTGTGAAATACAGTCCTGAGATTTTAAGGTAGAATTAGCTGCTTGCAAATTACAAGGGTAAGAGTAATTAAAGAGAAAAACAATTTGATCAATAAAAGTATAATCCCTGCTCTCCTGCCCTGGGTGAGCCACATGGCAGCTATTTCAATCAGACCATATCTACCCATCAATTAGACCATATCTATATTAATGTCACCTTAGTATTAAATAAACAGGTTATATATGCCTGCATGCCATAAAGTATAACACACTGTAATACTTCTACAGCAGACAAAGGAAATCTAGCACAGCCTTATCTTCACAAGAGCTAAACGAGTAGCACTTATAAAAATACAATTTTTAGATATAAAACCCCCATTTATTTGAGAGATACCCAGACCTGTGAGTCGGAGTGGGATCATCCAGCAGAGCACAATTTATGCCAGCAAAATTCCACCAAGTAAACATGCATTCAACAAATGTGACTATTGAAGAAATGTTCTAAAACTCAATTAACACTGAAGTTGACACATTTCAAGTTGCACATAACCAGAGTACAAGACACCTGAAGCACTATCTATCTTTACCTTCCAAGGCAGAGGTCCCTTACCAACAAAATCATCAACATCTTGAATCAAATGCAGTGGTTAATAAACTAAAATACATATCTTTATGCAACTCTTGCAACCATTGGGATCCGTATATTTGTGAAATAGTAAAATTCTTTTAGCACCACAACATCTGCAAATGTGGAAGATGTGAAAAATAACTTCCCCTGCCAGCAATAAGACATCAAGTGTAGCACTAAAGAGAATGTTTCAGACAGCAAAGCCAACTGTTTGAAAGTCAAAAATATCAAGAAGAGAAAGGAGCATTATGGATGAAGCAAGGCAGGGCTACTTTGAAGACTAGCATAAATAAAAACAGAAAGTAAATTTTATATTTTTAATTTATAAAACACTCATTTTGAGCCACTTTTTATGGTGTTATTTGCTTACTAAAAGCCATAGTAACAACATAGACATTCACAACAATAAAATCCAGACCTGAAAAAATTCAGGGAAACAAGTACACTTAAGAAGCCAAAATCACAGAAGATACTAATCACTTTCTGAGAAGAAACACAACAGTGTCAATGGATACAGGAGAAACAGAAATATCCATGTAAGCCATATAAACAAGGGAAAACCTTTTTGCTTTGAACTTTAAGAGCTGCAAAGTTTAAAGTGCTCATTGGAACTACTTACCTGCTATTCTGCAGCCAAGATCAGCTTGATCCTTGCATTGCTGAAGGCTTCCCTTATTCTTCAGTGTCTACTCAAATACTGTAACCTGTAAAGTACTATGTCCCCTGTGCCTTCATCTAGAGAACTGCAACAAGACCTTCTAGAGCAAAACCTCAAAGAACTGTCATGGGAAACCTCCCTTACCCCCAGCCTAACATAAAGAATAAGAAATGTCCCCCTGGATCAGAGCATCAAGCCAGCCTCTGCCTCCAGCACCACCAGAGGCTCTGCACCCAGCACAGGAGAGCACAGCAGCCTGGCCAACACCTGAAGCTCATTACACTCTTGCTCTCCAAGCAGGTGCTATTGATTAAGGATCTCAGAGGACCAGCCCTCCCTCTGTCTTTAGTATCTGCCTTGGCTCTGTTGGCCTGAAATTTCTCCAAGCCACTTTTCCACCTGGTGATACCATCTGTCTCCTCTCCACCACCTCCTGTGGCAACGGTTTCAGCATCCACCACATAAAAAATTACTTTTTTTCCCTTGTTTTTATCTCTTCCTACTTCCAGTCCATATTCCTAGATCTACTTTTGCCACATTTGTTGAATAACAAACGCACTTTTCTCCAGTATCAGGTGTATCATGTAAAGTTTTTACCTCTCCCAGGTGAAAGTTCTCAGCTTTTTGTCTGTCCTTGCAAAGCAACACCTGTCACCCCTTCAATCCTTTCAGCTGCCCTCTTCTGTGACTTCCAGAGTTTCACTCTGTCCTCTACAAAGACCACAATGGCACACTGTACTTTGGATGTGGCTTCTTTATGGTTCTACACAGCAGCAAAACCATCCCCTCTGTCTCAATCTCAAAACCCCTCCTGATCATGCCTGACATTTTATTTGCTTTTCTAGCTGACACTGTACATTAAACCAATTGCTTCAGAGAACTGGAATCCATTATGACACTCAAGATCTCTTTTCTCAGTTGTGACTACAAGACCTGCAGCATGCATATGCTCAGTTAATTTTCTGCAGGTGCATTATTGTACATGTATCTATAATGAGGTTCATCTGACATATTTTTGTCCTTTCACTCAATTTTGCAAGGTCCTTTCAGAGTTCTTCATTATCAGTGTGGCATTTGAAAACCTGAAAGAACTCAGTATTGTCCATGAACCTGGATATTTGCTGCACATTCCCTTCTCCTGGTCACTGAGGAATGTGTTGAATAAGAATGGTGCTGGCACTGATCTCTGGGAGTCTCCACTACTGACAGTTTTCCTTCCTGAAGCGACCTTAAAACCCAGCCATCTGCTTCCTAACCTTTAATCAGATTTGAGTCCTCAAAAGGGCCTTTCCTCCTGTTTCTTCAATAACACCAATTCTCTTTTCCTCCAGGGTTCCAGTTTGTACCATGAAAAACTAATGGAGAAATAGTCTCAACCAAGGAATAATACCCATGGTTTCTGTCCTCAAATTCTTTGTGTACTAGAAAGAGATTTTTCTGGGCTTCCCTTAGCTTTAAAAGTCTCTTGCTACAACCCTAATCATTTTTCTGGCTCCTCCTTTCACCTTTGTTATTTTTTCTCCTCTATATGGTTCCATTGCTACTTGTACCAACTCCCATCTTTCCAACCCAAACAGTATTTTTCCTTATGTGCCACATCAGCTGTTTTTGACTTCCAGTGGATTAGAGGGAGTGCATTTCCTTTGTTTAAGAGGACTTTTCCTTTGCATTTTCCTTTGTATATTATTTTCTCAAAGAAAATATTTGCTTACCTTGCTCCAATCCTCTTCTTTATGTTTTCCTTTTAAAAATATTTTAAGGAGTATTTAGTAGAAGGGAGAGATGGGTAATAATTTCACAAGAAACACAAATGTTTAAGGCATTATCTGTCAATTTGTGACTTGGTTACAGTTTCTTTACATAAATGATTTACACATGAAGTACTAAACAGACCCCATTAAAAGGTTTTTTTCATCTAGCTAGCAACTTGCTGCTAGCTAATCTGGTACAGCAGGAACCATGTCAGAGGGGAATGATCAAAGTATTGAACAAAAATATAAAGTAAAAAGGATTGGGTGACAACAGTTTGATGTCTCATTGAGGAGAGCGCAAGGCTTGGAAACAACTTTTAACATTTGGTTGTACATTCAAAATTCAGTTAATGCGTAGCAAACACCAATTAAGAAAGGAAGGGATATTTGCTAATACTATTTTAGCTATTGGTGGTTTTCTGGTACTTATAAGCACCTACGTGTCTACAGTGACAAGTGAATATTTTGGATTAATTAAATATTCAATACTTCATTTCTTGCTACATACCTCATGATAAACAGAGGCCAGCCAGCTAAGACAGGTAAAACTCTCCCCAGACTCTGTGTACCCAGCTGTGAAAAGATGTCTCATAATTTGGGCTAGAAATTAGAAGTTACTGTCTGATGGCTGATGATGTCCATCCTCACGTGCTGGTGGCTACAGAAGTTTGCACAACCTGATTAATTTCCCCCAGGGGTGTTTCAAGAATCAGTCTGTCTGGCCTTATTACAGATATTTTCTATAATACTCAGGAAGGCCAAACACTTCTAAGGTGAAAAAGACCTTTTTCTCCCTTAAATGATCAAAGGGTGGGGCCAAAGGCCTATTTTAAGTTAGAAATAAGAAAAAGAGAAAGAAAAGAGCAACAATGAGAGATTTTTTTGGATCTCCTTTAGAGACCTAGAGCTATGCCATTCAGGAGATAAATGGGCATGAAAGAGATGAGACTGGCACAAAGTTATCAGACAACCAGCTCTCACTAACAAGGTATTCTGTATAGTCTATCAGCTCCTTTCTGGTGCCTTCTTCATTTTGCCAGTAATTTCATTCTACACTGCTACACAGAGGCAGGATTACTTCCCTGATTATATTTTCTTGTAACAAAATGAAATATTGATAGCAAAGCACTTTTTATTTCATTGCAATTCTAATATGTTTAAGTTAATGCAGAATGGTAACAATAAGCATTAACCACTTACCTCATGTTTGATTTAGGAGGATTTTGTCCTCCAATTACCATGTCAACATCACAAGAACCAGAACAGGTCTAACTAATGATGGGGAACTGAAGAGATTTAATTACAGATGCACAACTGATGTTGAGACTGGTCACTTTTCACTTTTCATTTTTCCTCTCTGCTTTTTCCTAGTTGCAAGGAGAGAAAATATAATTCCTGAGAGACATTTTGTTGTCAGCTGCAGAGCTGAGAAAAAGAATATTAAGATGTTAGACCTTGGTTTATGCTTTTGGAAACATCAACTGGGTTTTGTTACATAGACTGAAATGAAAAAGAAAGAGTTAGAGGCCAACCTGAAACCAGAACTCAAGGGAATTCTTTTACTTGAGATTCATTTCAGCTTACATGAAATGTTGTATTTGATCTATGATGATTCAAGGGACATTTTTTGTACATGGTGAGGACATGGAACATGTGTTAATTTTCCTGGAAGAAATGGGCTTGGGCACTGCCTAACTGGTCTTTGTCTAATACTAAGCAAAGAAGATCACGGAATCGTATCATAGAATGGTTTGTATTGGAAGAGATTTTAAAGATTATCCAGTCCCAAATCCCTTGACATGGGCAGGGACACCTCCCTCTTGACCAGGTTTCTCAAAGCCTCACCCAGCCTGGCCTTGAACACCTCCAGGGATGGGTCATCCACAGCTTCCCTGGACAACCTGTTTCAGTTCCTCACGACCCTCACAGTAAAAAAATTCTTCCTAATATCTAATCTAAATCTCTCCTCTTTCAGCTTAAAACCGTTACTCTTTGTCCTGTCCCTGCACTCCCTGATAAACAGCCCCTCCCCAGCTTTCCTTTAGCCCCCTTTCAGCACTGGAAAGCTGCTGTAAGGTCTGCCAGGAGCCTTCTCTTCTCTAGGCTGAACCAGCCCAACTCTTTCAGCTCCTTGGATGGGAGTTGCTTCAGCCCTCTGATCACCTTGGTGGCCTCCTCTGGTCTCACTTTAACAGATGGATATCCTTCTTGTGCTGAGGACTCCAGAACTGAACTGAATGCAAGACTCCAGGTGAGTTCTCACAAGAGTGGAGTAGAGGGGTAGAATCACCTCCCTCAACCTGCTGGTCACACTTCTTTGGATGCAGTCCATGGTACAGTTGGCCTTCTGGGCTATGAGCACACTTTACCAGCTCATGTTGAGCTTCTCAGCCACCAACACCCCCAAGACTTTCTCTTCAGGGCTACTCTCCATCCATTCTCTACCCAGCCTGTAACTGTGCCTGGGGTTGCTCTGACCCATGCACTTGGCCTTGTTGAACTTCATGAGGATGGCACAGGCCCACCTCTCAGCCTGCCCTGGTCCCTCTGGATGGCATCCCTTCTCAGCATGTCAGCTGCACCACACAGCTTGGTGTCATTGGCAGACTTGCTGAGAGTGCCCTCAGTGCCACTGTCCATGTCTCCAACAAAGATGTTAAACACCGCCGGTCCCAGTATTGGTGTTCTCTGTGGAACACCACTTGTTACCGGTCTCCACTTGGACGTTGAGCCATTGACCACAACTCTTCCAGTGTGACCATCCATCCAATTCCTTATCCACTGAGTGGTCCACCTGTCAAATTTGTGTCTCTCCAATATAGAGATGAGGGTATTGTGTAGGACAGTGTCAAATGCTTTGCACAAGTCCAGGCAGATAATGTCAGTTACTCTTCCCTTACCCAATGCTGTGGCCCCAAGTTGAAGACCACCAAATTTTTCATGCTCGATACATCCTTACTGAAGCCAGGTTAGCTGTCACTGATCAACTCTTTATTTTCCATGTGCCTCAGCAGGTTTTCCAAGAGGATCTGCTCCATGATCTCACCAGTCACAGAGGTGAGATTGACTGGACTATAGTTCCCTGAGTCTTCTTTTTTCCCTTTTCTAAAATTGGGAGTTATGTTTCCCCTTTTCCAGTCAATGGGAACTTCTCAGGTTGCCACAGCTTCTCAAATATGGATAGTGGCTTGGCAACTTTGTCTCCAGTTCCCTCAAGACCCACAGATGCATCTCATCAGGTCTCATGGTCTTGTACACCTTCAGGTTCCTGAGATGGTCTCAAACCCAATCCACTCCAATAGTGGGCAGTCCTTCACTCTCCCAGTCCCTGCCTTTGCCTTCTGCAACTTGAGTGGCAGTGGTCTGAGCCCTTATTGGGCAAGACTGAGGCAAAACCAGCTGTTGAGTACCACAGCCTTCTCCATATTCTGGGCAACCAGGTCTTTTATTTCCTTCAGGAGAGGGTCCACATTCTCCCTAGTCTTTCTTTTATCACCAACACAACTAAAGAAGCTTTTCTTGTTGTCTTTGATGACCTTGGCCATGTTTACTCTTTCTGGGCTTTAGCTTTCCTAACCTGGTCCCTGTTTTGCTTGAGCAGTTCCTCTGTGCTCCTCCTAGGCTACCTGCCCTTGCTTCCACCCTCTGTAAGCTGCTTTTTTGAGTTTTGATTTGGTTAGGAACTCCCTGTTCATCCATGCAGGGCTCCTGGTGGTTTTGCCTGACTTCCTCCTCGTTGGAATGCATCACTCCTGAGCTTGGAGGAGGAGATCCTTGAATATTAACCAGCTTTCTTGGGCCCCTCTCCCCTCCAGGGCTTCATCCCATGGCACCCTACCAAGTAGATCCCTGAAGAGATCAAAATCTTCTCTTCTGAAGTCCAAGGTAGGGAGTTTGCCTGCACCAGAGTTCATCACCTCAGTGAATCACATTTGCTGGCATATTTGATGCATTTAAACCTGCTGCCAGTCCCTGCCACGCTGCACCAGCCACCCTGACGAGAACTGCAGCTTCCTGGAGGGTCCCTGTGCACCCCCAGACTTTCCCAGACTCAGGAAACCCCTCTGCATGCTGTGATCCTCTGCTCTGCTGTGGCACACACCTGCACCAGAGCTGATCACCTCTGTGAAGATTCTGATCTTTGACTTCTTGGACCCCAGCAACAGGTACTATTAAGAATCACTTCAACCTTTTTTTTAAAGAAAAATAGAAAAACAGTCAAATCACTGAAATTGAAGTAATAACTCATGCTTTTCATATTAACTACCCCTTATTCCTCTGCCCTTTACTTGTAGAGATGTTTTTAAAGGGAAATAGTCCCTTTATAGAAAGAATAATCTTTCCAGTGATATTCAAGGCAGTAAGAACTGTCCTTTCAGCAACAGTTGATACATGTGGGAATTGCTGTTAAAGTTCAATGTTGCTTCCCTGAGAAGAAAACAAGCCATACACCTAAAGGTGAGGCAAAAGAACAGCAAACAACAAAGGCAGGATAGACAGTTTCTGTTTGACAGCCTCCCTGGTGACAAAAGCAGACACTTTACAAGGTTTTATCCACTGCTATGGGACTTGAGTGACCTATGCCAATATCAACCTGCTTAAAACACTGCTTTTAGTTACCTTCTAAATTGTGACTTCACGGCAGTGTCACAAAGAGGCCCTTTTAGCCATAAATGTCAAAAAAGAAAGGTTGCTTCTCTTAAAGGCTGTGTTTTGGTTTAGTCCTAAGCAAAGTTTCTCCACTTGACAATAGAGTTGGAGGCAAGTTCATTTTATTTCTGTTGCGTGCCCTAAGCATTGCAAAACCATCTGTGGCATCCTTAGATCTAAGAGTCAGGATTCCATGGGATCGTCTGCCAAGTAATATTTCCTGCAAGGGTCAAATGCCCCTGGTCTTTCATCATTTTATGGGTTAAAAGACTAAGAAAGGCCTGTGTCCAAGAATAAAGGCATTTTACTGAGGGCAATCCATTGAGAAGGGAGTCACAGCTTCCTCCAGCAGTACTCTTTTGGCCAGATGATAAGAGTAAGTCATGTCAGTGCTGTGCCTCTCTCGGGCTGTATGGCACAATAAATAGACTGATGAGAACTCAGGTGTTCCAGGAGGGCAGTGCTGGTAAGAGCTGCAGCAGTATATGCCAGGGGGCAGCTGGCTGGACAACTTTGCAGGAAAGGACCTCGAGGTTCTCATGGACACCAAGCTGAACATGAGTCAGTGATGTGTCCTTGCAGCAAAACACTGTAACGGCATTAAGAGTGTTGCCAGCAGGTCAAAGGAGATGATCCTTCCACTCCATTCTGCACTGGTGAGGCCACACCTTGAGTGCTGTGTCCAGTTCTGGGCTTGTTAGTACAAGAAAGACACAGAGCTGCTAGAGAAAACCAAGTGAAGGAACACAAAGATGATGATGGCACTGGAGCACCTCTCATAGACTGAGAGGTGAGACTGTTTAGTTTATGGAAAAGAAGGCTCAGAGGAAATTTCATCACTGTCTGCAAATATCTAAAGGGCAAAGTAGGAACAGCCAGTGGTGCCCAGTGACAGGACAAGAGGCAATGGGCGCAAACTGAAACACAGGAGGTTCCCTCTGAACATCAGGAAACACTTTTTCACTATGAGGGAGACTGGAACAGGTTGGCAGATAAATTGTGGAGTCTTCATTTTTGGAAATATTCAAAAGCCATCTGGACATAGTCATGGAAAGCCTGCTCAAGATGCTGTCCATAGGCCCATTCCAACCTTAAAGGTTTTTTGATTCTGCACACCTGCAAGCCATGCTTACACACCTTTGCAGCTCTCTGCCTGTGGTTTGCAGTGGCCTCTTAGAACAGCCTTTGGCACAAGGGATGTTGCAGAAGTTTTGTACTGCTGTAACCTTTCCTCCCAGCAGGCTTCCTAGAGCCAGGCATTTGTGCCAGGATTTATGCCACAGGAAGCTGACAGAACCCCAACTCACCTGGTGTTTTAAGGTGTCTCATAGCAAGTTGAGCGAGTTTGTTTTCCACCTGCCATTGCTTCTTATTGCATTTCCAACCCTAGCCAGGCCCAAAAGAGCTTCTTGGAGAAAATGTGTGTAATGCAAAGATCCTCTCCATCTGAAAAGGGCTTATATTGGCAAAGCAGATGAAATCAAAATATACTCATTCTCTCCTTCATCCTGGCCTCTTCTTTGAGTCACTGGCCTTGTAATGCACCCCAGCCCACTATTTCTAAACCTAGCACCACTCCTGCCCATCTCTCTCCATGGATGCTCCTTTTTCCTTTCTGGGAAATACAGAATTGGCATTTAGAGAATGTTGTTCCTTCTGGAGACTGAAGGAAGTGAAGCCCATGTGACACTGAAAATCCTTGTGCTTTACCACCAATTATGATACTGAGATGTTATCTGCTTATTTATTTTTCTCTTGCAGTTCCTTAAGACTCGTTATTTTGAGATAAATTAAGCTTTAATGAGGAAGAGAAATGGAGAAGGTTGCCTTTTTGGCAGAGAAAAGCTTGAAACGCATTCTGAGTATATTCCACAGGTTCAAACCTAAAAGGTTACTACAAAGATCTGACCATTGCTAATTTAATAAAAACTAATAGGTTCTGGGGAAAGGTCAGTACTTTTCTAGCCAGGACAAGTAGGAATACCTCCACTTCAGGCTTCTAACCACAGCACCACTATTCTCATCCGAGTTCTAGACAATCTTTGGGATCCTACTCCAAGCAGAAACACTGAGCTTGGAGACAGTCATACAAAAGTTTATTTCATATAAACTAAGCTTTCCCTAAAGAGATCACATTCTACTACAGGAAACTGAAGATGATCCAGTAGGAATAACAAAATTTTCAGTTATCTTACCTATGATATAGCAGATTTAGATTGTATTTATTACATGCAAAGAATTTTGACATATCTCTGAGCATGAAATATGATCTCTTGGCGAATCACCACTGAAAAAGGAGATTGGGTTCAAGTCTGCTTTGGTCAGATTTGATCTGAATCAAATCTGGAGTTTCCCCAAGCTGAAGCCCTATAATCAGAGGTTAAAACCTTCCTAACGTCTCAGGTAGAAAAGGACAGCAGGCTAGCAACAGGGCTTTCTGTGGAATGAATTGCCTTCCTATTCTGTGGGGACAGACTTGATATAAGAAGCCTTTTAGAGCTTGAAAGATAAACAGCTGCCTAGAGAAATGTAGTGGCCAAAGTTTTGGAGTAGTTTGGCAGAAGAAGCCAGCACAGTACAACATGAGGTGGAGTTTTTGGTCCTGAAAAGATGCAGTCAGAGCTAAGGGCCTGAAGAAACATTCAACAGTCCAAAGAGCAAAGATGAACACTTCCTGGTGCTGCCAATCTGAAAAAAAAATATGTAAAAATCTGGAATTATATATATGTATGTATGTGTCTTACTAGACTTTTAGGATACCTATGTCACTGAATCCAGGTCTTCACAGTGACAAGGAATCAAATAATAGATACTTAGTTTAGAAGAATCCATGAACATATGCATCTTGTCAGTAACTGAGCTCAGCATGACCCCCGTTCTTCCTGTGTGAAACATCACAAAAATAACAAAGGCCACACACAAGAATGTTAAAAAGGAAAAAAAGTAGGAAATTCAGTCTCATAGGTCCTTACAACAGCAGGGAAAATTTTCAGTGGAAAAGTGTAGTATCCTAGTATAGAAACAGAGAGTGGTTTGGGTTGGAAGGGACCTTAAAGATCATCCAGTTCCACCTCCCCTGCCGTGGGCAGGGACACCTCCCACCAGACCAGGCTGCTCAAGGCCCCATCCAACCTGGCCTTGAACACCACGAGGGAGGCGGCACCCACAGCTTCCCTGGGCAGCCTGTTCCCAGGATACTCTCCTCTCCATACACAGCACCCTGCACAGCCCCAGCTAGTCTGACATCAGGGAAATTACTTGCTAACCCCAAATGTGTCACTGATTTATCAGTCTACTGAAAAAGCTTTTACTACTTTACCCCAGTGAGTCAGGTACCGAGGACACAAGAGGTGCTCTCGCTCATGAAGAGTTTACTATTGGAAGGAAAATACACTGGGAAGTCAATGAGCTGATCAGATTGACGTTGCCAGAACTTCCCATTTAACAGCAAGAAATATTAATCTCTACTAAGCTAGGCAGAATTGAAAAGACACAGATTTCCACCCACTGTTTCAATAGCCCAGAAAAAATGCAAGAGGATGCTGTGGGTGCCAGAAATATGGATGTATTCAAACAGTGATCAGACAAATTAAGAAAAGAAAAATGTATTAGCAATATTAAAAAAATCAGATATAACTTAAGATTCAGGACATTCCTAATGCAGTAAAATAGGAATGGAGAGGGTATGAAGAATAAAAACTATTGTACACTACCCTGTTTTTCTGTTTCGTTCTTAGTCATCTATTACTGTCTGTGATGTCAGATGTCAAATGAGCAACTGGATCTGTAGTCTTACTCAGAAACTTTTTTATTATATTCTTATATTGTATTATTAAACTGGAGGACAGAGAGGTGAAAGGCTCTACAACTCATTAGTAGTGTCTTGTTATATAAGCACTGACTTTGAGCTGAAAACGACCTTACTTTCTGGAAAAAAAAAGAAGGCATTTAAGTATTAAATATTAAAGAGTTTTTGCCTTTACAGAGCTCAAAGAGGCAAGAGTGTCCATTCTCTACTTGCACTGACAAACTTTATACTCTATACTGCTGTGCTTGTTGAACCCACTAAACCTGCAGAACCCAGACTGTATACTTTTGAAATTATAAACATTAAACAAAATACAAATTGTTTTGAAAACCACATTACAAACCAAATATTACTGCAAGGGCTAAATTATTTTTTTAGTACAACATCCAACTATAGAAATCCACTCCAAAAATTATTCCAATGATCCTTTCAATGACTCTTCTCTAGAACACTGTTGGTTTCTCATACTTCATGGCCTATGACCATAACAAAACCAAGAAATTTAGCTCAAAAACTTCATAATCACAACTACAACCTCTTGCATTCCAGAATTAAAAAAAAAAAATTAAGAGGTAGCATAGAGAGAAAGGAGTTATTTGATCTCTGTGGACTGGCCCATATAGAGAAGATCTGTCCCTACACCTACAAGTCTTCTTTGCTGATGGATTACACAGTAGCACAGAAGTGCTAGCAGATTGCAGCTACTCAATTTCTGTTTCTAGTTTTAGAAACAAATTGGAGTATTGCATGTAGAGATGTTAGAAGGAAAGAAAGAAGTGCTTGTGATTAGACTACAAAAGAAGACAGAACTCCAGGCTCCTAGACAGAAACAGCACTACCACTCTCCACTTGGTTAAAGCAGGATGTGCAACCCCCTACCATCTATAACCAAGAATGTCCAAGCTCTCCCCACCTTCCCAGCAGCAGAATCTGAAACCTCAGTGCAGGTTTATGTGCTGGTGAGTGTCAGGAGCATAAAATAGCAAAGCAGACAACCATAGAATAGGTTACTGGAGAGCTGTGCTCTTCAAACCTTTTCAGATTCTCAGTTGAAACTGCTAAGCAGTGCCATGTGCTCCAGGTGTAAAGCCTAGAAGGACGCAGGGATGATAAGGTACAAACAATTTAACACTCCTTCATGGGAGATCCAGGACCAAACATCCTAGTCCCTGATGTAACATATATTCTGCTTTATAAGGCACCAGAAGGTAAAGATGCAGGGTAGAGTTGATTTGTTTCATGTTTTAATGTTGCTGCCTTTCACATCATGCAAGACTGCCCACAAAAGGGAAATAACAGAGTTTGTGAGAGAAGGTCAGGTTGGACGGGGCCTTGAGCAGCATGGCCTGGTGGGAGGTGTCCCTGCCCATGGCAGGGGGGTTGGAACTGGATGATCTTTAAGGTCCCTTCCAACCCAAACCATTCTATGATTCTTGAAGATATAACCTAGTGGCTACATCAGCTGTAGTACAAGAACTTCCCAGGGCACAAAAGAGGAAAATGAGGTACAGCCACACACATCCACAGTTTGTCTTGACTGTATCACAGCTCTCTCCATACAAATAACAACTATTTATCCTACAGCAATAAAAGGGAATTCTCTTGGTACCTAACTGAACACTTGGAGTGCAGCGTGGAGTGAAACTTCGAAGCAAATGAAACAACACACAGCTCTTTATAAAAACACCTTACAAGGAGTTTTGCATTGCTTTGAGAGGTGACCAGTGACAGAACTAGAGGGCATGAACTCAAGCTTCATCAGGGAAAGTTTAGACTTGATGTGAGGAAAAAGTTCTTCGCTGAAAGGGTGATTGGTCATTGGAATGGGCTGCCCAGGGAGGGGGTGGAGTCATCAACCCTGGAGGGGTTTAAGAGGAGACTGGATGAGGCACTGAGTGCCATGGGTTAGATGATGGTTGGTGTTAGTGTTGGTGTTGGGTTATAGGTTGGACTCAATGATCTCGGAGGTCCTTTCCAACCTTGTGACTCTGTGATACTGTGAGAGCACTGGCTTTTTCCCATCTCAGAATCCATATTTAATTATTTTCCAAGATACATACTTTTTGAGGAAAATACTTAAAATAATTAATTTTAAAATGCTGCAGAGAGCATTTTGATTTCTATTATTCCCTTCCCTCTCTTTCACACTCAGGGACCAATGACAATCAGAGAGCCCAGATGCCAGTCTGCACATTATAGTTTCAGTTAGGTTATTTGGCTCCTTGGCAAGATCCACAGGCAGTTATTCTGGCAGCTCTCAAGTTGTCTCTGCCTAGCAAACGATTAAGGCTGTTGACTGACTGCTCAGACTACCCTGTTCTGGACATCTGGGACTCCTTCCTCTCCCTTTACTTGTAGCAGAACAGCTGGTCTGTGCATGTACTGCATTTGTGCAAGTGTGCATCCATTCATTCATTAACAGGGAACCGAGGCAAGCATGTTTATACAGGTCCCTTTTAAATCACAAAACACATGGTTACCCCCTCTGCTAGTATGATTTTGCATAAATTAGTGAGAAAGTCTCCAAACAAGTGGACCCAGAAATATGCATGGAAGACCATATCTGGGAAAAGGTCCCTACACACACGATGTATTCTGCCTGCTGTTCTCCCCTAGAGTATGAAAACCACTTTTTTTAACATGTGCCTAAGAAAGCTGCCAGAGACTCTGTAAAACCCCACTCTGACCTTAGCCACTTTTGGCTTCCTGCAAAGAATTTCCCCTGCATCAAATGGACCAGAAACAATCCATATGTGGCTGATATCTCAAAAGCATTGGCATTAAATTATTATTTATTGAAAGCTACCAAGGTATCTGAAGCTGTGTGATACAGAGGGAAAGATGTGGTCTGTCTCATGAGACTTAGTCTAAATGAGACAGAATGCTTAGTGCAGATATTCAAAGTAATACCACACAGCGTGAACAGATGAAGGGCCAGGCTTGAAATTTCATCACTCAACTCTGTTATTATCTAACATTATTACAGAACATGTGTGCTTTCAGTAAGGCCAGGTGTGCACATAAAGATTTTCTTAGATTACCTACGTCAAGATGGAAAGCGATAAAAATCAGACCTGTTTGACATAAACATCCTGTTCAAAATTTTAGCATAGAAGAAACAAAGTCACAAGAAAAAACCTTTGTGATTTAGCTTATTGATGAACAGATGTGGGCCGTTGGAGCCAAAGAATGGTTTTGTTGGTATAAGCTTTCTCAATAAGAAGGTTTTGCTGCCACAACAACATTGTGAAATGTTCCTAATGTGCAAAGGTCTAAAACTGCTCTGAACACCAGGTAGAATACTGGAGGTGGTGGCTAACTGTTCTGAAGAAAGCTTGGACTGAAGACACATGGAACTCACTGTGTGGTTACATTTAATTAGATACCTATCACTCAGTAATTACTTCTATGCCTGATCATACTCAGTAATGAACACACTTAAAAAGGTAAGATTTTGGAGGAAAATTACTTACATTTACAGCCAGGGAGAGAATGCAGTTTAGTGGTTATGGAGGTGAAGATGACACGCTGTAGGTTTCCAACCTAATCATGGCAACTCGTGTTTTGAGAAGTAGCTTTACCCCAGCAAAAGAGCAAGAACATGGTGCAAAAAGAAGTGAGCAGAATTCCAGATACAGCTGGAATCTTTCACAGTTATAACTTCAAGGAAGCTGGAAATGAATGCAATACGTACAGGGAAAGTTTTGAAAGGATTCAAAAGGAAAAATAACATGGTCTAAAGAGTCTTGGGGAAAGTTGATTGGATTGAGTGAGTTGAGAAATCTGAATATTGAGATAGGTGAACTATTTGAGCCCAAAACTATTTCTGTTAGATGTCAGGTCCCAGCCTATCTTACTGAGAAGGTGTTTCCCCTGCAGCACAGCAAATGCTCAGGGCACCTAGTTCGGATGTAAACCTGAGGATATCCTACCCAGGCATTTTGCTTTTTATGCTTCATGGTATTTCAAATCCTGGTCTAAATTCCCATAAATGAAGAATAAACATGACTACTGACTGCCTACACATGCCCATCTGTTCAGATGGCACAGCTCCCACTAACAATTTAGTTGGGCAGTTTCACTGAAGTCTAGGTGCCAAACCAGCATACGTTTCACAAAGATAGTCTGTGTGACACTTACAAGCACCGTTTCCTTTGCAAGATTCCCTTGTCTGGGACAGGTTTGAAGATTAGCCATCTAATGCTTCCCTGTTAGCCTGGTTTCATAGGAAACAAGATCATGCAATCGCAGTGCGAGTCCTCATCTGTCAGCCTGCCCTCTTCTTTCCCACGAAAGTTTGGCAGTCTCAACCAGATTTGACAGAAGGCAAGGGTTTCAAAGTCATTATTTTCCCGTACATTTCATTAAAATGAATGGCTGGTTTGAGGAGACATCATCAGTGAACTTACTGAGGGAAGATCAGCTGTGTGAACTAAATCCTTACCAGACAACAGAAAATCTACACAGGTGAATGCTGGTTTATCAGTGGGAAAAGCTACTGTCAGAACTTCCCTGATACCAGACAGAAGGGAATTCAACCTTTAGACACAAATCCATAATAAAGAAGACAGCTGCTCATAGAACAACTTGGTTTTTGATCACACTTCTCATCAAAGTATGTGACCAAACCAAATACCTGAAGGCAAATGCTGGAGAATCCCAAAGAGTTTACAAACATTTCTGGCCACAGCTCAATCACTCCATGTGTGCAGCAGAATAAATTGGCAGCACACTCTCAGCTTGCACAGGGCAAGTGCACTACCACCCACCTACACGTAGCAAGACTGCATCAGAATATCTGTTGGGTTTTTCAGATTTTGCAGGTTCCTCAGTAATTTCCTAATGAATGTTACAGAAAGTGGAAAACACGTAAGCTCCCTCACACTTTCCTGAATGTTCAGTGTTGTCCATCAAACACTTGGCCACAGAAGAAAACCAATTCAATGAGCAAGTCATCCATGGACTTGCACAGTACAAAAGAAAAGCCTATGTGACAGCTTTCCCTAGCTAGCACAGCCCAGTCAAAGCACCTCAAGCCTTTCCACTGATAAGATTATTTCCAAAGTTACACCATTAAAATCCTCACTCAAAAGTTAAAGTTGTACTCTGAAGACCGATGGCAGCACAATGAGCTGTTTTTCTGCCCCGACAAAGAACAGAATGAGGAAATACAGGTCAGTTTCCAAACACAGTGATAACAAAAAGTGACCAATGCATACTGGTCATGAGAGAAGGCAAATGTTTATCTTTTCAGCTTCAAAAGAACATGAAATCCACAAACTCTCAGCATATACACACATGATCTCTACCAAACCAGCCTGCTGCAGTGGGAGATGGGGTCAACCACCACATTTGTGCTCAGAGTGTTGATGCAACCACGCAAGAATCAATCCCAGCCATCCTGGCTGAGAACAAGGAGGCTAAGGATGTGCCTATATTAATGTCATCCTGGTAGGAAGAAGGAATGTTATCTCATTTCCTTTCAGAATTTGCTGTGGCCCCACATGATCCACTTCTACCAAGAATACTGTGGCAAAGAGTAGAGTTTAATCTGGATGTGTGAGCCATGTCAGTATGAATAGGTCAGTGTTCCCAACATGACACCTGCCTTAAACTAGAACCCTTCCAAACTAGGATGTTACTACCAGAAAAGGCAGACCATCCCCACAATTTAGAATTCTCCAACAGAAATAATTTTTATTGAAACCCTTATTTGAAAATGCTATTTTGTACAATAGCATTTTTATTTCATTGTTTCATCTAATTTTTTTCATTCATAGCAATCTCTGGCAAGCCTAACTTTATGATTAGCATTATTTTCATTGACATACTATCTCGGTAAGAGCATTCCCATTAGAAATGGTGAATTTCACAGGTATATTAACAGCCCCTCTTCACCTTATTGGATCAAATACAGCACAGTTTCTATTTACAGGTGGTTGGTATCCTACAGAATAGTTTCAGTGGAGTCCTGCATGCAGAACAGTCACTGACAATGAGAAACAGACAAATATAAAATGCACCAAAAAATTATACTTTAGACATACTGTAGTTTAGGACTAAAATGAGAAAAACATTCCTTGTATTTTCTGAGAATTATTTACTCTGTTAGATAAAATTGGTGAAGACTCTTGAAAGATCCAATTTTACTGGCAGTCCCTCCTCAAACTAAATCAATAACACTAACAATTTTAATAGCAGAGCATTCCATCTGAGTGGCTGCAGTGCAGATGCACAAGCTGCAGTGATGTTTATTGTGTACCAAGATGGAAAATCTAGACTTTAAATTGTATAACCTTCCATAACACAGTTTCCCTGAGAGCTCAACTCCACCAATAAAACAAGAGGGGTGAGTGCAGTCCATCCCTTCCTTTACAGCTTGAGATGCAGATGAGGCTCCACCCAGCAACTTCGGCACTCATCCACATGATCCTCCAGGCTAAGGAAAGAGAAGCCGTGGAACAAAAATTTTCTCATCCTTCTCATTCTGGTGCTTTCTTTCTCACAGAAATAAACCACCCTAAGTGGTAAACACGGCTGTCAGACTCATGCTCCCCCAGAACTGGACAGCAGCCGTGTAAATCTTGCTTCTACTACACCAGCATTGGCCCAGTCTGAATATGGTAGAAGCTATAGTTTTCTTCTCCATCCCTCACTGAGCCCATTGTATTGAACACAGATAAGGTTGGCTCTTCAGCACGGGCAGAAACATGCACTCTTCCCAAACCTAATTATCAAAGAAGCAACAGGAAGAGCGACTCATCTGAAATGTAAGAAGTAGTCAGAATTCTCTCAAACTACAAGATTTTTACTGCAAGATCAACGTGCAAATAACTTGGTAGAACATCACCATCTGGTGGATACACCTACTGACAATTTGGTTTTAGTCTTTTCTTTATTTCCCAGATAGTTCTTCAGAATATTACAGTATCACAGTATCATAAAGTTGGAAAGGACCTCTGAGATCATCAAGTCCAACCTATTACCCAACACCAACACCAACCCATCATCTAAACCATGGCACTCAGTGCTTCATCCAATCTCCCCTTAAAGACTTCAAGGGTCTGCAACTCCACCCCCTCCCTGGGCAGCCCATTCCAATGGCCAATCACCCTTTCAGTGAAGAACTTTTTCCTAGCATCAAGTCTAAACTTTCCCTGACAAAGCTTGAGTACATGCCTTCTAGTTCTGTCACTGGTCACCCAAGGGTCACATAAAAAAATAGGCTCAATCCATTCAAAAGTAATCTAGAGCTTCTGCTTGGGATAAGACACAAACCTGCAAAAACAGCAGGCGGTGGGGAAGGGATGGAATTCCTGTTTTCCTATCCCATCATAGGTGGCAGATCTAATAAATAAATCATCTAATCTCTTCCAGGCTGCTGTGGAAAGATCCCATCCTTTGTGGAAAACAACAGATAACTCCTCCAAACAAAGTCAGAACTCAAAGAGTACTCTGCTGCCACTTGGTTAAACAGCACATTCCACACCAAAGCTGAGGTTTCCTTTTCCTTTTAATCTCAGATCTAAGCAATTAGTCTCACTATTGATGGAAATCATTCACTTTGCATACTACCTACTCCCCAGCATGTCAGCAAAGTGCAAGATGCCACTCTATTCACAAGCTCTAACTGGATAGTGAGGGAAAAGGGGAAGATAGTTTGATGTCAGTGAAAAATCAGGTTATTTAAAAACACCATCTACCCTTAGACTTTGCATCTTACATAATAAAATAAAAACACAGACAATGCAGCTGCTTTCTACTGTGCTTGTCAGGAGTTTGCAACCATGAAGCTCCCATAAAAGCCTGTGACAAGCACCGATGCGGCGAAGCAGAGCTCTACACTCAAATTCTTCCTATCCAATACATCTTGAAACAATGGCAAATCATGTGTTTAAAAATAGTTTTTAGGTGCTACCAGAGAAAAAAATATTTTAACATGTATTTTCAAAAACATAAAACAGTGCTAAGAATTAAACACAAACTATCACTAGCGTGGAAACTCAACAGTTAACAGTAAAACACTGTCTCTTATTTTTGGGTGTTGGCAGTACATGACCTGAGAGGGAACCGTGTGTTTCAAAAGACTGTAAAGTCTCAAGGAGGATCAAAGCACCTGAGAAGTGGTTGAATTAAAATCTTTTGTAATATATTTAAACCAAAACCAAAAGATCTTTAAAGACAGCCAAAATACATACTGGGAAGATGGCAGGAAAACAGGATCAATAGCAGATCAGAGATAAACACATCCTTAAGACACTATCAAGAAAAAGAGGTACCATTTGGATTCATTGTTGTGGCAAAAGCCACCCTGCAAAAAAAAAAAAAAAAATGTTTAAAAGCAATTAAGCAATTTTACAGAAATAGTCTGGGATTTTGTGCAAAGGGAGAGAGACTCCAGGCTTGCCTCATCTCCTAGAAGCATCCCATATTCTTAGATGTGACGTTGCCATGACAACCACAACTTGGTGACCTCGTTATTTCAACCTAATCCTGCTTTGAAATTATAGTTGCTCCACCCTTTTGCCTGGCTAGCCTGATAACATAATCATTGTAAATGAGGATGGAAAAACACAGCAGGATACCATTCCCCTAGTGACATGGGACTAGTCTCACCTTATCAGGGAAATAGACCAACAATTAAACTGCACAAATCTAAAAGCCCAAAAGTAGATTTTTTTTTTGTTGTTGTTTGCTATTCTATTTTGCAAAAAATCTAATAGCTTGTCAGTGCAGAGATTCAGTTCGGAACGGGGGCTTTCGGGGAAATTCCTTTTAATTTAATTTAATGTCTTTATCAGGAAATTAAACAGTAATAAGGGGTAGTTCCCCTTGATTATGCATTTGTTTTCAGCAACAGCTGGAGGAAGATTTAGGATATACACAAAGAGTCAGGATAGAACTTGTTTAGCAAATCAGATTGGGGTTTTTAGATTCAGGCTTGCCTTGCTTTATTTAAACTGGTTAAAGCAGTGAGCATTACAAAATCCCAGCTGTAGCCATTATGGAAATACTTACTATATTTGCTCACATGTTACAAGAACATTACTGTAATTCTGCTCTTATTAAACACATGGACAACAGTACTGTTGCTGTAGCAGATTTAAAGGAAACATTTTCTTGGCTCCTTGGGGAGGGAATTCAGTGTTCTCTACGTACGTAGGGCATATCAAAGCTCCAGGACGAAAAAAGTGGAGCAAATATCTTTAGAAGAACATAAATTTGGAGCTATTGACGAGTGATGCGGCTGAAGATCCATAGGCTGTAGTTTGCAAAATAATTCTGTGACTATCCTTACATACTTCTGTCTCCTCTTTTCTGGCAGATCAGTTCAATTTGCATGGTTTGGTACATGGGGACAGGTTTTACCTTGGAGGTTGTGATATCGCCTGAGACTTCTTGTGGGAACAACATGCAGGCTGAGGAAACTGAATTTGTAAATAATAGCCTTTATTAGGAGAAAACAACAAAAAAAGGAAGAAAGGGGAGATACCTTGATACAGGAGTACGAAGAATTTTTAGCTTGCTCACTATAGACACAGGACTTCTGATATCCTGGTTATTTTCAGAAGACTAACACAAAGATTTCCTCAATTCTAAGCTTTTGTGTCTTGGTAAGCAAAGGGGCTGCATCAGCCTCTGGGGATATGACCCCATGGTTCTAGAAAGCAAGTCTACATTTTAACAGTTGGAAAGGTGTACCACTAATTTGTTCTTTCTACCTTCCATGTCACAATAGGGAAGCTGGGTGATGCCCTCTAAAGTAAAGAGCAAGGACTCCATGCACAAGCAAAGGTACCCATCAGGCACCCAAAGATTTACTCAGTGACAAGCCAGGAAAATCCTTACCCAGAAACTGTTTTATTCAGAGTATAATCGAAAGTCTGTTAGCAGTCATCAGTTCTAAGATAACTGATGAAGTAGCTGGGCAAATAAAGTGATCCTCTTCTGGGGAGGCTTTACACACAAAAAAATCCGGATATTGTATCAGCAGTGCTTGGGAATAATGTTCCTGGATAGCCAAAAAAAAAAACCCCAAAGCACGATTGCCATACACCACAGGTACAATGCAATGAGCTGAAAACTGAGCTCTTGCTTCTGGGCTTGAAACTATTAATATCTTTGCATTCAAAAGCATCTGCAACAGGCAGGGCTAAACCACCTCTTGCCTCTCTTTAAAAACTTGCCACCCCCAGCTAAATAAGATGAAACTACTGATAGCTTACACAGCCACCTTCACCTACAAGGTGTCTCAGCACACAGAATTTAGCTTTTCTCAATTAAAAATAACGGTGGACACTGATAAAACACAGAGTTAGTTTCTTCCATGAATGGATCTCTTAACATCCTCCCGGTCCTCCCCTTCAAGTAGGGAATTTGGCTGCCAATTCCTGATCATTAAATGCTTAGAAGAGAAGAAACGTAAATTTAATCATTAGACATTTATTTCTTGAGGTGTTCAGCAGGGGTTAGAAATCAGTCCCCATTAAAATATTTTTCTTAAGCTCTGTTGAATCCCGAGAGCAGAGAATAGACATGAGTAGGAGATGTTTATACAGCGCTGCAGTAAAGGAAGCAGGTTTTCCTTCACTAAAAGGCCAAAGTTCATTTTCTTAGAATAGCAGCATACATTCCAAAATGGTGCCTCACATTTACCAAAAGCTATCAGTGAACAAGTGAACAAGATTTATGTCCAGATTCAAATTTAGTTCTCCTACATACAATAGTAAAAGGCCAGACCACTCAATACTTAATCAGGTTTTGAGGCTGAATTTTCCAGCCTTGCTTGAGATCACCATATATCATGTGTAGGCTGATTAATCCTTCTAACTACTGATTCCAACACATGAACAGGAAACAAGGAACCCCAAATGAAATTCCAAGCAGGACATGTACTTTGACAATTGATTTTTGCATGAATAGTCTGACTTCTTGATCTTTTACAACACAACTACTTTCAAAAAAAAAGTAAAATATTGTACATTTTATAGTTACGGTCCTGGATTTGAACAGCAGCCAAAATCATTCCATGTTCAAAACAGCTAAAACATTGGGGGAAAAGCCAAATAACCCTTCGTAGTTAAAAGTGAGTTGCATCACATACTTTTGGCTGAAGTTGGGGAACATAATGACTCCTTACTGACCGTAGTATGGAGTCCATAGGTGTGAGTTTTTGTAGACGTTACAAAAGTTCCTATATACAAATGATTTTCTGCTTTGCAGAGATTTAAAACAATAATGGAAACAAAGCTTTGCTTTTCTCCCAGATCAGTAGTGACACCTAGTGACCATGTACTAAAGGAACAGAGCTTGAAGAGGATCGATTTTCACAAAACTGTCCTGGATAACATTTCAAAAATTAATACTGTCTGTGGACAAAACCACCACCACAAAAACTCTAGGGTGGGGCAAGACGGCTTAAAAGAAATAAAAACTGACATCAGCTATGGATTGATTTAAATTTACATAGAAATGATGCATCTGCTTTAGAGAACAATATGCTCCAATTCAGAAAAAAAAGGAAGGGATGGTTTTCACAAACAAGGAAGAAACCGTCTGGGCAAGTAGAATGCAATTACCCAGTGAAACCTGCAAAGGCTCTGAGGCAGAGCATTCCTACACACAAATGAGTTCACAGGCACCCTCCTTGTTTGTGAGAATCACAGTTTTCCATCTCAGCCAAAGAGGAGAAGTTCCAGAATGGAGTACAACTGCTCCCGTGATGTGCTTCTCCTGGTCCGAGACCTTGCTGATATAGACCAGACTTACTGATATAGCTGTATGGCCAGAATAAGTTATTCCACTTGACCTACACCAGAGCAGATCTATCTCTATCTGAACAGACTACAGAATCTACATACTATGTGACAGAATCACAGAACTGTTTCAGTCAGAAAAGACCTTTAAGATCATTGAGTCCAACCATCAATCCAGCTCTGCTAAGTCCATGGCGAGACCACATCCCCAAGTACAACATCTACTCGTCTTTTAAACACCTCCAGGGACAGTGACCCAACCATCTCCCTGGGCAGCCAATTCCAATGCTTGACAACCCTTTCAGTAAAGGAATTCCTCCTAACACCAAACCTAAATCTCCTCTGGCGTATCTTGAGGCCATTTCTCCTTGTCCTGCCACTGGCTACCAGGGAGACCAAACCCCACCTCGCTACAACCTCCTTTCAGGGAGTTGTAGACAGTGATGAGGTGTCTTCTCCAGGCTAAACAACCCCAGTTCCCTCAGCTGCTCCTCGTAGACCTTGTTCTCCAGCCCCTTCCCCAGCCTTGTTCCCTTCTCTGGACACTCTCCAGCCCCTCAATGTCTTTCTTGTACTGAGGGGCCCAAAACTGAACCCAGTACTCGACGTGTGGCCTCACCAGTGCCGAGTCCAGGGGAAGGATCACTTCCCTGGTCCTTGTGCCCACGCTGTTCCTGATTCAGTTTGTTTGGTTACTGCTCATCACCTTGGTCAATGACTTGTGGCTACAGAAGAATCACTTCTCCTTTCCAGATTTTCACTGAGTTTTAAGAGTAATAAAATGCTCTGTGCTACACTTGAAATACAAGCAGTTAAAAAGATGCCTAGGGGTAAAGTTAGGAGAGTTCCCAGAGGATGAGATTATTCAAAATAGAAAAAAAAAAGTTTAATTATCTTGGGAAACTCCATAGTAGAAGAGATTAATGTAAGATACACACTCCAGATCAAAAGGCAAACGTACAGTTCAAAAGCAGAGCCACCAATTCCTTCTGCAATATATCTCAGATTATACTTATGATAGAAGAAAATTGTTTTTAGCATCATAGGAAGAAGTGGACAGTGAAGCCTACATCACTCTCCCTTATCTTCACTTTGTATTCAGTTCTCAGCAGAGAAAGTGACTCCCAGTCTCAACACACTAGAGAATCAGGCTTATAATGTACAAACTGGAGAAACCATGCTGATTTGTGAGAGGAGGCTTGCACAAAACAGTTAAAAATGCAGATGGCTAAAGGAGCTGAAAAAGAGCTTGATTGAAATGAAAGGAGAGACATTCATGACCAGCAGCAAAGATATCCTTAACCACAGAGCCAGGAAAGTTATAGATGTTTCTGGGAGTTTTCAGGATATGTGTACCAAGAAAATTGTTCAGAAATACAAAAGAAAACTACTTGCTCTTTGAATTTCTGAGATAAGGAATACTGGGGACCAACGACAAAGAAGATTCCGGCATTTTGTCTTACCAAAAGATGACAGCTGCAACTTTGAGTTGTTAAAAAAATATCCAGCACAGTGACCAGCAGTATCAGAAATGTGTAGATTTTTACACCTAAAAATAAATCCAGCTGTGCTACCTCTGCTTGCTGCAAGCAATTTTTCCCATAACTATCCCATTAGGTCTCACTTGTGCTCCTATTTGTTCCACAACCTAGTATGAGGTCCCCTCAAAGAAAAAGGGAAAAATTCCAACAGGGACCAATTGATTGCCCGGATCAAATAGCCCTGGAAAAGTCCTCTAAAGAAGCCACGCTGCACCAAGATCAGAGAAAGGAAAAGGTCCCACATTTCACCCATTAAGTCTTCCTGGCTGCCAGAAAGATAACTGATGAGACCAGGCAGTTACTGTGATTTGCTTTGTGCAGAACGTAGGTAAGTTTAAAGGGGAGCAAACATTTTAGTTGATTCAATCTACTGACATGACAGTGGTTACTTTTACATGGAGAAACAGCACAGATTCCTGAACTCAAGAAAACTGTTCTTTGTGTGACTGGTCTTTGATAAGCAGTTTTTACCCTGGCCCCGAGTCTGTGTAGTATTGCTAAGGGATCCATCATAAGTGAAATATAGCCATTATTTGACCTTCAGGAAATTTCTAAGAGTAAGAATCACTGCTTGAAAACCTTTAGCAGTCCACAAAAGGGAAAAATAATGAAAACCATTGCCTTAAATTGGCAGATCTTCGGTTTTGTTCCCATCTCCAAAGTGGGCTGGCTGTGACCTTGCAGAAAGTTCAGTTTATTTACCATGGAAGTAAATGAAATCATTCACATGCCTTGATCAGTGTTTAATATCATGGGGAGACGTTTCTCCACAAAAAAGAAAGTCACAGAATCATGATGGAGACAAAACAGCTGATGTCTCTTGTTGCTGACAAGGACGAAAACCTCAGAGCATAAAATACAGGAGAGTGTGAAGTATAACAGCACCACGGTACCAGACTAATGTTTGATCTATGCAAAGAGGTGGCTGCAGTAATATGTGGAATTCCTGCACATAGCATACATAACTAGAAAGAAGTTTGGACAAATAAGGCACTAAAATTATCAGCTGTATATAATAACATCCCTTATTTACTCCTTAAATTGAAGTGAACTTAACTTTGCATTAAGATTTGCAGCCTTCTTCATGCAGTATCTTTCTTCATAAATAGTGAAAGAAAGGTCAATATCTATTCACAGCATAATTTATGTATTTGCTAATTACTGTAGATTACAGCTGAAATGAGGTGATCACACACTTGTTAGATTTAATTACAACAGAAAATCATTAATCATAGCATAATCATTAATCATAGCATATGCTGTATGCATAGGTATTGTAGGTATTAAATAGATGTTTAGCTTATTGCTGCGCAACTCCTATGGTATCAGTGTAAATACCCTAAATATCCAGATGTAGTAAAAAAAAAAACCTGGAATGCCTCTGCTATTGTGCAGAGCTGTGATTTGAAATGCTGAATTGCAGAAGAAACCATGTGGAGGGTGAGAGAGACTGTCTTGATGTTTTATAAAATGAAATATGCATAGTTTAATAAGAAAGCCCACACACCCTATGGAAATATTCAAATCTTCCCAAATAAATGGAGCTTTAAGATACAAGAACATAATCTTGGAAATAGATGTATTATTTCTTTGCACCAGGCCCCCTTAGATGCTTTCCTAAGTGGTTTTGCCTAATGATCTTACTGCTAAGTTCAACAAAATTGAGTGCAATGTACTGAAAATACACTGAACTGATATTGAACTTGTTGATGAGGAGTGTAGGCCTGTTAAAACTGACAAAATCGACAAGTCCTCTATTGCCTCTTATTTTAGTGCTCTTTTGGTTCAACCTGTGGCTTCGCAAGCATAAAGCCTTTATTGCCTGCTGGTTGAAAAGAAAGGTCATGTTCAGGGGTGTATTTCATTTGTCATGATGCACGCTTTTTTTACTACTTTTTCTCTTTGGTGTAAATTCTAATTTGTTAATGGGACCTGGGTGCAAAGGTAAAAATAAAAACATGTCATGGAGTTCCCAAGAATACCATTGGCCAGCTGAGGTCAGAACTCTATTTTTATATCAAGAAGCTTTTCTTGAAAACATTTTCTTGGGAGATGGAGGAGTGGCAGAGACATCAGTAAAACAACTCATGCTTTGGTCTTAGTGGTACAACCATTGCTAGGGCTGGTTCTAAAGACAGGTATTGCTGCCCATGGCTTTTCTGCTGGTAAGACTCTAGAAGATCTGGCTCACAACATGACCCCAACCCAGCTGCACTGGCAGCTGCAGTGATGCAAAAAGTTAAGAAAAAAAGAATGATACATTGCCTAAATCCAGAATTTCAAACCCATATTTCTAAGCAGCAAAACTCTGCTAAGCAAGTCTGCCCTAACTTTAATTCCTGTTATTACCTCAACATTTTATGGCTCTAGACTGAGAACCACATCCATCAAAATGGTATTTGGTGATTTGCTTCAACAAACAGGCCTATAAATAATCACGTAAGAAGAACAAAGGGAAATAAATTTGGGCAGGAACAATTGAATAGACCAAAGGAAGGAAATGCTTAAACCAATTTAACAACTAATAGAACTGCCAAAATTACTTTGCCTTTCCTGATGCTTTCTATATTTTCAGGACCATATCAAGCTGTATCCAACACAGCCTGTGCCAAAGCCAACTCTCAGAAATAATTTAAAAATGTCATAATTTTTAAAATGTTAAATATTAATAATCCAATAAAATATTTGAAAGCAATATACTGCACACAAACCAAAAATGTACCTAATGCATCAATACCCATGCATTAATTTAGGCTCTTAGTGTAAGATATCCAAGGCTCTACCATTTATTATGTATTACACAAGTCAAAGGAGTATTTTACCAACTGCAAACCCAGGAGCTTCAAAATTAGAAAAGCCCCTTTGTACACTCAGATTATAATAAATACATTAAATCCACACTCATGTACCCTTTTTTATACCTGACTCTCATCATCCCATTTCCATCCAGTCAGACCAGAATCAGCACTACACATTTTCTTTCCCAATCCTAATTCTTACACTTAATCCTTAAACAGGCAAAGACTGATTGTTCACTCAAACTCATCAGCAATAGAGAACATGAAAAACTTCAAGGGAGAACTCCTTTTGTAGCCTGCATCTTTCTTTAGCAGCTCCACTCCAGCCAGTTCTCTTCATGGGTTGGTCCTGCCCAGCTTCAAACAGGGACTTACAGGATGGACACTTGTGTCTCATATCCAGCAAAATCTAAATTTTCAGCATCACAGTCTTAAATTTTGGATGGAGGAAAGTTGAATAATCTGAAATTTTCAGAGCTTTAGAACACCTTACCATCTGCCACAAGGACTCCTGCCTGGATCCTGCTGTGACACTACCACTTTTGACTAAACTATGCCTGCAAATCCACTAGAAAGGTTTTAGAATGAACTGCTACCAGCTTACTGGTAAATGTCTTTTACACAGATTTAAAATATAGCACCTATGCCTACTTATACAGCCACAACCAAACTGTGAACGAGGGCTAAGTTTCTGCTTCCCAGATAACATAACTTGTAATATTTTTGTCTACAGGAGGCATTATGGAGAAACCACAGTTGCCTCCAATTTCAAATTAGGAAATACTTCTGCATTTAGTTTAAATAGATACACGACTGAGGTTGCTGTCAGTCACACGACTTTCTACAGATACCTGAAGATGAGTGAACTTGCTTTGCAAGGTCAAGACCTCTCCTGTCAGCTGTAGATCAGGCTGAGTAATCCATTCCTTCCTCACTGCTAAAACAGATTACCACACACTACTCCTGTCCACTTGAAACTGCAGCTTCTGTAGCTGCTCTCCTGATGTTACTCTCATATGCAGCAAAATGTACTTGTGCTTCTCACACCTACCATGGCCTTGGATTTGTTTGAATGAAGAAAAAGTCTGATCCTCTGGTTCACCACTAGTTATATTACTGTGATCCATTCAAGTGGCTGAGGAAAGAGGGCATCCTCTGGCTTGCAACCCTCAAATTTAGATACTTTTAGACTGATGATAAATTTGGCTCCTGATCCTACTCATTGTTCTGTTTTTCTGAGAAGGAGAAAACTTGATGAACTTTAAAATGTAAGCTTTTGCCTATCTACTTCTAGTACTGTTTTGTTGCCATGTGATTTCCAGATTATTTTATATTAACTCCAGCTCCTGTAATTTTTATAATTTATATCCACCCTAAATGCAATCAAGTACATTGAGAAAAGTGTTGAAAAAATAAATACAGAACACTGAAACAGAAGTATTTTTAAAAATCAAAACAAGATGAAAAACTGTAATTAACAGTGTATTTTTCAAAATAACACAATATTTTCTCTTTAAATTATTGTTTTGGATTCTTTTCTATTTTTCATTTCAGATTTCAAGTAAACAAATTATGAATATTAATTTGTCCCAGAGAAGAACATTTCATTTTTTTCCTTTTTGCTTTGCTAAAACTTCTTCTATTCTTTAGCTTTTTTTCTTATTTTTGACAGAGCTGGGGAAGGAGGAGAAAACCACAAGTGAAACAGGAAGTCCTCCTTGTCCTAGTTATACGCTATGGAACGTAAGTGCCTCCTAACATTGCGGCTGTGTGACAGACAAGAAGTGCAATTTTTTAATGCAATTTAGTCAAAAACAGCTAAAGAAGGAAAAATCTGACCTAGGAAAATTTGAGACAGAGTCCAGCTTTGCTCGTTAAGCTTTAAAGAATAGTACTTCTTGTGCCTGAGTGACTGCCTTAGCATGGTGAACTCCCTTCCAAGTCCTGAATTTCATGCCTCTTCTTCTTTGTAATGGTGACTTCAATTTTGTAGAGCATCCCTTTAGAATAACTTGTACTTTTTTAATTTCTCCTTTGAATACAGAACTAAAGCAGCAAGGTTTGGCTGGGTGGTTTTAATCAGAAACAGGAAAAAAAAAGTTTTTAAAATAAAAACTAGGTATGCCTGGTGTACCAAAATCAACTTTCATTCATTTACTTCTTTTTTTTTTCTGTTATCTCCAACAAGAACATTATGCATTCAGATTTCTCAAAGACCTGAAAGAAAAAAAAAATAACAAGAGCACCAAGGATACTGAAGTTACATATCAATTTTGGCCAGAAATCTTAGATTAGAAGACAGTGTCAAATGGAGGGTTTTGTCTGTTGCAAAAGCACTAGATAAAGCTGAAATTGATTTCAAGGTAAATGGGAGATAAATCATTAATGATTTCAAGAACAGAAGTTTGGCTACTCTGGTATTATGAATACTCTTAAGGTTCTTTTAATGCCCTAATTTGTTCTTCATTCTTCACCATTGCAAGGAAAAACTGATTTTTTTACAACAGTGTTAACACTACTTCAGAATTTCAATTTATTGCAATACAATACGGGTAAGTTGCTTTTAAAAAATAGCACTGTGTGTAGATGAAAACTTTGAGATCTTTAAACTTGATACTGGGATCTCCTGATTCCTAAAATCTTGGGATCTCCTCAACGAGACTCAAGTGACGTGGAAAGTAGGACTATGTCTGCAGTATTCAGTCCATCCCAGTAAAAAAAGAAAGTCTTGTAAAGAAATAAGCATGTTACCCTTCTGTTTTTCCTTCATTTCGGCTCAGAATACGTCTTTTAAACAAGCATATCAAACTTCCCATTCTTGGAGTGCCCACTTAAATATATCTATGCATAACATTGGTTATGTCTGTTAGAAATTGAAGCTCCATTGAACCTCTGTCAATGTCAGCTGGCACTCTGCTGTTGACTCGTGTAGAATTAGGAGTCCATTTGAGGTGCTACAATCTAAAACATTCTGAGAAGTTTCAGCTGCCCTATTTATCACAACAGGGTTTTATCTTGAAAATATAAGGGGTGAGGTTATACAAGTTACTTTATTTTCTCTGCTAATAATTTTTATTATTGTATTTATAACTGCTGAATCAAACAACAAACAGGATTAGAGACTCAAGGCTTGCAGATTGTCATCTTTGTTGGATAACAGACCAGGAGTACATGTTAACATCACTAGAAAAAATAGAAAGAAGTAACAAAATAACAACAACAACAACCTTTCTGTTCCTGACAATGTGTTTAGAACAAGGAAATAAGTTCCTCTCCACCATTCAAGTAGCAACCACGAAATAAGAGCAAATACCCTCTAACAATTTTCAGGACTCAAAAGCATCAGTTAGTCCACAACCAGATGCCAAATCCTTCTCCTCAACTTGTAACAACTTCTATGCTACAGTTATGTGTTCGTCAAACAAAACAGATTCAGCAATACAAAAAACCCCAGGCATAGCACGGAGAAATGGATAGGAGAATGGGGAATAACTCCTGGATACACAATAGTAGAGCTTCTACTTCCAAAACTTGCTTATATCTCACCCACACCCCTGCCATGGCATCAGTAGCTCTAACAGAAGATATTATCTTCCCTTACAAAGCTGGTCTATGTTATTACCATTAAATAGAAATTATCCCTCTTCAAAATGTAGTGACAGTAGAAAGGCTACAGAAAACTGAAATATCTGTACGCTACCTAAACTCTTCCCTAAACCAGAGAGGAGATAATCAAAGTAGAACTGCAGAGTCCCATTTCAGTAAAGAAGTCGTAGCTCGAATACTGAATGCAACAGAAATTCTTGGGCATGACCACACAAATATCAGCTAATGTAATTATTAGCATGTTTCAGAGAGTTGTGCTGTGATTTTCATGCATCAAAGAAAGCAGAGACAAGGACTACAAACATTCAGCAGATAACAGACGGCGCCCTTGAGTTCCTCTTTGCCTTAGCTTACAGAAATGCTTACAATAAATGATTGTAAAAGAAATCCTGTGAGAACAGAGATGCTCGTGGCTGTTTTGTATAGTATGGGGCTAGCTCTCAGCAAGTTTCTACTTGATGATTTATGTGTTAAATCAAAATTTGCCCCATCTTGCCCTAGAAATAGTCTGTGGAAAAGCATTGATGTCCAGGTCTCCCTTTACATTGGCACAGACAAACAGCACACATACACTTTACAGTTCACATACAGATGTTTATTTTGCTCAGCCATCTGTTCCATCTGAAACACACAAAAGAGAGCACAGAAAATGAACCCTCACTCTAACTCTCTTTCTGAATACCCAGGCAAACATCTCAGTTTCCAACAAAGCAGGTCTATTGGTTTTCACAGCGTGTTGCAAAAACTTTGCGCTTTACAAACCGCTCTGAAAGTCAAGTCTTCGATCCAAAGAGTGTGGAACCTTGATCAGATAATCATGAAGAAACAACGACTGATGGGATAAGAGAGCATACATACAGATCACTCCAGAAGGATTTTTATTTGCAGGATGGTGTTCTGAGGCTTTTTTTCTTTGTAGTTTTAAGAGTTTGGTTCTTTTGTTTTCAGACACACACACACAACCAAGAATTGGATTGCACCAGAGCAAATGCAGTGAAGGGTGTTAAACTGAGAGAAACTATTTTCAAGTGCAGGGAGGGGTCAGCCCATGGGAACTGGGTCACAAAAGAGATCTCAGGTAAGAAGCACGTGCAGAGGGTGTGTGAAAAGGGAATGATAATGGTTGGAAGAGATATACACATAGTATGCAATACAAGAACAAGAAACAAACCTAACTCAGGAAGGCCAACAAGAAGTATATGGCTTTGACTCAGTGACAGAAAAGGGAGACAACTGTAAGAGAGTAAAAGTTTGTTGTGGAATCTGTTAACTGAAAAGAAAATTCAGCTACCTGCTGCAACTGAAGACAGTAGAGAAAGGGAAAAGAAGAGTACAGCTGCTATAGTACTGTCAGAGAACTGGTTCTCACATATGTAAAAAGATCTTGGGTGTCTGGAAGTAGTGCTTATCCATCCCCATCTCCTGATCACATACCTGCATGACAAATTGTCCCTTTATTTGTTTCCTGGTGCCTACAGCTATCCAAGGCTGTTCCAAACTTTGGTCCTGAATACTAAATGGCTTAGAATGCCTACCACTAAGCAGGTATAAATAGTTTAGCCAGGGGATGATCTGACCTCCAAATAGATGAATGCAAATAAATTCAGATCTCATTGGGAAGGCAACAGCAATGTCTTGAGGTAAGCGGGTTCACTATTGGTACTCACATTAATCATTTATACTGACACATAACCAGCTAAATTTCCACACACCAGGTCAATTTTCACTACAAGCCACAATTTCACTAACTCCTGCATTGCAACAGATACAGGTGTACCATAATACCTGACATCAGGATGAAAAATTTCCATTTTATACTCTCTGAAATTAAACAAAGAGACAAAGTATAAAGTTTCATGCAACTGAGCTGATCAAATCCATGTCCTGATTGCTGCAGTCAGGCTTTAAACTAGAATCATATTTGGGCACTAAAAGTCCAACCTTGCTTCTTATTTTACATATTTAAAAAAAAAAAAAAAGAAAAAAACCCCACAGCCAAAGCCAGCAACGACAACAATCTTTAAACCTGGAGTTTCTGTGGACGTATTCCGACCTTCAGGTTCCAAATATGGATATATACTCCATATAACAGCCTACCTGATCACCCTACGTATTAAATGGCAAGTAGCCACCAAATGAGGAAAATTTGTTGTTGTTGTTGTTTTAAAGGGAAGCTGTTTGATATTAGAGCAGTAATTTTTTTTTTTAAAAAAAGGAAATTATGATTCTGAAAAAGAAATATATAAAATATTTGCCCAAAAAAAACCCCAAGAGTAATTACAAACTAACATTTTGGCTGTAATTATATTACATACTAAAGCATTTGTTCACCTACAGAAATAACCCCTCAGTATTACATTTTAAAAATGTTTTGACATATTTGATGTACACATGAGTTTGGAAAATAAGAGTGAGAGTGAAAGTTGGCACAAGTAAGGTGATGATTTATAAATTTCTTAAAACTTGCCACATATACAAAGGTCTAAAACTACAAAAAAATTGAACCAGATTCAGGGATGTCCAAACTAGCAGCAGCCAAACTTGATCAGACACTGGGAGTAGTTCATTATTGTCATGGCACAAATCTGCTAAAGCTGGTTTATCTTCTGCTGAGCACAGCAACTGCATCACAGAAAGAAAGCTAAGTTAGCCCAGGAGGTGCTTTACCACCTGCCCTGTGGTTACAGCTACGCCTGCAACAGCTCATGAGTCCATGTACTATGCAGTAGAGAAAAAAAGAAACAGCCAAGACAAAGGAATGAGCTTTTGAATACCTTGAGATTTATATTCAGTCCTATTGCCTGTGGGTGAGTTTTCTACATGACCTCCTGCACTATAAAAAATGTTCATTTGGTACCTGTGAAACCTTCAGCTTTTCTGTTAGAGTGGCCACATTTTGTCACAGTGAACAGGGTTCTGTGGGCATGCCTAGTGAGGCAGGGCACACACACCAAAGCAAGTTAGATTTGTTCAGGATCATATTAAAAGGGAAATGGCAATATCTCTCCTTTTATTAGCCACATTATCAACAATGTGTTTTTCCTACCGATGTCTTAGGCATGAGATAAGAACACTGTGCCACATGCCCAAAGTAAAATGCCCAGACACCCTTTAAGAGGAGAAAAGATACATCCACAGCTTTTCTTACTGGGAACATAGTCTGTAACAGCTGATCATGGCACAGAAAGACTCCAATAGATTGTCCTCCAAAGGCCCATCCTTGCTGGTTCTCTTACTCCTACATCTATACTCTTCATGCATTAATCAGTGGGAGTTTACACACTCCTTATACATTAATCACATAGTTCTACACATAGACTAGTCAAAAATACCTTTATTGTAGAAACACTGGTTCAGTTACTGCATTTTACTTTCAGTTATCCTCATTCAGAAGAATGCTAGCTCTGATTTGATATATAATCCTTTCAAGACTCATTTCTGTTGTTGTTCTTGATGCATTCTGTTCCTTTTTCTACCTGGATATAACCACACAGATTAATGCGGATGCTGTACTCAGAACAGTGACAGAGCACTATTTTGTTGTCCACAATAAGGTCCCTCTTGTGCCTCTGGTATTCTGTAATTAGGCCCCTTCAGACACAGTTTCCTTATTATGGTTCATCAACTTTTAATGCATTATTCTAAATGGCTGTGTTTCCATTCTTTTTCTCCCCTTTTTTTTTTGCTGTTAAATAATAATTAAAAAATCAGATAATGGAGGTAATAAGTATTACTTACCCTTCATCTCGATCTAACATAATGTTTATGGGCAGCAGGGATAGCAGGAAGATGTTCTTGTGAAGAGAGGAACTTTAGCAGCTTTATAGGACAACAATCTAGGAAGAAATGACAAGCCAATACCCACATTTACTGTTTGTAAATCTGAGCATTGATTCTGCTTTCACAAGTGGCTTTCATGAAATGCAAATCAGAAGCCTGGCATCTGCTTGAGTAACCAGGCAGCCCTGTCCCCCTTTCAGGGGAACAAAAGCCATACAATCAAAGGGTTTTAAAAGGATGGCAAACTTATTGTAAGCTAGAAAAGGTTAAAAGTCTGCCAGGGTTTAAATATACCTCTCAGAACTCCCAAGTATGAAAGCACTTGTGACCTTTATGAATATTTTTTTCCTTCACAATGTTTCTGTATATTTGCAACATAACAAAAAGGGAACAAATAGGAGAGAAACAAAATCCTTATGTGTCTTACTCCCCAATCGATTTTGAAAGCTTTATAAAGCAGACTTAGAGTTTTATTTATTTTCAGATTTCAAAAATCCTCCTCCAAACAAGAGCACTCTGGCTACAATAACATGGCCCACGTGTGTTCCCCTGAATCAGTGACAAATTTCCTTCTGCAAAGAAGGGTAGCAACTGGAATTCACTCCAAACATGGTATTTCCTCATCTCTGAAATCTTCACTGAGACTGGCATACCCTGGAAAATGCCTGAACCACATCCAGGTGGGGAAAAACTCTTTTTTTAAATATGCTGCAAATTCACTGCTTCTGCTTATCTCAGTTAAAAACACACGTTCCCAGCACCAAGGAAAACCAAATTGCTATTTCTATTGAAAATCTTACCAAAAAATATCTAAAACTCATTTCATATCCATTATTTATTGCAAAATTAAATCTTTTTGCTGTTAGGTATAAAATGGGTATTTAAATATATTAAAACCACTTCACAAGTTCACCACAGTGTGTCTTTCTAATAGCCTTATTTCTGATTCATATGGGAATAATCACAAAGCTTATCCCAATGACTCTGAAGATAGAAACCAATGTTCAGTAATCTGAAATGAACCTGAAGCATCAGTTTGATCAAATTCTCAGATTTTTTGAATGATTTATTGCAGATTCCATAGTACAGAAAGGAATACTATTTCATACACAGCTTCAGCTTCATAAGAACATGATTAATCAATGTTTTTAACAACTACCTGGAAAATAATTCAGTCACAGTAACATCTGAAGGACCCTGCTTCTGTAAGGAAACCCCTCTTCATAATTATAAACAATTTAATTTAAATCAGGTCTTGATTCTAGTGTTTTGAATACAGTCATTATCTCACAGAACAACCTCTGATTTCTTTTGAAGGAATCATAACTCTGGTGTTTAGAGACAACTGTAAGGCAAAAGCTGGCAATTCTTTAAGGCAAAATCAGAACAAAAGTTTCAAAGTAATAAGAACTTTTTTTTTGTAGTATGAACTACATAAATCAAATTATGAAACTCAGTGTCACAAGATGTCACGTAGCCCAAAAAATATAAATAGACCTGAAATAAAATTACATGAAGTAAAGAAGAAATCTATTGACAGCTACTAAAGCTGACGGTACAAATGTAACCTCCAGGTCAGAAAGACAGCCTGAAAAAATAACAGGCTTGCCTCTACTTTCTGCCTTTTTAATTCTGTATTTCTCAATATATTTTCCAGGAATATTCATTCTAGCTTGAAACTAATAAGCTTCTATCCGAACCACAGAATCTGGAGTTGAAATGATGCAGCTACAACCAATGGAAAAAAAAAAACAAACACAAAACCACCACTGCCAAAAAACAGGAACGATAATTTAAAAAAAAAGGATCCAAGGAAAAGATACCAAGTAGGAAACAAATTCTGTCATCATTGTAAATATAAAAGGTAAAAATCTATTTCAAGGAGGAAACAGCACACAGATGCAAAACACAGATGTTGGTTGCCAGACTAAACATCCTGCACTCTGACCACCACATTTGAAAGCCTACCCACTTTCTCTGCTGCCAGAGATGATTCCTCCCAAACTCAACCTCCTCACAAGGAGCAAGAAGGCTACAGTAAACAAAACAGAGAAATTAAATCATTACAGACTACAATACATTAAATAAAGGTCATGGCCTTAGGCTGTGTAAGGTCAAAGCATCAAAAGGGGAAAAGCAAAGGAAAGGGAGAGAGAGATTAAACAGAGAACTCCTGAGAAGCGACCACTGTTCCCTGACACCCAAGAATGCTGCCAAGTGGTGACCTGTGCAGGAGCAGAGACATCACTACCAGAAACAGGATACTGAGCTGACTTAACATCTGACATGCAGCTGGCACTTCCATCTAACCCATTAAGAAAGTTCTTAAGGCAATACTATGGGGAAAAGTAAAACAAGTTGTGCTTTGCTGTTTTTCAACACGGTACCTCGTGTTCAAAATTGATTTGCATTCAAGGCTTTCCCCACAGAACCTTTGTTTTAAGTACCATTGCCAGGCCCTTCTTCTCCTAAAATCAGTGTCTGGATTTAGCATAACTATTCAAATATCTCTTTCAGAAATTCTGTGCTGAGTCATGCCCAGAATCATTCTTACCTTCTGCATTACCTTTACAGCTGCAGATATAGACATTCTCCTGAGAAAGAAGACAAACCCCTTTCTTAATAGGCATGCAAATAAATCACTTTCACAATATCAGCCTTGCATAACTTCATCTAATATAGCCATCTGTATAATAATTGGTCTTCCCAGACCCTTCCACAGAACCAAAAAAATATAAGAATAAGTGTTAGCTACTGGATCAGCATCCTTACCTGTCACTCATAGTTTAGGCTGTGTAAAAGTACTAGCAAACACTTCAGTTATTTAGCTAGTAAGGCTCTACATTACTCTTTTCTATACAGCAATTAGAAACAAGGTTTAGCTGACACTCAGAAAAGAAATTGATACCTCAGGGTATGAAGTATCTGATTAAACTCCCAGCTTGATGCACCTTATCTTGGCAGCACTGAAGACTGGTATTGTTAAAGATTAGAGGCATTGCTTAAGATAACTTTCTAGAGTATCTGCATTGATGCACATTGCACTGTAAGGATGATAAAACTTACTAATGCTATCCAAAACGCTGATAAATGTATCATAAAAGTATCCTCATTTATTGTGTTTACACAAGATAGCCCCATGTAATACGAGCATGGCACACTGTGATTAAATTTAATATTAATACAGATGTTAAACTAGTATATGATTGTTTTCCACATAATCTTCTGGTTTTAGCTGAATCTCACTTGAAGCTCTGAAATACTATCAGATAATACATGCTGATTATCCCTTGAGGTAGCAGTCAGACTTTTTTAAAGTGTTAGTTCCTAAATCCCATTAACACAATGGCATATTTGTGTCTAAACAACGTAAGCTCCCTCTCCTAGGACACCACAGATTAAAGGTTAAATTGCTCCTAGTCTCTTTAGCACTTTTAATCTTATTTCAAATTTACTTTTACTATCAGAGCAATCCTAACCCTAAATTTTTCAAAGACTTTTCAAAACAAAACCAAATATTTAAATTTCATTAACTTCTCACCCTCCTTTCCATCCACTCTTTCGCTTCTTTCTCCTTCCACACACAAACATACACAAACACATTCACACACACAAAAAAGCACTGTATATTAAAAAGAGTCAATATTTTTAAAAGTGAAAGTGTAGAAATACATTGCCATAAATGTGAAGCCACCAAGGATTAAAATCTAAACATTCAACACATAATTTGTAACTTTAATCAACAAATCTCATTTTGCTAATGCATACTGACCGGATGCCTGAGTGCTAATGAGTGTCCCTGAATGCTAATAGCTCTGTGAAACTCGATGGCCTCTGAGCATCACATGGATTATCTAAAACTTATTTGCATCTCAGATTGCCAGCACCACTCAGCTTCACCTCTCTCTGACCTTGACATTTTACAAACCAGGGAGAACAGTAGTGCTATAAAAGAAAAGCCAAAAGTAAACCAAAAAAATGCAGGCAAGTACTTATCCATCTAGAATATATTTGAAACAATTTATATTGAATATTCTCACACTGGAACGTGATCACTGTAAAGAGATTGCTCAGGTTATCTCCTCATTCTTTCAACTCTAAAGTTTACAGGACATATAGAGTTGTTATCAGAAATTTTAAGGATCTAAGGAAAAAGAGATAATATCTTTTAGAATCAGTTATTTGCCAGCAATTAAAGGTAATGAATATATTATACATTACTGTACATTACTATGAGATACTATAATAATATGTCTATCATAAATTCAGTGCAGGTGGAAAATCATTGTTTCATGCACAGAAGCCTTCTTCACAAATCCTATCCAAAGATCAAAAGAATATAATCCCTTTTCCCCAGCATATATAATTTATTTGGTGATTGTCAGGTGTGCTCTGTAACTTTGCAAAAGCCCTAGCATCCTACTTGGAAGTGTTTCAATGAGCAGACATTGCATCAATGTAAAGGGGAACCTATACTCAAGGTACTATTTCAGTACCCTGATTGTCATAGTTCTCAGTAGAAGGTCAGAAACACTTTCTCTGAAAGACTTTATTTTAAAACTGGTTTCCATGTTCTATCTTTCTATGAAAAAATGCATATATATAAGCATATATATATACATGCACATGTATATTTACATATTTTCAGGACAAGAAACTTCGTCTGTCAAGAAATTAAAGAATGTGATGCAAAAGTTACTTTCAAACAAACTTGTTTTCCACCCTTTATAACCCTGAGAATAAACAGACACATAAAGTTCATGTAATGTCCAGATCTGTTTCCCAGCATGAAATACAACGTAAGCACTTGATGTCCTGTTGAAGTCCAACCCCAGGAGAGGCCATCACTTTAACACAAACCCTAACATGTGTCTGACTCAAACACACCTCAAAAAAGGTTCATGGTCTTGACCTGAAGACTTCATGTCATGGAATAGGCACACCTTCTCTTTGTGTTTGGTTTGAAATGGCTAATCAATTCTCCAATTAAAAATTATGCCTAATATTAATTTTCCAAATTCTACTTCCAGGTGATAGAACCTTTCGATACATAACAAAATATAAAATTAAGACTTGTACACTTACTTCTGTATCTGCTTTTCCATCTACTTAAACACACTACCATTGCCTGCCTCATCCAATTTGTCCCTTTCCTTTTCAATATTTACATTTTCTCTCTTCTGCTCTTCTGAATTATATTCTAGTACTAGGAAAAAAACTACCAGCATGCCAGATCTCTTTCTATTTTTTTAAATACTGTTTGGTACAAATTATCTCTTACTCTAAAAGTGTTTATCCTTTAGCGACTGACTATGCCATGAAAAGTGCTTTCTTATCCTTTCTTATCCTTGTGGAATGTAAACATGCGGTTTTCCAAGTAAAGAAGAGAAACTCCTAGTGAATATTTCTATCTCATTATTAATGATTTAATTACCTCCATTTAATAATAGATCTATAGCACAACTCTGACTCCTCGTTATCATTGGCTTTGAGTTTCTGCCTTATTTTTCTTGGATTCTTTATAAGTTTTCTAGTTTTCCTATCTTCCAAAGGACATACACTGCTATTTATAGAATCATCTGGTGAGAGAAGACATCTGAGGTCATCTGAGTCCAACCATACCTGTCCACTACTAAACCTTGTCACTGAGCACCTCATCTTTTAAACACCTCCAGGAATGGAGATTCAGCCACCTCCCTGGGCAGCTGTGCCAGGGCCTGACAGCTGTTTCAGTGAAGAAACTTTTCCTAATATCCAGTCTGAACCTCCCTTGGTGCAATTGTGGCCATTTCCTCTCATCCTATCACCTGTCACTTGGGAGAAGAGAAAAACTCCCACCTCCCCACAGCCTCCTCTCAGGCAGTTGCAGACAGGGATGAGGTCTCCCCTCAGCCTCCTCTTCTCCAGGCTGAACACCCCCAGGTCCCTCAGTCTCTCCTCGTAGGCCTTGTTCTCCAGCCCCTTCCCCAGCCTCCTTCCCTTCTCTGGACACTCTCCAGCCCCTCAATGTCCTTCTTGGAGTGAGGGGCCCAGAGCTGACCCCAGCACTCGAGGGGTGGCCTCCCCAGTGCTGAGTGCAGGGGCACAATCCCTGCCCTGCTCCTGCTGCCCACGCTGTGTCTGACACAGCCCAAGGTGCCATTGGCCCTCTTGGCCCCCTGGGCCACTGCTGGCTCCTGTTCAGCCTCTGTCAACCAACACCCCCAGGTCCTTCTCTGCCAGGCAGCTCTCCAGCCTCTCTTCCCCAAGACACTGCATAGCCCTCCTCTAATAGACCATGGAAAGCAGGTCTTTTTGTAGCTGTTATGTTATTCACAAAATAGAGCAGCAATAATGATTTAAAATACTATTACCCTGGCATATGGACCATCTCAACTCCACCTTCTGTGGACCATGTTTGGAACCGGATCAAGAAAGTGATGGCACCTGAATGAAACAGAAGCAAAAAACAAATGACATGTTAAAGCCAGGTCAGGTCTGGAAATTCTCCTTTTGACATATCTGCAGCAAAGTTTTGTGTTGCACAGGAGCAAGTCATAAGCAAAGGAAAGTTCTTCTCTTGGAACCAGAGCCAAGTTTTTGTAACACAGAATCACGGCCTTTACAAACTAGATTATTTCAGACCATGTTGAAGTATCACTATGCAGAATACAGCTTAAATATAAGCACCTATTTGAATTTGCATTTTGTTTGCAAGCCTGAAAAAGCAGCTGTAAATAACTACAGTATGCGAAAATGCCTGTAAGAAACATTTTACAATATGAAAGTAAACTTTCAAAACTCTTCAAAAAAACATCCTTCTCTTAGTTTTCCCACATTTCTTTGAATATTTTATTTTCCATTTATTTCATGTGTAGGAAAGGTATTTGGAAAGCTTGTTGCTCTTTAAATATTTTTCCTTTTTTTTTCTAAAACCACTATTTCAGTGAGACAACCCTCAGAGACGAGTAAATTCACACAGGTTCCGAGCTAACTTCTGCCCAGGTTAGACATCTTTTGAGCTTTGCTGCTGTGTATTCACTGCTCATTACCACAGTCATTTAAACGTTGTTTTATAGTCCTTTGAAACATTTATCTATTTCTCATAAAAACATAAACTAAGCTTCACCTTGTGTGGCTGACAAAATGGAGCTTATCCTTTTATTATTAATCTTATTATCTCTAATAATGGCATTAGTAGCTACTATGCAAGTATCTTAAATAACTCCATATAGCACATTTTAATCCTGGTTTAACACACCCTTTCACTGAGGAAAAGAAATCCTATTAATGATTCTGATAACTGTGATATACAGAAATAGGCATGGTCTTCAATTAAATCCTTCCCCTTTTACAGTAATGGCCTAAACAAGAATTGAGAACCTGGGCAAATGTCTGATGCAGAAACACACTAAACACTTCTGTCAAACATCTTCACCCACACCATTACTTTTACACTTGCTGTGTTAAGCTTTCATAGTCTTTTTGAACATCGATGCCTCGTCTGCACCCCAAGTCTCAGAGCATTTCAGGTATACCATAGTTAAAACAATCTTTTTGGCTATTTAGTCTGTTAAGCACAAAAGCTTTTTGAACACCAACTGCAAAATTCTGGGGTCAAATGAGAGGTGTCCCTGCCCGTGGCAAGGGGATTGGAAATGGATGATCTTTAAGGTCCCTTCCAATCCAAACCATTCTATGATTCTATGATATTTATTCTACAGAACGATAACTTCAATGTTTAAATAAATCTTTTGGCTACTTTGCCTGATTTTGACCTAACTTCTTTTTTTTCAGTCAGGTTCTTAAAACAACTGGAAAAATGTTGGCAAATTTCTATATTTCAGCACTTCAACTTCAATCATTTATAGACATTATTATAATTTCCCATAAAATTACAAAAATAAAAAAAAAATGACATCTCTTTTTCACAAAATTTGAAAAAAAGGTTTTCAGATCATATTTCCATTTCTCAGAATGTTTTCATGGCATTCTTTGATTGTAATGTAAGTTACCTAGAAATGAAAACATCGTTACATCTTAGCAGGAATAAAAGAGGTAAAATCAATCTCTTTTACATACAGCAAAGAAAAAAATCCACACCAAAATAAAGCTACTGTTCTTACAGATGATAAGTAACAGTTGTTGGTTTAAAATTATATTTTTCCCCTGCCTCCCTCCCATGAAACAGGGAGATCATTAATTCTACAGTCAGCAGCTGAAACCAGTCATTCTGACCTCAGACATCACTGACCACATCCCTTCCTGCTCAACTCCAGACTACAAAAGATGTAATGCTTTCCCTTTCTTAATAGGAATTAACAAAGCAGTCAGGTCAGAATATTATTCCCAATACAAACATGGGTTACCTGTTACAAATACACCCTGTGAGTATTTTGATCTGAAGGTCATTGTCCTACAAGGAAAAGAAGACAGTACACAGAAGCAGCAATGAAAGCTACACACTGCTTGAGCCTACATGACTTTGCACATTCGAATTATAGCACTGATACCAAAAATGCCAGCAAATAAACTCTCTAACATTCGCGTGGGAGTTTTAGAAGGCAAAATCCTTTATGTCAGCGCTGTGTGCGTGAGGGAATGATTTCCATCAATCATGCACAACGAGACAAGAGCTGGGGACAGAATATATATCCAACTTACATGCATATGCATATCCCAGCAATATCTCATGCATATTCTGTTACTTTCCAAGGACTAATCTTAATTTTACTATGAACTTCACAACAGCCAAGTCTCCGCTTATTTACAGCTTTGAAGCTGTCTGGCCTTGAGTTCTTTAGATAAGAAATACTGTCTGAGTACAGTACTATTTTAAAAAAAAATATACTATCAGAAGAACAGTCTTTGTCTGTCTAACTTCCACTTAGATATTCACAGTATCACAAGGTTGGAAAAGACCTCTGAGATCATCTAGTCCAACCTATGACCCAACACCAGCACCCACTCGTCATTTAAACCATGGCACTAAGTGCCTCATATTGCTTAAGTTAGTTAGAAAACCAATTCTACAGAAAAACAACTCTACTTCAGTAAAAATATTCCACACTCTGAAATAACAACTACTTCTTGTATCAACACCGTGGATTTAATTAGTCGTTTCTCACAGCATCACAGAATTAAAAAACAAGACCTCAGTGTAGTTTAATTTAAAAGAAGCGTGAAAGAGATGTTTAGGAAATGTCTGGTCTCCTGATCAAGATCAAAATGACAAATTGGAAAAAGCAGTCTTGCCTCTCTGAAATATGTAGACACCAAACAACTGCTAATCTATAGACTTTACAGCACACCAGGTCTCAGAGTCAGATTTAAGTCTGATGTAAGGGCAACCCTTCATATTGCAGGATCCGGGATCATTTTGGGCCAGCTGTGTAAGGAGAGGACAATAAGTAGAAAACAGAAGACAGCAAGAGTGCATCTAATAAACAATTTTCTGAAGGGACTGACCATGCACAGCACTGCCATCATGACCAAACCTATCTATCATATGGTCATTCTGCAGCTTTCCATAAAACTAAGGGATTGCTTCTTTTGACTTGCAGTTTATCTAAGGCAGCCTGCTTCCGTGGATCCAAGCTTGACATTGATTTCTCAGCTGCCTATGGGATCTGGAAAACCACTTCAGCTACAATGCTGTAAAATGATTTTTTATCAAATGCTATTTTACAAAATTCTCAAGGAAGAACCTATGAGAGCTCTTTAAAATGCAAGATTCACCAGAGGGGAAACGGTGGTTAGCTCTGGAAAAAAAGGTCACAGGGCTCTCATTATTCCCAGAAGCTAAAGAAGTAGCTAGAGGCAGAAAACTGACAATAATTATATTGCCAAGAAACTGACAGCATACATAAATCTACTGTGTTAAGCCTATATTCATCGATTTACTTTCCAAAGCTCATTTCGGCATTAACCCAGACGTAACACTGAGCAAGACACTGTTCTTTGGCTTAGGGAAAATTTGAGTAAATTTTTCTTCTATATACTGTGATAATTAAAGTTTTGTATGGTTTCTTTCTCTATCCAGTGACAATCTGAATGGCCATAATTTTTTGACTGCAATTTTCTTCCTTAGTAGATTGTCAGAAACAAATGAAATAGGAAGCAGGAAGAGTAATCCAGAGTTTGTTGAAATTGTTATGAGTACAGCATAAGCCTGCAGTGATGGCAAACCAACTCTTCAGTCCTCCACACCTGCTTATGTCAAATCACAAGAGCATAGGGCAAGCAATCTAGACCCAGCAGGAATCTTTTACTCAACTGATTTTGACATAACACTGAAAAATCATAAAAAATTTAAGAGAAAAAACAAAAATTGGTGATGCTATAGAAAAAGTGTTGGCACAGAACAGTCAGACTGGTACATGTGTATTCCTCCGATTATCTCAAAGACCATCAAATTTTAAAATGAACTTCCCTTTAAAACCAGACTGCTCTATTAGTGTTCCTTCAGAGACTTTTTGCAGCACATTGCTGTTGAGTCTGAGGACTGAGGGAAGGAACAGACGAGCCCAAGGGGCAACCAAAGGAAAAAACAGATTTAAAACTTGCAATGTTTATGAAATCAGCATTCTATTTTGCTTTACTGTTTAGAGGTGCCTGGCAATCTTAGCCCCTCAAGCAAACATTACATTCTTGGTATAAACAGACAACAAATGCAATTAAAAGTATGGGAACATGTTCTATCAAATTAGCTTATTACCTGTGATAATCCTTTATTTCTCAGATTTTTATGCATGTTGGTATGCATTTACTTTGTTTTGGATGTCTAATTTTTAACATTTTAATTGTACTGAATGGCTCAGTGACATTTCAATGCCAGAAAGGGCATTAAGAACTGTAACACTTCTATAGCTACATCTACCAGATATTGTATATTAACAAGTAAAATGTAAAAGGTGTCATTTTAGAGGGACTAGATGAATGTTTATTAATATTTTTTCTCCTTTAAGTTTCAGGATATACAGTCCTTGAATTGATATTGGTAGGTTTGCATATTGCACAGGTTTTTAGCATTACTTGTCCTCATAGTAAAGATGAAGAAAAAAAAGAGTAGTTTTAGTATGGCATATTTTCATGATTTCTACACTGTAACATAGAACATACTCCTATACTGAGAGTTTTTTTATGGAGGATGTAAAAATCAAACCTCAGGAATCACAGAAAAGAATCTTCATTCTCCATGGTTCTTGAACTTCAGGTTCCAGATCTCATGTACCTACTCATCCTGCTCAGAGACAATTGGGTTTCTTTTGCTTCCAGGAAAGTCACCTGAGGGTGTAGATGGTAAAGGTATCAGCCTAATAAAGCAGGCTTTTTGCTTTTTCAAAGGACAGAACCAATATAAATCACACACTCATTCAGCAAATGTGTAGTAAATCTGAAACACAGGTGAAAGGAAAGAGACTTGAGGGACTCGTAAAGACAGCAACAGCAGCCAAGCAGGGGGGTATTGCTAACACCACGTTTGGGTCAATCCAATGCCCTACAGGCTGCTCCCAAGCTGGCCTCTCCTCAGAGGGCCAGAAGGCACCGCATGTGGTGGGGAAACACTGTCCTAATGGCTCGTACAGGAGACAACGCAGTTTGAAAGCAATGCCTCTTATAACCCGCTGCCTCACCAGCCCAGGTACCACAGCACAGGCATTGCTCCTCCTTTCTGGCTTTGGTGCAGTAAAATATGCAGAGATCTTTTGCCAGGATAGCTACACCTGCACAAAGAGCTTTGGTATGTGTATTAAGGGTGTAATTGTTCTGCTGCTCAAACCTTTCTCGATGAATTTGGGTAACTCCGGTTAACAGGACACAAGAGTCTATAGCTAGGATGTGGTCATCAAGCCCCTTACAGATTCCCATTTTAAGTACAGAATAGCCCTAATTTAAGAAATTTCCCAAAATGAGAGACTTTGAATAAAGAGCAAGCAAAGCTTTGCACTCAGGACAGTCTTGACCTAAAGTTGGCATCTACATTGCCCACACAGCAGTGTAGCTGCAGAAGAGAGATGCGTAAGTGTTCCTTGAAAAATACACCATATCTACAGTTTACATTTGTATATTTTAGGGAATGGTCTGATAAAGAGTATTTCAGCACTTCAGACCTTCTGCCTTTGACTCCATGACAAGAGTATTACATTCATTTTTGTCCTCCCTATACCTACAGTTCATACTAAGCAAGAACAAATAGATATCTCTACAGAGAAAAGGGTCTTTCCTTTTCCAGAAAGGAAGGAAGGATAAGAACTAAACTCACAACAAACAAATGAACAAACTGAGAAATAATAAAGCAAACCAGCTTTTGTATTACTTACTCTCTATATGATTTTTTTTAATTATTATTATTATTACTTCAAATTCTCAGAGGAATTATTATGATAAACATACCTAAACCTCCAAATACATCTCAAATCATGATCCAAGAACTCACTGGGAAGGAAGAGAGGCAGTACTGCTTAAGAACAAGAGAGAGTCATAATAGCATAGTCTCTCTCCTTTAAACTCCCATCTACACTATTATACAATTAAAAAAAATCCTTGCTCTGGCACCAATTAAACTACCTTTTACAGAACATTCACTGTTAAGTTCTACAGTTTCAATGTTTTCTAATACATTAGCAATTAAACATTCAGTTGTGTATTACTTGCACAGTGCCAACAGGTGTTAGAAAGAAGAAAACATATATTTTGTTCTAATTTTATTAAGTCCTAATTACATATTTTCAGGATTTTTTATTTTAAAATTAAGTCTTTATGGTAAGTGATTGTTTTGGGTTGGGTAAGACCAGCCTACCAGCAAAACCAGTTAATTCCAGCTTTCTAATTCCATCTAATAAAGTGACTCTACACACTCCTTAGCAACTTACACCTGTTGGTCTGTAAGTACAGAAATAGTTTATTTCTAAATGAAAGGTAATGAAGAATCAGGACTAGGTGAAGAAGCAGGACCCTTTGGTGCCCCTCACTTATTCTGTGACCACTTGATAGACAAGCCCAGCCTTGTTCAGTTCCTAAACAACCGCCTTCTATTGGTGGCTGAATGAAGCCTATTAAAGCCTGGCTAAATATTTTGTTTTGAAATTTAGTATAAAACAATGCTGACCATACACAAGCTTCCATGTATCTACCACAAGGAAGGGGAAAAAACCCCATTCTTTTCTTAAGCAAATCTAAGGAACATTCATAAGCCTAAGAGGAAAAAAATTCATGTGGCATAAAGTGGATAAATCCTTTTTGTCTGGGGAGATTCTACAAGAAGTTTTACTCCTCTTACCAGAAAAAGAAACATCCCCAATAGCCACTGTTCTTCATTCCTCCCTTCTCCTTTTTCAGAGTTCCTTAGTCCTAACTCTTTGCATGGCTGAAAAGAAAACATAAGTTAATGAGAAGACGAGATTTTGGAATCAGTGAAATAAAAGCCCTGTCTCATGAAGCTGTAAAGCAATCTTTGTCAGATGAAGGCTGAAAACACTGAACAGCAGAGAGGAGCAGGTAAATTCAGTGAATATAAGGAACCTGCTGCTAACCTTACTGGTCTTGCTACCACTTGAAGAATGCCAGAACATCGCTGGTAGTGGTAATCGTTCATAGAAACACTGTCAGGAGTATAAATTGACAAAAAAGGAATGCATGGAGTTGGAATGCAATATGATACATCTTCAAGACAGAGACTGTGCAGCATTTTACTGCTGGGTGAATATAAGAAAACTGATATTTTTATCTACTGTGAGTAATGACTTCAGTCGGCTGTAATTTGGCACAGTATTTTTGTTATGCAAACAAAAATGTTTATTCACTTTTTTTTTTGTATTTCATACTTAGCAGATTGTAAATGCACATTACCTTAATATTTCATGCAATCTTTAGATTGTAAACATTCAGATAAAGTGTACTTTTAAAGAAAATGTAGACTGGAAGAGTATTTGGATCCTATGTTGGATCCTTTGTCAATATATTAATCACTATCCATCTTCCTCCTATGCCATGAAGGGGGGAAATCACATCTTAAAGATGATTAATCTCTTGAAATAAAGAAGAAAAGAATTTTATAATTCTCTCTCAGCAATTAGCTCAAAAGACAAGTTTCAGCATTTCTTAATAAAACAGATGGGAATATTTCCATTTATGTTTCTTGTAGAAAAAGAAATTGTTTAGGCACAATTAAATTCCTCGTTAACTGTTTGAGGGGTTTATCACATTTTCCTTATTCCCTCCTTTTTAAAAAAAAAGGAAGAAAACACTGTACAGCAAACTTTCCTTAGACTTAACTTTCCTATTGTTTTCTTGTATATATATATATATATATTTACACCCCAAAACATTAGGTAGATGTAAAGGAAGAAGGCAGTTTTTCCCCTATCTGAAAGAAGAGCTTTTGAAAGACTTTTGATACAGTTTAAATGAATATACATAAAATTAATTTCTATTTTCTCTAATTTAACAAAATGCACTTCTAACCTATTCACTTCTTTAAATCAGTTTGAATCTCTCATTATTACATTAGTGCAAAATTCCATTTCATTAGTAGAAAAATATCTAGACGGCCTAGTTGTTTTGCCTTAATTCAAATCTTTCAGACATTTAAAACTATTAAATTACCATTTAAAAAAAAAAATCAGCTTTAAAAAAATGTTAGATACTACTTATGGCTTTTCTTCCTCCTTTTCTTAAAATAGGCTGTGCTGTAATTCCTCGAAAAGGACAACTTGCTTTGGTAGATCAAGTTAACTACTGAACATAATTGAAGAAAGGAAATGCCCAAACCAGAAGATCCACTGCTGCTCTGTCGTGCATTTGAGATGAACAGGCAAGTCTCCAAAATAAAACTAGAAACTTTTTGTGTCAATTTGTGTGAATGGATTCATCTCCCTTTTGAAATCTCTCAGTATTCCTGGGACTCTGCTGTCATGTTTAAATTATTTAGAGAATGACTGTTTATATGAAAATTGGTAACTATAGAAGAACCACCCTGCTAAGGGATCCAGTGAAATCCTTGTTGATGACTTCTGTTTCAGGCTTGGACTTCTAAGATACCAAAGCTTTTTGCTTTGGTTCAGTCTAACTTACAGACAATCAATGAACCTTCGGTCACGACTAATTTTTTGAAATATATAATATTCATCCTTGGTTATTTAAATCAAGTTCCCACTTAACTGAGCATCTCTGATCCTGCTTTGTTTGCCTCCCCACATACTTTTAGTGCCATATGAGATATAAATTAATGTCTTGATTTTTTTAAAATTGATAAACACATGCCTACAGGGTGATGCTTAGGTGAAGAAAATCACTAGCAGATTAGATCAATAGTTTCTTTGTGCTGCATGGTAGGACACCACAACACACAAACCTCATTTGAGTCATCAGTAACTGAGCAAGCAACAAGGCATTGGAAAATTTGAGTTTCCAACAAAATGATAGAATCCAAGAAGGATTTAACCTCTCCGAATCATTTCAAGAAGATCTAGAATCAAAACTGCCTCCATGAAAATATTACAGAATACAGCTATAAGAAAAAATAAGTGGCAGATAGAATAAGGAAGCCTCGTAGGCCTCTAAGAAACAAAGTCCAAGATAAACATCTATCCATCACCAGTCTCATGTTTCCCATCAAGTAGTTTTAGAAAACAATAGTCTGTAACAAAGTAGAGAGTTACTGTTGTCCTATGGAAAGAAACAGGGGTTAGCCAGTCATTAAACCCAAGAGGTACTGGTGGTGCCTCCCGCATTCCCCTGATTCATTGCATCCTAAGACACAGTTATCCTGCCTTCACACTAGCACTCATCCCATTCACCTGCAGAGACAATAAACAAGCTTTTCAGATCGTTAAGTAAATATAAAGGCCTTTTGGAACTCTGGTTTTGTCACTTCATCACTTTAATTTCCATTCATATGCTTTAAGGATCTCAGTTTGAGGGGGAATAAAGGCTTGGAGGGCTGTGCTAGAGGGCAATTTTACCCTCACAGAACCAGCTGCAATTTACATTTATCTGTGTCTGACAAGGCTGTATGTGGCAGGGGCAAGGAAACGTTGCAGCCTGTCTCTCAGGCTATCCATTATAGTTAGTAATTCTTTAACCATCACTCCTAAGTGACTGATCCTGAAGGACGAGATGCAGAGAACCTGCTCAGTCCCGGGGCAGGACAGGTTCTTCACCGTCTGTGCAGAGAATTGGAGACCACCAATTTCCCAGGGTAAATGCAACCAGTGTTTATTTTGAACACAGCCATAACAACAAATCAGTATCTATTTTGGGGACAGCCAAAACAGCCAATAAATATTTTGGACATGGCCAAAATATGCAATCAGTACCGGGTTTGGACACGGGCCAAAGCAGCAAACCAATGTTTGGGGCACGGCCAAAATATGGAATCAAATACTTGGATGTGCTCTGAGATGCAACTTTGCCAAAGTTGCTAAAAACCAGGTCCCGGTCTGTTCAGATCCCAACCTGATCCCCCCAAGGCAGCTGCACGACACAACCCAACTGGGACCCCATCCGATGCGCAGGAGCGCCATGGAAACAGAAGGAAGGGAAGAAAGAGAGAGAGACTGAGGGAGAGGAGTGGGAGGGAGTGGAAGAGGAGAAGAGCCACTGCTCTCTGGGCCCCTGGAGCACTCGCTGCGGCCCCTGCCCTCTCGGGGGGCTCTGTCACAGGACAAGTCCCTGCCCCCTGCCCTGGCACGAGGGCTCCGGCTGCCAAAGGTCTCCAGTCGCTGGAGGCTCCGTTGTGAAGGTTCTGGAATCGGGGCTGGGGCCTCCAGGGTCCTCTGCCTGAGCCCTCTGGGTCCCCTCAGCAGTCAGGGGTTGGGGGGCACCTGCTGCTGCACCTCTGCCCCCTCCTCTGCAGCAGCCCCGGCCCCGCAGGAGCCACAGCGCTGAGAAGGGGTGAAAGACAGCGAGAGGAGGAGAGTCAGGGTGGTGAAGTCAATACAGAACCAGTCGAGGATTAAGACAATGATAGAAGCAGAGTCACTCTCTACACCCAGACACTCTTCACCTGTGATGGAATCATCTGAAGTGAAATGGTTCTCTTCAGGACTTCAAGCCATCACTTGAAACACCATCAACAGCAGACCTGTTTCATGGAGAAATGCAAGAAGATCTGCTAAATAATGTTTTCACTAACTACTGCAGCCTTTCTTTTCGTCTTTTTTTTTGACTCCCAGCCCCTGCCCTTAGAAAAACCTCCAGTTCAAGCAGTAAGACAGAGGAGAGGGCATCTCAGGCAATCAGTGACAGAACAAGAGGATGTGGTCTCAAGCTTGGGGAGGTTTAGGCTTGATAGTAAGGAAAAATTTTTCCCTGAAAGGGTGATTGGCCATTGGAATGGGCTGCCCAGGGAGGGGGTGGAGTCATCATCCCTGGAGGTGTTTAAAAACAGATTGAATGAGGCACTTAGTGCCATGAATTAAATGATGAGTGGGTGCTGGTGTTGGGCCATAGGTTGGACTCGATGATCTCAGAGGCCTTTTCGAACCTTGTGATGCTGTGTGATGCATGCAGATACAATACAGCTGGTTACTTTATGGGCATAACAGACATGCTGCTACAACCAGGTAGTGCATGAGCAGCACTGAAGCACCAGAAATGTCTCTCCCAGTCAAACCTGATTAGTTTGACTGATTAGTCTACAAGTCTCAGGAACTTACAAGTTATACCATGGAGATCTTGAATACAATAGCTGTCTGCACTCCCTACTTTTAAAGCACCTGCCCACACACCAATGGCTACTCACTACCATTCTTGGACAGGGAGGAGGTTTTCTTTGAAAAGAGAAAACCAGTTCTGACTTCACATCAGACCTGATGTTACGTCACATCAGCATTTCGGTTTCCCTCTCCTCAGCAGAATCAGAAACACATTTCTCCCCCCTGCACAGCTCTGCCCAGCACTCTAAGAGGTGAGAATAGACCCATGAGAAGGAAGCAATCCAAGGAGAGGCACACCTGAAAGTCACAGTTCATAGGGTTCATGCTGATGTGGTTGAGGGGAGTCAACAAGAAGCACCTCGAATAGTTTAAAGACTGAAAAGACCCAGATTAAAAAAAAAAAATCCTGCTTTCAGAAAGCCAGAGCCGTTTCATAGGCTGTGACTCCCACCTTGGCTCAGAGTCAGTCTCTGCCTGTTTGACCTGACAGTCTACAGGCAGTGGAGATACTGTGCCCCGCTTTTTGTGGCCCATATTCAGAACCTTCTTTCATATCTGCACTTTTTTTTTTCCTCCAGAGGAAGGGAAAAAAAAAAAGCCATTCCCACATCCTGGCAAACAGTTCACGATTAGAAAATGAGTGGGAATAAAAGTTACAATCTGAATAAAAACTTGAGTGCTGCCAATTTATTTTGCTTTTTTTCTCCCATATATGTGTGTCTAACATACTGCATATTAATGGAAATGCTGGCTTTTTAGTCCTTACTCCAGCCAGCTACAAATCATGCGGGTGACAGTTAAATGACCAATCTGAAGATCCTGCCTGACGTTGCTGTGGCTTTGGTATGCCCCGGGATGTAGGTCACTGTTAGTGCACAGCCTTTCTCATATCCTTTCCTCCCATGATGCATTTAGATGATGGTGCATTAATGTGACACTCTTTCAAAATAGAAGTCGAGAGATTTAAAATCTGTTTCCCACATAAATGATTTTCAATCTGTAATTTCCTTGACTCTTGACATCTGCCATCAAATGAATATATCTTTTTTGTTTTATCCTCAAGAGGAAGGCAAACCCTCACTGTATCCACTGCCAGCACTCATAGTCTTTAAGCAGCCTGATTCCTGGTTTCCAGAGGTGCAAGAGAAACTCCAGAGGAGCAGACAGTTGTGGGGTTTTATGTATAATAAATACTGGAATGAAGAAATCTCCTTGTATCAGCAGGCTTTGCCCCTCATGTCATATATAATCACATCATGCAATACTTATAAATTCAATACGCTCCATCTTGAAGACAGGACAGAATTTTGCCCTTCTCTAATCCCACTGAGAAGGCTGTTCCACATCCTCATAGATCTAAGGACCAGAGCTTCATTCTAATTTCCAGGTTGAACCTAGTTCAATAGCCAGACATAAAAATGCAAAAAAAATATAACAATAAATGCATTACACCAAAGCCAAAGTACATCTGTCTTGGCATCCTCTTTCCAAAAGTGGGCAACAGCGTAGGACATTCTGGGAGAGATTTTAAAAATCAAGTACTAGAACAGCAAGGAAGAGCTATACTAACTGTGACAGACACACTAACTCAAAACTCTCACTGACAACTGTAAGTGAAATAAAAATTAACTGAACAAGCATATTTTCTTTGGTCCTATTCCTTTCTGACCAGCCTAAAGGCTCTCAGGGACGTTTTAGGGAATCAGATTACAGATGCATTATTGTTATTGTTTGTTTGAACTGCTTCCAAGTAAATAGTTCAGGCTGAACCTTGACCTATGATGCCTGTATTCTTGCCAAACCTGGGTTAATTTAAAACTTGTCTGTATTCCAGTATGAAATATCTGGCTGGATTTAGTGACAGTGGGGATCACTAAACCTGAATTAAGTGAATCTGTATTGAATCCTGTAAGATCAACTTTCTCTATCTTGCACTTGTTCATTTGACAAGAAACATCTGATTAGCAAAAAATTTACAAGTGAAATATTCAGTTTTCCAACATTATTTTTTCAGTTAATAGAAAATTGACTTTTGAATGATGGCTCCAAACAGGCACTTAGAGAGGACTCTTGATATGATAAGATTAACTGTGGTGAGAAGCAACAAACTGGACATTTTGTAGCTTCATTTTCACTGCATTTGCTGTGAAACATTTCACAGCTTCAAGTTATTAAGTTAGTGGAGAACATCCTTCTCAGGGCACTAACAACTCAAAATGCCAGTTTCATCACCAGCACAAGCACTGAAGCATTGATAACTAAAGCCAGAGTCTTTCCCCATGTGATATTTCACACTTGTTATGACAAGTTATCTGCATGTCTTCTGCAAAGTGGGAAGAATTGAAGAGAGGCTGAAGATAATCACTTACACTCCTTAAAATAAAAGAGGGATGCAGAGAAGCAGAGGTAAATGGGTAAGAGACTGCTGTTATTAAATACATAATCTGGATAAAACCAAGAACACAGAAGAAGGCTGTGCTGGAAAATTGTAGAGCTGGATTTGTCTTTTAGCTCCAGAATCATCCTACACTTTATCTGCTGATTTCCACATGCCTAACCATCAGTCAATTAATTTTTTAGGCCATGGTGTCCCTATCTTGGTCATTATTATCTCTTTCTCACTCACACCTTCCACTAAGTCCTCCTTATACCCGTAGTTTCCCCACAGAAATTTTAACTGTTTAGCATGACAGAAGATGCTGACAGTGAAGAGAACCACATTTTTAATCTCTGCAGTGACATTACTGGGGTTCCAACTGCTGGTACAAAAAAAGGCTGTAAAATTCAAGTGCATTTGTTTCCCCTGGGTTCAATGAGACCACGTTATGCGCTTTAATCCAGAACACAACTTATGCTGGCAATAAGCACCTGATAATCTTTCAATATTCATCTTGTATGGTTGGAGAAGCTTCAAAACACAGATAGTGTAATACATTACACATATCTGGGAGGTCTGCATTACTACGAGGAGGGTTGGTTTCTGAAGGCAGCCACAGGAGACAGCCTTGTTTGTTCAGGAAATACAAATCAGGGGTTAAAATGTTCTCTTTTCTGATTGGAACAGGTACATTGTTCTATATCCTAGCTGATAATTTTTGCTGTATTAGAGACTGAACCTGTCAGCTGATTTTTTTTCATGGCTGTGTGGAGAATGGAATGGATTCTTGGCTCCCCTAACCCAGAAAAAAAAGCAAGAGACAGAAGAAAATACCTTGTTAATACTCATACATGCTCTGGCAAATTCTTACCTTAAAATTCACCTCCCAGGCCTTTCCCCCCTCAATCATAAATCCATTATTTGCATCCTTACATACAATTACATTTCTGCATGATGTTGAATCCTTCACACCAAACCCTGCCAATCAGTTCTAACACAACCTTGCTTGCTCTGATACTCAACAAGAAAACAAGGGTGTTGCACAGCTCCCTTTCGTGCAATAAACTGGTATTCTGGGCTCATATTTTTACCATCAATTTGAAGATAACCCCCCTCGTATCTATGTTTGCTCCTCTCTTTTCACTCATCTGTTTTATCCCAGTTTTCTTATCATCATCCTTCAGTACTGCTCCATTTATTCTCCATTAGAATTAACTGTGCTCTAAAGCTCTAGCACAAGCTCACCCACACCAGAGAGCCCCTCTTCTTAACAATTCCACTTTGCTCAGCAGTCCAAAGGAACCTATAATCACAGAGGCTGGGATCATGGCTCTCATAAATTGTTCTTGATTGAGATCTCAAAAAAAATAATAGGGCAAAGAATAAGTTTAACAATGAGTAAGTGGAATAAAACAGCTTAAGATCTATCCCCCTTTTGTGCTGCTGAACTTCAAAATTACCCTGTAAATACCACCATCAGTGAGAAATCATTATAGGAAAAACCCCTAAACATTAAGAATTTTCCTAATCACGACACATTTAGCTGCATTCAGAGTCTCTGCATGAAATCCACACAACACAGCCATGCACAAAGCAATTGCTCTGTTTTCAACTGTTCCCCGTTGACTACAGCTCAGGTGAAATTAATGCATTAAATGATGGAGTGTAACTCCAATTTGCCACAGCTTTTAGAAAGCCTTAACCCTGCAGGTGTTTATTCAACTAATTTTGCTGTAGCAGAGGTACCTCACAGCAGATGCACCTAAAGCCTCTTTCAGAATATAAACTATTGACTTCAGCCTTGTCTCTCTCTTTAGGAAGATCAGGGAACAGATCCTCCTGGAAGCTGTGCTAAGGCACATGGAGGACAGGGAGGTGATTTGAGACAGCCAACACAGCCTCACCAAGGGCAAGGTCTGCCTGACCCACCCAGTGGCCTCCTGTGATGGAATGACTACGTCAGTAGGCAAAGGAAGAGCTATGGATGTTGACTATCTGGAATGCTGTAAGGTCTTTGACAGGGTCCCTCCACAATATCCTTCTCTCTAAATTGGAGAGATATGGATTTGATGGGTGGACTGCCCAATGGATAAGGAACTGGCTGGATGGTCACATTCAGAGAGCAGTGGGCAATGACTCAATGTCCTGATGGAGATTGGTCACCACTGGTGCCCCTCAGGGGTCAGTGTTGAGACCAGAAATGTTCAATATCTTCATCAATCACACAGAAGGATTGAGAGCACCCTCAGCAAGGCTGCAGATGACAGCAAGCTGAGAGGTGTGGTTGACATGCCTGAGGGACCCAGACAAGCTCAAGAAGTGGACCCATGTGAACATCATGAGGTTCAACAAGGTCAAGTGCAAGGTCCTGCACCTGGGTCGAGGCAACCCCCATCATCTGTACAGACTGGGGATGAAGGGATTGAGAGCAGCCCTGCTAAGAAAGACTTGAGAGTGTGGTGGAAGAAAAGCTGGGCGTGAGCTGGCAATGTGTGCTCACAACCCTGAAGAGAATACATGACTGTGTGCCAGCTAAACAGTACTTACATCATTAATAACATACTCTTCCCCCTGTCCTCCCTATGTATCTTCCACATAATCTTCATTCTTTTTTTTCTCCAGCATTCAGGGTGTTTGTATGCTAAGCATGACTTATGCTCTTTTTCTCAACCAGCACAATGAAGACAAAACCCCTCTGCAGCAAGAACACGGTGTGTGCCTTCAAGTCTCACCAGACAAGTCTTTCAACCCACCCCATGGCAAAAAGCCCAGTGCAAACGTACCTTTTTTACTTAATTTCTCTACTAAGCTGGCTCTTTTCTGACCCTTGCTCACCGTGTTTTTCTGTGCTTAACCCTCAGAAAGGGTGACAGGGAGCTGTGAGTCGCAGGGGCAGTCCAGTGTCCTGTGAGGGAGGCTCTGACCAGCTCAGACACCTGGGGGTGATGAACCCGTTGTGCACCAAACCCACAGCAAGGCAGGGAACCATGCAGTGCCCTGTTGAAATTTAAGAAAGACGCTGGAGCAGCTTGGGGACACCCTCAAAGTGGGGTTGCTCCATGCTAAAAGGGGATATCTGCATTTTTGGAGGGGGCTGCTGCCTGTGGGATGGTCCCTGAGGGCAGCAGCATCACTGAGGGTACAGGGATGAGTCCCTGAGTTCCCCCCCCCCAATAGGCTGCGTGGATTTGGTACCAGTCCCCTCAGGGATCCTGCTGCCCCCAGTGTGGGGTGCCCATGGCCACAGCCCCTCAGAAATCATAGAATCACAGAATCACCCCAGCTGGAAGGGACCCCCAGGGACCATGGAGTCCAGCTGCTGTCCCTGCCCAGGACACTCCCAACACTCCCCCCGTGGGGCTGAGGGCAGTGTCCAAATGCTTCTGGAATGCTGGCACAGTGGGTGCTGGGACTGCTTCCCTGGGGAGCTGTTCCAGGGCTCCACCACCCGCTGGGGGAAGAACCTCTTCCTGAGATCCAATCTCCCCCTGCCCTGGCACATCTTCCTGCCATTGCCTGGGGTCCTGTCCCAGGTCCCCAGAGAGCAGAGCTCAGCCCCTCTTTGCCCTCCCTCCCTTGGGAGAAGGCACAAACAGCTCTGAGATCCCCTCTCAGGCTCCTCTGCTCCAGCTGAACAGCCCAAGGGACTTCAGCTGCTCCTCACACGCCTTCCCCTGCAGAGCCTTCCCCAGCCTCGTGGCCTCCTCTGGACACTCTCCAGTGGGTTGATGGCCTTTTTATGCTGTGGTGCCCCAAAGTGCCCCCAGTGCTCGAGGTGGGGCCGCCCCAGTGCAGAGCAGAGCGGGACAATCCCCTCCCTGTCCCGGCTGGCGATGCCGTGCTTGGTGCCCCCCAGGACACGGTTGCCCTCTTGGCTGCCAGGGCTCACTGTTGGCTCGTGGTCACCTTGCCATCGACCAGAACCCCCAGGTCCCTCTCCCCAGGGCTGCTCTCCAGCCTCTCCCAGCCCAGTCTGTCCGTGTGTCCAGGGTTGCTGTGTCCCAGGTGCAGTTGGTGATTCCCCAGCTCTCCAACCTGTCGAGATCCCTCTGTAGGGAATCTTTGTCCCGCACCATGGCTGGGACACCAAGAAACAGAGCAGTAGGAAAATCAGGAGGCAAAGTGGAGCGAAAAACCATTCCACATGCAGCACCTCAACCTCCCACACTGCCTGACACCTCTCTGAAGGAATTTGAGCTGCGAGACTGTAATCCACAGGGAAAATAAGGGAAGCTGAGGCCACGGAGGGGGGAGGCACATATTTTTACAAGTCCACGTAGCCTCATCTTGCTGATAGCATGGTTTCCCTGTCTGCTTGCTATACAGATGGTGCAAAGGTTTGCAGGGTAACACTTTTTTTGAAGATAAAACTAAATTTTCAAGCAGAAGGTTGAAGGAGTGGGGAGCTGTAAGGAGAAAGAAAATTTGTTATTCACAAAAATTAGTCAAGTTAAAGCTATTTATCAGGTTATGTAGATAAAGTAGGTCATTAACACCTGCTGCATTACAGACTGCTTTCTTGGATCAGTGCAACACTGTGCATGAGGCACTTATTTTAGACACACATAGCTATGCCCTGCTGTCTGGGATAGCGCGTGCTGGTTTTGGTAACTAGCAGTTGGCATTTGAAGACTCCAGCCCTTCTTCGTGTAGAGGATGGATAAAAACTGGAGAATCTGAGCATGTGAGAAAGAAAGAACCTAATAATTTGGAAAAAAATACCTTCCTGGGGGTAAAAGATGCTTTTCTTCCAGGTGATGTTTGTGCATGGGCTTCAATAAAGAAGTTAACCATCATGCTAACTCCAGAATCTCACCTGGGGCCCGTTTGTATTATTTCCTAAGCCCTGTCTCACTAAGACATAAAGATACCTTGGTAGAAAGAGTAATTGGTTTGTTCAAAATTATAAACAACATTGTATTTTTAAATCCCAGCTATTGTATTCATGAAAAGTGGTAGAAACTACCACTACCTGCACAGATAAGTGACATCCAAATTACTTGGTTGCAGTAATCTTTGACATAGTGCTTCTTTTGCAAATCACCAAATATGACTGGGAGCACAGTGACATGACTTTGGCTTGTGCTCACAACTTTACATTAATTTCAATGAGAACAATGACCAAAGAGGTTACTTTGAGCTTCTATTATTGCATGCACAGAAAGACAATTATATTTCATGCATATGATCAAATTTTCATCAGTAGATCTCACAACACTTTAAAAGGGTCTCATATATATTTGGGATATAAGGCACTGCTGCAAAGATGCATTTAAAATCTTCCAGCAGACCAGCAGCTGAAGCAGGAGCAGAAACCAGACACCAATCTTAAGGTTTTTCCATGCTTTTCATTTAAAAGAATGCCCTAATACATTCTTAATAACAGTATTTAGGAGGAAGTTCATGCAAGGAAAATACTGTGATTAGCAGTGCAGTTTGTATCTACAGGAGGCACTGGATAATGAATTTTCAACTACAAAAATGACAGTCACGTGGTTTGCTGCTTCTTGTTCCCTCATAAATAACACTTTTTTAATATTATCTGTTCCTTCATTTCACAGGCAAATGAGTTAAAATGTTCACATTCAAAACCCCATAGTAATTAAATTTTATGTCTCCGAATTCCATCACTTTGTTAATATTAGTCTGGTCCAAATAGAGGCTGGTTATTTTGGTTGGGTTAGGAATTCTTTTAACCCTTAAGTGCTGCACAGAAGTTAAATAATCCATTTCCCTTCCTACCATGTCTAAGCCCTTAAAGCTGTGTTGCAGAATATTGATTGGCAATACACTTGCTGGTAACACATCAAGGGAAATGCTGCACCCTGCTGTGGGACTCCCTTCACAGCCTTGGTTTCCTTTGTTGTGTTTTTCTAATTGTGTTGTTATTTGTTGTTTTCTTGTTTTGTTTTGTTTGAAACAGATGGGATGGTTTCTGGGAGTGATACACCTAATAGGCTGCGTGCTTTTGGTGTCAGGAAAGCCAGAAGGCTTGGATTTTGGGCAATAACGCAAGAAAGGAGAATGAATGGATATCTGGATGAGGGGATTGAGTCCATCATCAGCAAGTTTGCAGATGATACCAAGCTGGGAGGAAGGGTTGATCTGTTACAGGGTAGGATGGCCCTACAGAGGGACCTGGACAGATTGGAGAGCTGGGCTGATTCTAATGGGATGATGTTTAATAAGTCCAAATGTCAGGTACTTCATTTTGGACACAACAATCCCATGCAGAGCTACAGACTGGGGACAGAGTGGCTGGAGAGGAGTCAGGCAGAAAAGGACCTGGGAGTGCTGGTGGCCAGGAAGCTCACCATGAGCCAGCAGTGTGCCCAGGTGGCCAAGAAGGCCAATGGCATCCTGGCCTGCATCAGGAATAGTGTGGCCAGCAGGACCAGAGGAGTTATCGTCCCCCCGTACTGGGCACTGGTCAGGCCTCACCTTGAATATTGTGTCCAGTTCTGGGCCCCCCAGTTTGGGAAAGATGTCAGGATGCTGGAGAGTGTCCAGAGGAGGGCAACGAAGATGGTGAAGGGGCTGGAGCACAAGCCCTATGAGGAGCGACTGAGGGAGTTGGGGCTGTTTAGTCTGAAGAAGAGGAGGCTCAGGGGAGACCTCATTGCTCTCTACAACTCCCTAAAAGGAGGTTGTAGTCGGGCAGGGGTTGGTCTCTTCTCTCAGGTGACCAGGGACAGAACTGGAGGGCATGGACTCAAGCTTTGTCAGGGAAAGTTTAGACTTGATGTGAGGAAAAAGTTCTTCACTGAAAGGGTGATTAGTCATTGGAATGGGCTGCCCAGGGAGGGGGTGGAGTCAACCAACCCTGGAGGTGTTTAATGGGAGACTGGATGAGGCACTGAGTGCCATGGGTTAGATGATGGATTGGTGTTAGTGTTGGTGTTAGTGTTGGGTTATAGGTTGGACTCGATGATCCCGGAGGTCCTTTCCAACCTTATGACACTATGATACTGTGATGCTGTGAATCTTTCAGCAGAGGCTGAATTGAAATCCAAAGAGAACCCAGTTACAATTTCCCAGCAGTAGAGAAATCTCCCCAATGTACTGAAGTCCCTGCCCTCTACTGGCGCTGCTGAAGATCAGCCTCAGCTCAGCTGCCGGAGTCTCTGACCACACCCCGAGTCCTGCAGGCAGTGTCGAGACCGGCCGTATTTCTAAAACAAATCCTTTCAAACATGGTGTTTCAGAAAGTGCAAGAATGACAGTGGCTGACAGCGATCTAAATCTCAAGTGACATTTGCTATTGACTTCTGCAATGCCTCCTTCTCACCTTGTTCAGTGCTCCAAGGGTTGGTCTGAAGCATCTGTGCACGCAGTCCCCATATGTTTTCTTCCAGTGTGATGATACAAGAAAGAAGAAACCAGATAATAAATGTTATTTTTTGCTGTGGTGGTGGTTTTCATTCCACTTAGGTCAGGTTCCTGACACCAGCCGTGTTTGAGCCCCCCGACCTGCACAGTCGGAGAAGGAGGGTCTTTTGCTGTCTGTGTAGCAAACTGGAGATTGACAAATCTCCCAGGGTAAATTCAAAACTGAGTTTATTTTGGGCACAGCCAACAGAACAAATCAGTTACCAGGGTGCAGTCCAAGTTGCAGCTTCCCAAAGTTGCAAAACCAGATCTCAATCTGTTCAGATCACAATCTGATCCTCTGAACACAGGCAGGGCAGCTCAACAGAACTGCAACACCACTCAGATTTGATCAATACACCGTAGTGCCATGGAAAAGAGACACAGTGGGAAGGCTGGGAGAGAAGAAAAAGAGTAGCAGGGGGAAAATAGTCACCACTCCCTGGGCCTCTGGAGAATGTGGACCTGTAGTTCTTTGCAGCACATCTTCAGTCAGGTTCCATGAGGTGGTGGGTGCACAACCCGTGCCTTTCAGACCAGCTCTATTTATAGGGCAAGTCCATGCCCAATCAGCACATGAGGGAATGGTCTTGCTGTGCATATGCAGACGCTCCTTTGAGAAGGTTCTGGAACTGAGGCTGGGGGCTCAAGGGTCACTGGCCATCACCCTTGCCAGAATTGCGGGGAGTGAGGGGAAGCACCTGCTGCTGCACCTCCTCCTCTGCAGCAGCACCTCAGCCCATCAGTTAGTAGGAGCCACAGCACTCAGAGGATGTTTAAGACAACAAAACCTGAAAAGTCAGTCTTTACAACTATAAAAAGAAATTGCCCTTGTTTAGCATAATTAATTACTTCAACAAAAGCTTTCAAAGTGCAGTTTTGGGTTAATGCAGCTGCTGAATGACTCAGCTACCATTGCATTTGGAAACCACTCCATTGTATTCACAGTGCATTTGTTTTCCTTTGGTGCAGAGCATCATTTTAAAGCTTCATTTAGTGGCAATTGTTATTATCTAATTGGTAGAAAACTAATTTTCCCATACATATACAACCTTGAAAAACTAATTAAAGCTATTGGCAAAGTCTGTGAATTTCACTTCACAGTGAAATGGGAAAACATTTCAGACTCAGTCCTGCAATGAGCCAAAAGTTCTGCAAAGAAACAGGACAGTGTGTGGGTCAGGCTTTGCAGGATGGCAGCCTCAGGTTTTGGCAGCAGAGGGAGGACAGGAGTGGCTTCTGTGAGAAGATGCCAGAAGCTTCCCCTCTGTCTGACAGAGCCAAGATCAGCCAGCTACAAGAAGGACCCACCACAGGTCAAAGTCAACCCAATCAGCAACAGTGGCAGCACCTCTGGGCTAACATAGTTAAGAAAGGGGTGGGGGGAAACCCCAAAACTAATGGTGTGCAACAGCAGCCGGAAGAAATGAGTGAGAATATGTGAGAGAAACAATTCTGCAGACACCAAGCTTGGTGAAGGAGGGGGAAGGTGCCGCTCCAGGCACTGGAGCAGAGATTTCCAGGCTTGTGGTGAAGCCCACAGTGAGGCAGGCTGTCCCCCTGCAGCCCGTGGAAGTCAATGGTGGGGCAGATATCCACCTGCAGGCCGTGGAGGACCCTCAAAGGAGCCTGCAAGCCCAGGGAAAGCACTGATCTAGTTCAAGGTGTCCCTGCTCCTGCAGGGGGTTTGGACTAGGTGACCTGTAAAAGTCCCTTTCAACCCAAAGCATTGTATGATTCCATGATTCTAAAGCCCGTGCTGGAGCAGGCTCCACAACAGGACATGTAGACCCATGGAGAGAGAAGCACACGCTGGAGCAGGTTTGCTGGAGCAGTCTCTTCCTGAAGTCCTGCACCCCATGATGGAGCAGTTTGTGATGAACTGCAGTCCACGGAAGGACTTACACTGGAGAAGTTCATGAAGGACTCTCTCCCATGGGAGGGACTTCACGCTGGAGCAGGAGAACAGTGTGGGGAGTCCTCCTCCGGAGGAAGGAGCAGCAGAGACAATGTGTGATGAACTGACCACAACTCCCATTGCCCAGCCCCCTGTGCCACCAGGAGGAGGAAGTGGAGAATCTGGGAGTGAAGCTGAGCTGTGTTTTAAGATTTAGTTTTTATTTCTCATTATCTTGTTCTGATTTGATAATAAATTAAACTGATTTCCCCACATCAAGTCCATTTTGCCCTTGGTGGTAACTGGTGAATGATCTCTCCATGTTCTTACTTGACCCATGAGCCTTTTGCTATATTTTCTCTCCCTTGCTGAGGGCAAGATGATAAGAGTACAGCCTAATACATAAAACAATACACATTTATTTAGCACAAAATATTCCATATTCCAATAGAAACACGTGTATACTTTTTCTAGTACTTCTTCACAGCACTTTGCTTTTTCAAAAAGTGAAGAATCATCATAACTAACACAAAGACACACTAATCATTTTGCAGAACAACTGTTTTGTCCTACAACTGCAGGCATGATAGCAGCTTATAAACTGTAAGGCAAATTAGGAACTCCTTCTCAAGTGAGTAATCTCTATACAGTTCCATTAACTCAAGTGGAACTTTCACCAGAAAAATGTTACAAGACTAGAACATCATCTATGACTGTAATGTTTCCTAGAATTACAGCCAGTGTAATATGCAGGGTGAGGGTACACTCTCAGAAAAAGACAGACAGACTGCTGGAAGATTCACAATAAGTTGCCAGAAACACTGACTGAGAAAAAACTCCAACCATTACACATGTGATTACATGACATAAATGATCACAATTCCCATTGCAGAGCAAACAGGTAAGTTGACACACAGTGCTCAGAATTAGGACACCTACAGACACTAAAGCCTGCAGCTCTCATTTAGAGACAAACACTTGTTGGTAAATGTTGATAGCTCACAACTGGCAGTAAGGAAATTATTACTTGAAATCTGGTTCCATTAATGACGTAATGACAATCATGGGATACAGAAGACCATTCCAATTATATTGGTAGACATCTTCCACATCTTCTCCTTTGCTGATTTCCACTGTCTTAAGTGACTGACATCAAAGATGTGCTGCAACTAGTTCAGTCTTCCCTCCTGTAGTTATAACCTGGATTAGACTCCCTGAGTTGGGCCGATTCTTTCCTGTTATCCAGTCATAAAAGGTTCTGTTTTAAAACAAATGGACAACACAGGGTGAGGGGGAGAAAGAATAAATCTTATCAGGTATATTGACAAGAAGCATAAAATAAAAGTCTATTACTTCTCCTTCTTTTCCTATTGTCCTCTCTAGTGATTTCACAGTATCACAGTATCACAAGGTTGGAAAGGACCTCTGAGATCATCAAGTCCAACCTATAACCCAACACTAACACCAACACTAACACCAACCATCATCTAAACCATGGCACTCAGTGCCTCATCCAGTCTCCCCTTAAACCCCTCCAGGGTCAGTGACTCCACCCCCTCCCTGGGCAGCCCATTCCAATGACCAATCTCCCTTTCAGTGAAGAATTTTTTCCTCACATCAAGTCTAAACTTTCCCTGACCAAGCTTGAGTCCATGTCCTCTGGTTCTGCCACTGGTCACCTGAGAGAAGAGACCAACCCCTGCCCGACTACAACCTCCTTTTAGGGAGTTGTAGAGAGCAATGAGGTCTCCCCTGAGCCTCCTCTTCTCCAGGCTAAACAGCCCCAACTCCCTCAGTCGCTCCTCATAGGGCTTGTGCTCCAGCCCCTTCACCATCTTCGTTGCCCTCCTCTGAACACATTCCAGTATCCTGACATCTTTCCCATACTGAGGGGCCCAGAACTGGACACAGTATTCAAGGTGAGGCCTGACCAGTGCCCAGTACAGGGGGACGATAACTCCTCTGGTCCTGCTCCCCACACTATTCCTGATGCAGGCCAGGATGCCATTGGCCTTCTTGGCCACCTGGGCACACTGCTGGCTCATGGTGAGCTTCCTGGCCACCAGCACTCCCAGGTCCCTTTCTGCCTGACTCCTCTCCAGCCACTCTGTCCCCAGTCTGTAGCTCTGCATGGGATTGTTGTGTCCAAAATGAAGTACCTGACATTTGGACTTATTAAACATCATCCCATTAGAATCAGCCCAGCTCTCCAATCTGTCCAGGTCCCTCTGTAGGGCCTTCCTACCCTCTAGCAGATCAACCCTTCCTCCCAGCTTGGTATCATCTGATTTCTTTGTATGTTGTAAAGAGGCAATGCAATCACTGGACTCAGACCCTCAGAGCCAGACAGAGGCCCAGAGAAATCCAAAGAGCTTCCCAGTGCACACACGATTTTCAGAGCATCTCAAAGGAAAAGGCCAGGAACTTGTCAAAGTAGGAAGCCAAATTTCCAAGTTTTAAAAAGAAATTTGAAAAGGGGAGGGAGAGGCTATTACAGAACACATACCAGGTATGTCCTCTGGGACTACCAGGCTCTGCCCATCGCACCCGTGGGCAGAGGTGGTGGTTGGTGCTGCACCAGCTCCAGGGAGGGGAAGGACACGCTCCAACAGCCGTCCCCAGGGCTGCCAGAGCTCACCAACTCATCCACCCCTTGGCAAAGGCTTACCCTAAGGGACTTGTGATCTCCACAGCTGAGCCCAGCTGTAATCAGACCCTAAGAGAGTTGTAGTTACTCCCACCCTTAGAGTATGTATCAAAAAAACACCTTTATGGCTAAAATACAGGCATTAAACCCTTGGCTCTTCCAACAGGCCATTGCAACACTTGGATATTCAACTGTGGAAGCCATCTCAGCAGAAGCACAGAAAGCCTTAAAACATGCAAAACAATGCTGAGTGAGACAGACTCATTCTAGGTGGAACACCAGAACACTCCTTATCAAAATGTAATACAAGCTCCTTACACAAAGCAGAATACAGGAAGTGCAATATATTCTTCAGGTTCATCAACCCTTCCAATACTGCAGATGTAGCAGGACATTCCAACATGGCAGTTGCTGCCTGGCACAATGGCTTTCAGGGAACAAAATTCGAGTGCCACGTGGGAAAATACTTCCCACATCCTTCCCGAGATGCAGATGTTACCAACACTTAACAACATTGGATGTTTCCCTTCCACAGCCAGTGAGATTTTTCAGTTTTCAAAGTTGGATTTAAAGTTTAGGGAATGGAACCCAAGAAACAAACCAAACCAATCAAACTAATTCCCTCATAAGGGAAAAATACTTAAAAAAAAATTGAATTTGTAAAACCACAACATCTGGGTAAGCAGTGTCTGGAGCACAATAAATTAAAGATTCTTTTTCAACATTTTCAAGACAACTAAATCAATTGAAGGGGCTCTTCTAAAGAGCCACATCAAACAGCTGCAGAGGCTTCTCACAACAAAAGAACATTTCTCACTCTGATAACCAACTTAAAAAAAATAATCACACAAAAAAGGAGATCTGATGTCAGAATTAAACCATTCTCTGACCAATCAGCGACAGGTAAATGCAACTCCACTGTAAGTTGTAAAAGATTTAATATGTGAGTAAAATGCATGAATGTAGATTCATCTCTGGTTTTCCTCAAAGCGGAAACAAAGCTGTGTCCTTTTTTTTTTCCTTTTGACAACTCACCCACATCAGGATCTTTGCTGCTCCCTATCACAGCACAGAAAGCTGCAATTATGCTGCACCTTCTCTAACTGAAAGGAATGAGCATCAAGTATGCCTTAGAATCCCAGCCTGTTGTTAAATAAGCTACAGCTGAAGTTTCAGCATTTTGCAACATTATTCAGGGCAAGCCTTTGTGGATGATGGAAACAAGAAATCTTGACTAAATTTTTCTAAACAAGCACAGGAGTTTTGCCAGTGGGGAGAAGAGAACTAACAAACCACAGACTGGGCAGTGAAGACTGTTTAAGAGAAAAAAAAAAGTCCCACCAAAGTTTACATGTCTATTTGCAGTTTACCTTGAAGCCAGACTACTGTCTCCTGCATCTCCTGTCTGCAATTTAATTTGTCTACAGGCTTTATGAGATTCTCTGGCTTCCAGCTGCTTAAGGCTATGTCCCTTGTTGGAATAACTTGTGTAGAGATGCTGAAGCTGATGGAGCCGAGCTAATTCTCTCCAGTGAATAAGCCTGTGCTATAAAACCAATGTGATTTAGAAACACAGACAAGGGAAGGGGGTGTTGGTATGACAAAGGGAAAAAACCTCCCAAATCCAAGACAGTTATTAAGAAAGAATATACAATAAGATGCAGCAGCAAGAGTGACAGTGAGGAACTCATTACTTATCACACAGATACTCACTCAGCAATGAATTCTAAGGGTGTCCAGGAGCTGAAATCTGCATCAGGCATTGATTTCCTGTTTGCTGGTGTATCCAAGGTAACCCTGTGATTAAAAAGGTAAGCCTTTTATTTATACATCATGTTCCTGATAAGCACCACCTGCTTCTATTCATTGCTCTAACACATGCTTGATTTTCCCACCACATGGTATGGCTTTCCCTTGCATCCTCTACACATGTTAACAGCACACAGCCAGCAGTTTCAGTGTACATCAAAGGCTCCCACCTCTAACCCCTCACCCTCCGTGCTTGCTGATGACATCCAGGCCATTAGGGCAATCACTTAGCCCTCAGCTCCCTTCCAGTCTCCCTAATGCAGACAGGGAATGGCAGCAATATCCTTGTTCCCATGCACTGCACAGCACAAATGCACTACATCCCTGCTCTTCAACAGCACCTGGCCAGCTGCAAACGTTGAGATTAAGTGCAGAACCACAGGTAGTTCTGATTTTGATGACAGACAGACATTTACACTGCACAGAATGATATTAAGGGGTGAACTTCTCACAGCACTCCCACCAAGATGCTGTTGACAATCCAAGGTATAATCACTCTCAGAGTTTTGCATGACAACTGTAGAAGAGCACAATGCCCACAAGTCCAGTGATCTTGCTGTCTGCAACGCTCTGCAGAAGGTGGCATCAATTATCCAAACACTTCTAATGCCAAACACTTTTGATGCCACTGCTCCCTGATGTGAGAAAGTGCAAATAAGAGGGGGTAAGAGGAAAACAAAGCATGGAGAATTCAGGTGTCGTTCCAAATCCCTACACAAGAACTCTCTAGTCCTACGTTTTGCATTCTGAAATACATATCGATGCAGGAAGAAAAATACTTGAAGAACTGATAAATTTAGACATAATGAAGACTTATCAGGCCATCTGCTTTTTACGAGCTTTCCTCATCAAAGAGAAAGCTGTGACAGGCAAATTCAAGCTAAACTACTTCTTTCCACAGATCCTCAAACTGACCTAATGATACCGATCAAGCACAGATACGCAGCACCTTATGAGGAAGCATCTTTAACCAAGTCTAAACTTGTCAAGAACTCCTTTGTTTTATTATTACCACACAGCTAAGACTAAAACTCTGCTGAATAGCTCATCTGTCTTTCAGAGTTCTTTTTATGTGGGAAAAAATATTAAAAAAAATCAAATCATCCGTTAGTGCATGGTTAAATTGGTTAAAAGTGAATCAAATTTTATTCCTTTATAAAGGGAAGAATAAGAAAATAATCCTTTTTAGGGTGACTTGCCTATTATTTTGGTGATAGATTCAAGATATCTCCTTTCTCTGTGAAACTGTAAGTAGGCCTGAGGACCTGTTTTTGTGCTGGGAACAGGACATCTGAAGCATATCCCTGTGACTCCAGGTTACAGCAGTAATTAAATAAAAACACAGGCAGAGGCAACTCTGCAACCACTTACGGTAAAATGGCAACAGCAGCAGCACCAGATGGCAAACCACTACCGGCACCAGCCAAACTCTGACAAAGCTGATGCACTGCTCCTTTCGCCATGCCATAGCCAATCATCCCTAACAATTAAAAACAGGCAAGTTAGAGCACAATCAAAACAGCTCTCAGTATTTTCATCAGTATGACAGAAACTCAGATTGTCTGATGATTGTTAACTTGAAGACCACAACCAGAACGGAATCAGACTTTTTAAATGTATCAAAGCATACGTGGTAAGAGAAACAAGGAAAGAAGAAAAAAGAGCCCTTACTAGGCATCCAGAAACTATCACAATGCAGTTTACTCAGCATGACACAAACAAGCAGCTTACCAAGGTAAACATTTATTTAATTAATGCACCCAAACATACCCTCAAGAATGGGACCTACAAGGCTAACCTTACAAATCTACGTTTGAAGATGCTCAGAGACATTAATAAGGCAATTAATATCTATTAATCATATAACTAAGGTATTTGCAGGTTTGGATCCACACAGACTAGTGCTCACCTCTCCCCAGAACTGTAAATCACTTGGTCAGCATCCCCAGTCTGACAGGCCCTTTGGAGAAGGCTACAAAAAAAACCCTCATGGTAGAAAATGACAAGTGGCTTTCTAGGCAGACAGTACTTGGTGGTGTAAGAGCAACAGGAATGAGAGCATAAGGCACACTGGTCAGAAACATGACCTGCACAGCCACGGTGCTACGGGTTTGAGATCTCTCATTGTTTGTATCTACCAAGCAGTCCAGAGATTAAGCACAGAAGAAAATATAAATGTATTTTGTCTACTCCAACTGGATGCCTTTCTAGCCATCTATATAACTGTACAACCTGTTTCCAACATTCCTGAGGAAGTATTTTGGATCAAAGTTACAAAAATAATTTTGGATTGTTGAAGTGTTTCCATTATCTTCAAATAGACCTATTGCTTAACATCCATTTTCCTTGGGAGGAATGATGGGCAGCAGTAGCTAAGTTGTTTAATTGTTATGATAAAAATACTTGCCTATCTATCCTACTCCCCTCTTGTCAAACACAAACATTCCAAATGTTCTTAAATCTTTTCATGCTTCTGAGCCATCACTATCAGACTGCTTTTGTAACTGTTTACAGAATTTTCAGTATTCTTCAGTTTGCATTATGCAAGTCAACATTTTCACATAGGAAAAGAAAAACCACACTAACAATAAACAAGAAAAAGATGATTCCTTCCATAAGGGCTGGTAGTAACAAGGCATATTTGCAAGAGTTGGGCAACAACTCTTTCCCAATTCTTCCTGATGTTAATAAGTTGCATGTGTTTGCCCAAAGCACTGCTGTTTTTTAGAAAAAATCCAGACTTGCTGAAACCAGCTAGTTCAAAATATGAAAAGTAAATCACTTTGATTCCTTTTTTGTGGTCCCTACCTCCCAAAAACAACCTAAAAAACCCCACATGAATGCACAGTTCACACCTTTTATATGGTCAATAAGTAGTACACAGTAAGTTATTCCTTTGCTTATTCTCATAAAATATGCCTTTCATCTTCAGACTATGCCAGATGCAAACAGAGAAGACAAACCATTAAGTAGAAAATACAGTATATTTTTCCAGCACAGTTTTAGATGCAGCTTTCAGGAATATTCATAAATTCTATTTTTTTCAATTTTAGTATCTATGCCTCATCAAAATGTTCTTGACATCACACTAATAAAAGCTTGGGAAATAGGAGTATTTGTCTCAAAATTTTTCCTCTCTCTGCCTGTGGTCTTGTGTCATTGTTTTTTTTATTATTTTAAATTACTCCCAGATTTTTTCTTCCACGCAGACCAACATTGTGAGGAACGGGGTGAAAAAACTCAATAAAGTTCTAATTAAATAGCTAGTGGAGGGCAAAGCCAAAAGTCAACAAGCTTATCTATGTCTGAAGCAAAGGTAGACCAGAATCAGAACATGAAGAGGACAAGCACAGTAAACAGAAGCAGCTGAGTCATCACCAATGGAAAAAGTGGGCAGTTGAGGACTCTGCCTTTCAGAACACAAACAGATTTAAATTTATTTAAGCACTGTACTTACACCTTGCTTCTATTATTTTCTGATTTTTTTTTTTTACCATATCATATATTAGCCAAGTACATTTCACCAATATATTTAACTACTGATTCCATCTGTTTGCACTCCAGCTTTAACAAATTCAGTATTGCTACCTGTAAAATCACACTTAAAAGTTCCAACAACAATTTTCCATGTGTACTAGATGTCAAGAAACTGGGGAGTGGCACTTTTGCTTTGCCATCAAGAATGCTCACACTAACAGACAGCTGATGTCCCAGCAGTTATCACACACTGCATTTTACCTGGGGTTCCAGATAAAGCAGCTTGAGCTCCTGTCAAAGTCAAGAGGCCGCCTTCTTTCAGATGTTTTGTGGCAAGGTGGCTGCAAATAGTCGATGTCCAAACACTCTGCTTCCACATCAGATCACAGTTTTTGTATAAAGCTGATTGGGAAGAGAATTAGTGAAATTAAAGATAGAATACTTCTAATTTCCTTACTGTCACACAGAGTGCAACAGCATTATGCGTCAGGCCTATGAAACATATTTCCTACTGTTTTCTGCTTCCACACTGGGCAAAATATCAACTTATGTCTTTTGCATCTTTTTGGGCTCTGAGACACAGCTCAATAGCATATATTCTAGGCAACTATCTCCTTTCTCAATACCAGAAACAAAAAAACAAATAAGCAAACACAAGACAGCTCTCCATTAATGGTTCAAAGATTTCCAGTTCTTGAAATTCCTGTAGGGAGTTCCTTCAATCTATTTTAAGGATCTCAAAACTCTGACAATTGCCTCATCTCACCTTATAGTAGCGTCATCAGTCCTTTTCCATAGCGTCCTCACTGGTTGCAAAAGAGCTACACTCCATCAGTATGCAGACAGAACACTCCAAGAGATAAAGGAGTTGAAAACCAAATATTTCTTATCACCAGGTTACATCATAAACTGAGAAACATTCTGTGTGTCTGACAGGATTATGCTGGTATGGAATATCAAAGATATTCCCAGCGTGTGCTCCAGTGCCTCTACATAATGGAGCACAACCTCTAGCAATGCAACCTACAGGGGAGGTGCACCAATAATTTCAAATTAAAGATAAATTTGAACTGTCGTCATTACTTTTTATTAGCATTATCTGCACAGGAAAAGAAGAAAACCAATAACCAGACATATCAAAGATCCTAGTATTCACAAAGACATTTCCATAATATAATAAGAAATAAGCATAAATAACCCTGACATAAGCTGACCACTCATTCCAAGACATTCTGATACCTTACCAATAACATTACTAAAAATCATAATTGTGATAAATTACCTTATTTAAAATAAGGTGCATGCTAATAACAATCTAATATAATGCAACTATGGTGTAAGTTTCCTTAAAAAGAAATCTTTGCCTGTAATGACCAGACTGGAGCAGGGGGAAAAAAAGGACATGTTTTACCTGATTTACTTCACACAGAAAACAAGGCTATTGACTTTTTTCTTGTACCTCTACACTAGTGGGCAAAGTATAAAATTTCATTCAGAATATTACATGTTTAAAAGCTTTTTAAAGATGAAGGCTTTTTTCTGTAGCATAAGCTCAGTTTTCTAGACAGATCCTTCCAATACTGTCTTGCACAGTAACAGCTGAGAGAACTGCAGGAGGCAACTGTGGTTTTATGCATAAAACAATGAATTAGGAAACGACACTCATGTTTCCACCCAGCCACTGCCTGACATGGGTAACCTCAGCAGAAGTTCATAGATGGTAATGCTGAAATTCAAAAAGTGCATCAAGATTTTCCCAATGAAAACTGGTGCATCAAAAAGTATTACTGAGAATACCAAGTGCTGCACAAACTTAACAGAGAGGAAAAAAACATCAGAGAAGCACGAAGAAGCATTGTGACTGAGCCTCTTCCGGACTCAGGAAGAAAAATGACCTCAAATAACTTTATCACTATGATTTTTAAGGATTCCTCTCTGATTTTGTTCATGTGTTCACTAGAGTGCACGTCCCCAAGGCTTACATTTAGCTTTGGCGCTGCCTCCAGCCCATCCTCCTGCTACACACAAGATTGCATCCACTTTTTCTTCACCAAGAAGTTTTCCAACCTCTGCTGTCACCTTCAATACACAGAACAAACACATATTGAAAACACTGGATTGATAAGGTAAAGGAGTAAATACCAAGCCTGCCTTAAAGTTGCTTTTTTCCAGTTATGTTGCCGAGCAACACAACACAGCAATTTAAACAGCTGCAGAAAATCAATGTTTATTATCTATGAACTCAAAACAGAATAATTGTGTTGAAAGACAACTGTAGAGTTGAAAGTCAGGCTGATGAAAGTCAGACTGCACGGTGCGTGATGTCACTGGAAAAAACTCATCTGAGAAGGACTGAAAGACTGGACCCTAACCCATGCTGTTAACAATTTTTATTTGTCACTTACTTTTTGACAAGTTCTTCTCTGAGTATGCTGCTGTTTAATATGGGAAATGAAACTCCACATCTGAGCAGGTCTACTGGTGTTACTTTGGATGACAGTGCAAGAAATGAACAACTAAAGATTAGCATTCTTGCTGCTTCTATCTAGACCACAACCATCAGCTGCATCTGGCACCTACATTTGAGTTTGTATATTTTTAGGTATCCAGTATCTTTTTCTCTTTCAAATATAAGACTTCACAGTCAGTAATGAATTTGTTGGCTATGAATTTTCTCTGCCAAAGTGAAAAGCAAGCAATTAAATTCTTAACTAAACAGGGAAAATCCACTGTTTTTCAAAGCCTTAGCATTGAAAAACACCTCGCAAACATTCTATATAACTCTTTAAAAGCCTTAGGAGCAGTGTAGACATAAAGAAAACACACTGGCTAGTGATTCAGCTTATCAATAAAAGAAACCAGTTCAAAAGTTGAAATTAAAAAATAAGTTCTATCCCTTGAGAATAAACCAAAACACTTCTGAGGTTAGCTTGGATTCTCTCTATTTACCTTTGTGGAAACCAGTGCATTCTCTAGGAATCCCACTGGGGCTCAGTGTTTGCACGCTTTGAGAACACCGTTTATCTACACACAACACATGAAAGAGTTAGGACAGAAATAGAAAGCAGCAGTGCACTTTACGTTGTCCTAGTCCATTGTCATTATACTCCTCTGATCCAGTCCACAGCTTGTCAAGTCACAGAGAGAAAATAACACAGAACAGCCCTGTGAGCTGAAACTCCAAACCCTGAGGCCAAGCTCTTTCTGCACAAGCTGGACAAGTGGCCTGTGTGAACCTCATGAAGTTCAACAAGGCCAAGTGCAAGGTCCTACACTTGAGTCGGGGCGATCTGTGGTTTCAGTACAGGATGGGGGAATGACATGATCAAGAGCAGTTCTGCAGAGGACTTGGGGATGCTGACTGAAGCTCCACATGAGCCAACAATGTGCACTTGCAGCCCAGAAGGCCAACGGTGTCCTGGACAGCCTCAAAAGAAGTGGGACCAGCAGGTCAACAGAGGGGATTCTCCCCTGTACTCTGCTCTCAGGAGACCCCACCTGGAGCACTGGGTCCAGTTCTGGAACCCCCATATAAGAGGGATACGGAATTGGGAACAGGTCCAGAGGAGGGCTACAAAAATGATCAGAGGGCAGTAGCACTTCTGCTGTGAGGATAGGCTGAGAGAGCTGGGGCTGTTCAGCCTGGAGAAGACTCCAGGGAAACCTTATAACAGCCCCCCCAGTACCTGAAGGGGCTGGGGATGGACTTTTTACAAGGGCAAGTAGTGATAAGAGGATGGAGAATGGCTTTAAATTGGAAGGGGGAAGATTTAAATCAGGCCATTAGGAAGAAATTCTTCGTTATTAGGGTGGTGTGGCACTGGCACAGGTTGCCCAGGGACGTGGAACTGGATGATGAGCTTTGAGGTCCCTTCCAACTCAAACCATTCCACGCTTCCCCGATCCTTGCCATCACCCAGAACCCCCAGATCCCCTCCCTCGAAGTTTTCCAAGGCCGGGCTGGGCGGGGCTTTGAGCACCCTCACCCACCAGAGGGTGTCCCTGGCCAGGACCGGGCTGGAACTGGATCATCTCCCAGGTCCCAAACCGCTCCACGATTCCACGACCCACGCGCGCAGCTGAAGGGGAGGCGGCAGAGGGGGGGTCCCGGGCCGCCGGCACAGGACCTGCCGGGCACGGAGGAAGGCAAGGATGGAGATGCCGGGGGGGGGGAGCGCTCGCCCGGCGGGGACCCACCTGCTCGGCCTGCGCGGGGAAGCACTCGGCGGCCGCCACCACCACGCTGGCGCTGGCGTCCTCGCTCTCCGCCAGGTCGATGCTGGCCACCCACTGCGGGCACAACACACGCGTTACGGCCCGGGCCCCACTCCCCGGGGGGGGGGGGGGGGGGGTGTCCCCGCCCCGCACCCCCGGCCCGGCGCTCACCCAGTTCCTGGACCTGAAGAACCGCACGCAGTGGGAGCCCAGCGCCCCTCCGCCGCCGTACACCAGCACCCTGCCCGCCGCCGCCATGCTCGCCGCCTCAGCGCTGCGCCTCCTGCGCCGGACACGGCTCCGCCCCCCCCGCTCGGCTCCGCCCCCCCTCGGCTCCGCCCCCCCCTCGGCTCCGCCCCCCCCGCTCGGCTCCGCCCCCCCCGCTCGGCTCCGCCCCCCCCCGCTCGGCTCCGCCCCCCCCGCTCGGCTCCGCCCCCCCCGCTCGGCTCCGCCCCCCCCCGCTCGGCTCCGCCCCCCCTCGGCTCCGCCCCCTCGGCTCCGCGCCCCCCTCGGCTCCGCCCCCCTCGGCTCCGCCCCCCCGCTCGGCTCCGCCCCCCCGCTTGGCTCCGCCCCCCCGCTTGGCTCCGCGCCCCCCCTCGGCTCCGCCCCCCCGGCTCCGCTCCCCCGCTCGGCTCCGCCCCCGCCCCCTGCTCCACCCCCTGCTCCAGCCCCTGCTCCAGCCCCTGCTCCACCCCCTGCTCCAGCCCCTGCTCCAGCCCCTGCTCCAGCCCCTGCTCCAGCCCCTGCTCCAGCCCCTGCTCCAGCCCCTGCTCCACCCCCTACTCCACCCCCTGCTCCAGCCCCTGCTCCACCCCCTGCTCCACCCCCTGCTCCACCCCCTACTCCAGCCCCTGCTCTGCCCCCTCTGTACCACTTAATAACAAATGAATACTTTAAAAAAAATATTATTGCTATTAACTTGTTTGCAATTGGAAGTGTGTGACTGCAGATCACACACAACCGGCCACGTACTTTGCAGAGGGAATGGAAGCTGCAATGAGACAAACCACGGGCACATCACAGAACCACAGAATCACCCCAGCTGGAAGGGACCCACAGGGACCATGGAGTCCAACTCCTGTCCCTGCCCAGGACACTCCCAACACTCCCCCCGTGGGGCTGAGGGCAGTGTCCAAATGCTTCTGGAATGCTGGCACAGTGGGTGCTGGGACTGCTTCCCTGGGGAGCTGTTCCAGGGCTCCACCACCCGCTGGGGGAAGAACCTCTTCCTGAGATCCAATCTCCCCCTGCCCTGGCACATCTTCCTGCCATTGCCTGGGGTCCTGTCCCAGGTCCCCAGAGAGCAGAGCTCAGCCCCTCTTTGCCCTCCCTCCCTTGGGAGAAGGCACAAACAGCTCTGAGATCCCCTCTCAGGCTCCTCTGCTCCAGCTGAACAGCCCAAGGGACTTCAGCCGCTCCTCACACGCCTTCCCCTGCAGAGCCTTCCCCAGCCTCGTGGCCTCCTCTGGACACTCTCCAGTGGGTTGATGGCCTTTTTATGCTGTGGTGCCCCAAAGTGCCCCCAGTGCTCGAGGTGGGGCCGCCCCAGTGCAGAGCAGAGCGGGACAATCCCCTCCCTGTCCCGGCTGGCGATGCCGTGCTTGGTGCCCCCAGGACACGGTTGCCCTCTTGGCTGCCAGGGCTCACTGTTGGCTCGTGGTCACCTTGCCATCGACCAGAACCCCCAGGTCCCTCTCCCCAGGGCTGCTCTCCAGCCTCTCCCAGCCCAGTCTGTCCGTGTGTCCAGGGTTGCTGTGTCCCAGGTGCAGAACATTTGCCGTTGTTAAACTTTGTGGTTGCCAATTGGCCAGGTCTCCAATTTGTCCAGATCCCTCTGCAGGGCCTCTTTGCTCTCAAGAGTGTCAACAGCTTCCCCCAGTTTTGTGTCATTGGCAAACTTGGTTAGTAAACCTTGAATATCATTTATGAAGATATTAAAGAGTACAGGTCCAAAGACGGATCCCTGCAGAACCTCGCTAGTGACCGGTCACCAGCCAGTTTCTCCAGACACTGTTCAGAGAGAAATAATGTCTTAACAGAAATCTGATATGTGCTGAACAGATGTGTCTTCTTCTGTAATCACCTCTGTTTGCAGTCTTTCCCCGTCTAACATGCAAGGTCAGACAGAGAACTGGCTCCAGAGTTTCAATAAGCAAGAGATTTGTGAAGTTCATGATAATATCCTTGGAATATATGATAATGCCCTTGGAAAGTAATAAAATAGGCATGAGATTTACTGGGAAAATTTATACATATTCATGGCGGTGGGAAATAAATTCTGTCCCCAGCTTGTCTCATTGCGAAAAATTGATGGAAATCATTCCCTCACGTGCCCAGCGTTGAAATAAAGGCTGCTGCTTTCTAAAACCCCAAAACGAGTCTTGGAGAAATTATTTGCCGGTGTTTTCGGTAACACGGCATCCGGGAAGAGGGGGAGTCCCGGCCCGAGCCCGGGTGGTGCCGCCGGGAGGGTCTTCCCTTCGGGAATCTCCCCCGGCGCCTGGGTTCGGGTGTGGGGCTGGAGCTCGCCCTGCCCGCCCGTCCCCCCCCCGCCGCCCGGGCTGCGCTCCCGCGGCGGGATGCGTTACCTGCCCCCAGGGGCGCTGCCAGGGCTCATTAATTAGTGCTGATGAAGGCCCCTGCAGCTCCTGAGCGCCGATGACACAGCTCGCAGGCCGGGAGGTGGCCGGGCCCGCGGCGCCGGGAGCGGTGACACTGGGAGCCGAGCATCCCGGTGCGAAGCCACCTGCTTTTAGGGCTTTATCCCTCGCACACGGCTATGCACCCGCGGTTTTAATCATTTCAAAAGCTGGATTCTGCTCCTAATTTTCTTCCCATGAGGTTACAGGAAAGAACTTGATGTCATTTGAGCAGGACAATTAAACCTCTGATGAAACAGTAGCCAGGAGGTAGAGATAGGATTACTTCGTGCAGCAAAAAGCATCACCGCGCAACAGTGTAATGAAGCTGTTGCTCGCGACCACTTCAGAGTGCTGCCACAGCAAAATATGTTTTTTGACTTCATTTTTAACCATTTCTGCAGCTTCAAAAGACAATGAGATGCATTTTGAAATGTTTACTACCCATTTGTGGATTTCAGAGCACAAGAACCAAAAAGAATGAGAAATGTTCCTGAGTTCTGCAGAGAAGCCTCAGAGATGACTCCTTGAAGCCACGAAGATGCCGGGCTGTTTTAAAAAGACTTTATTTACCTTGGCTTCTATAATAAGTTTTGCGTCTTTTATCGTGATTGCTGTTGCAATGGGGACCCCAAAGTGGATGACTGGAAAGATCCTTTGCAAAACAGGAGCTGAATTGGTCAATGCAACAGATCCGGAGCTGGTGAAGTTCATTGGAGAAATTTCCTACGGACTGTTCCGGGGCGGCAAAATACGCCAGTGTGGGTTGGGAGGGCGGCGTTCCAAATTCACAAGTAAGTCCAGTTCTGGTTGAATCTTTAATGTCTAGTTCAACCTTACAAGCAAATAATTCTTATTAAATTTATATTTGGGGCTGACTCGTGTTCTTTATGGTTTGGGATCTGAGTGTGAATGTAAAAATATCATTTCAGGGTAGCTTTTATCTTCTAGTTACATTCTGTAATCCTAGAATCAAGACGGGGAAAAAAATCCCTAAGGCTAGGTGGAGAATTTTCTTTTAGTTTTGTGAAGAGAGAGAAAGTCATTAGGAGATGACCCAGTAAATCACACTTTCCCCTTTGCTGACTCTTTCCTATGCCAAGTGTTGTTCTGCAATCTCTCTATGCCTCTGTCATTGCCTTCTCTGTTAAATTCCTCCCTTTCTTTTTCCTCTAAGTAGAGGGTTATTTAGCTGGCCACATTTCTGTATTCCTCTCGTTCTCCTAATGCAGATGTCTGCTGTAGCAGATGCTCCTAACTTTATTGACATGTTGAAGAAATTTTTACCTTCTTTTCTAGTAACTTTGGTGAGGAAAACTGGTTAACTCTTAAAAGATGTAGAAACTCTTATAGATGTATTTCTTCTATGTTAAAAGTCTTTCTTGAGGTCTCAAAAGCACTTGGATATTGGTCTGTACTTTGGGTGATTTCCCATTTTCACACCTCCTGTGCTGTAGTGAAAATGGTATTTTGCATGGAAGATTGTTAGTTCAGTGTGCAGTCCAGGGCAACTTAAACCAGTGTGAGTTGAAGCTGCCACAGTGTCAGCCTCTCCCTGGCCTGCAGGAACGCTTTGTCTAGTGAGTTCGAATGGCTGGCAGACAGGCAATCGTGTCAAAGCTCTTCCAGCTCTGCTCTGCTTCTCCTTAGGGAATTCAGAAATACAGTTCCAGTTCTTTCAGCCTACACTGTCAGAGAGAATGAGAAATAAAAGTAGCCAATCCCCTTTGAATCTCTACAACTTTCTAGACTCTTAATAAACTTCCTGATTAATTACTTCCTGATTCATTTTCCTCCCTCCTTTCTTCTCGTTGTTGGCATCTCTTCTGTAGCTTTCTTTATACCAGACCCAACTACAAGCCCAGAATGAGCTACTGAAAAGGCAGAACTGTTGAATCATAATTTTTTTGTATGGAATTTGTAGAGTATGAAGCCTTCTACATAATCTACTGGAATTCTATCATGTCATGATGATGACCTACAATTCCCTGCTCACATTTCTTCTGATTCTGTTACGAAGGGGCTGCAGGACAACCTTGACCAGTCAGATGCTCCACACGTCCTTGCTGCTGACCAATTTGGCCCTCCAATAGAGTCACTCTGGCTGTGATGACAAAACTGAGAAAGTTACCTTTCTTTAGAGACAGGCAGCTGACAGGCTGCTGAGTAAGATCTCATGCTGATAGCAAAATGTGACCGTTTCACCTAAAAGCCACCCAAATACTTCACAAGCTTGTTACAGATATAACGAAAACGCTGCCAGGTACCCAGAAGGGCACAGAGGGGGCAAACACTAGATGAGAAACCAAGAAGGGAATTGGAAAGTGGAAATCTGTGGGATTATGAAGTATGAAATCAGAGAGCATCTCGCTGGAGCCAGTATTAGAGAGAGGAAGAAAGAAATAAGAGTAACATGAGAAAAGAAACACAGAAGGGCTGGACGAGGATGAGCTTAAGAGCATGGGACAGGAACGGGAAGCTTAAAGAAAGGAGGTTGGGATGGAGAGCACAGGTGAAAAAGAGAAAAGAGTGCAGCACACAATGTAGCGCAGAGATAAAAACATTAACACAACTAGATAAAAAACAACTTAAGCCTGAATCCTTATTCACAGACCCTGTGTGAGGGATTGTTCCTGTAGTAGAATATTCCTGGGCTGGAATATTCTAATAGTGTGAGTGACTAATAAAGCATCGTGAACCAAGATGTGTGTAACTACCTGAACTGATCAATTCTGTAAAAAAAAAGTCCTGTTTAAATACAATTTAAGATTGCAGCATCAGAACAGTCTGATATTTTACTGTTGTCAAGAAAAAATATGAACTGAATAGATGATTTTTTTTTCTTGCCAGTTTTCCCACACATGGTGAAAAAGCTGAATACAGCCCTGCACGTGATGATTATAATGTTCCTCTGCGTGGCCATTTGCTTTTCTCTGGTCAGTTTTGGATTCTGCATTCTTAACACAATAAAAGTTCCTTACCGGGCTATTAAAGGTCCAGCAGGAATATGCCTTTGGAACTTCCTTGCAGGTAAAATCATCTACCAGTATTTTTCATTAGTCACATTCATATCAAATGTTAAAAGTTCCTTCTTTCGCCTTACTAAATATCTCCTCAACTTAAATACTTGTGAGTAAAATGAAGTTAGAAGTGAATTCTCATATTTCAAAACAGGACTGTCAGCTGGCATCTCAGCTTTTTGTGTCTAGTCAACTTTTTATGGAGCTGTGAATGCCAGTCTTCAGGCTCCACATCACTGATAAAAGGATGTTATTACAACCGTGGGTGTGATGCTTGGCCATACAATAAAGATGAAGCATTCTGAAGGTCTTTAAGTCGTGTCTAAGTCTATCCCTATTTTGTATAATGTTCACTGTTGTATTCAGTAACCCTTTCTGAAGCACAACCAAAATGTTTGTCTTGTTTTGACAGCAACAGTGACCACTTCTTTCATTTTGTTGCAGGTGGATGTATAGTACTTGCAGTCACCAGCTTTATGGCTGCTGTGAAACTTCATCACCTCACGGAAAGAATTGCCAATTTTCGGGAAAATGTCTTTCAATTTGTTATCTTAGAAGAGCAGTTTGAAGACTGTTTTTGGCTTTGTGTGGCAAGTGCTACAGCACATGCAGTAAATTTGTTGTTAATAGCCATTAGTGGGATTCATTTCCCTGAAATTAAGACTAAATCAGAAGAAGCAAATGTTACAGCAGAAGATATCATGTACTAATAAATCTGCACAAAAATACTTTGGCTAAGTGAGCTGTCAGGAAAGAAACAGCTTATTGGCTCTTCAGTTTTTGATTTGCACGATTGTGGTATGAACATGAGTAAAGAGGTCACTTAGGAAAATCTACAGTATTTTTTAAGGCCAGTCTACAACATCAGCAATTAACGTGTGTGAGGAAATCCCAAATGCTACAAACATCATTATTCTCAAAACTGGCCAATGTCTGCGGTAAATATTTGCTGTTTGCAGTTTTTTAGAAAATTGGCATTTTGAGATTGTTTGGAAACCAACTAAACCAAGTGTCTTCTTGGTTTAGAAAGAAAATATGTGTATTGCAAATGTTTGTTAATATAGGGTTATTTGAAAACAGAAAGGATGGACATTTGCCACTTATCCTCACAGAATTGTCTGGAAAATGCTGAGAGGGCCATATAGGGTATGTTTGATGATGCCACACTGCATTGAAAAAGAAGGCTTCATCGTCTGTGAGTCTAAAGTTAAGGGGAAATGCAGGCTAAGTGTGTGTGAAAACAGAAATTATCAAATCCCACAAAGTAAAGAAGTCAGAGAAGTAAGGTTTATGGGCTGTTAGTGGACCAAAAAAAAATTATTAGCTGCAAGATGAAGGTTTCATTGCAGCTTCTGGAAGTAAAGTAAACAATCTAAGTAAAAATGCTTTTAGATAACTTGGAAAATAATAATCTGACAAGATGAGTCTTCAGAACCCTGTAAATTTTTGTTTCTATCTGAAATCAAGTAAAAGCGATGCATGATGGAACAGTATTAAAAATAACAAAAATTGTTAATGTATGGAAAGGTTACTTTGTTAGAAGTAACCTACTTCCTACAGGCATTCAACCAGATCTTGGGTCATGAGTAATGAATATTTCAGAGCAAATTATATGCCATTAAGTATGTCATTTTTAGAATTTGACTACTACAGTGAACACATGCTAACCTTTTAGTAATAGAACTTACATGTAACTGAAGAATATCTTTGAATGAATGAAAAGTTACCATCTAAATTAATTAAATTATCTTGCAGTCAGTTACTCTTCATCAGACCACTAACTCTAACTATTCTTGTGAAAAGCTTTGAAAAATACAGTGACTTTTTTAGAAAAGGAATTTGAAATGTTTTAACAACTTGTTTGGTTGATTTGTATTTGAGAAGTCTTCACAAAAGTAGTGTTACAAGGGTCAAGGATTTTCAGAAGTGTCTAAACCCGTGCTTTATGTACCCAATTTAGTGGTTTGTCACTGAATTGTACAGAACACTCAGTAAAGTAAGTTGCTAGAATAACTTCATATTTAACATGTTTGCTGATTAGGCCACTTTTTTAGGTATTTAAATAAGGACTTGGCTTAAGCCTCTAAGTTTACTATAATTGAGATAAATACTTATCTTTTTCCTTTGTATCTAAAGACCAATGAAAACAGATGTTTCATGCAGTTGGTATTCTTGTGAAATCAGTTTTGCAGTTGTAAAACTCTGTCCAGAGCGCTCTTAATCACTGTGTTCACTAAGTGCTTCAGCAGTGTATGCACAAGCTCTAGGTGAGGTGAGAAATTAAAATGATTTATGTCTTTTTCAGCACATAAGCAGTGAGACCAGCAGCCACCTGGCAGTCAGTCAGCAGCTTGGTTTCAGAGGAAACATTATTGCCCAAAGTCAACCCCCAGATGCAGCGAGCAGTGTCTGGCACTGTAGGCTGTACAGCTTCTGGTTTTGGCCCTTTGAGTTGAGCAGGATTATGAGAGAAGCAGAAATTTGTGAGGGTTCTTCCACAATAGGCTCTAATAATCTGCTTTCTTGAAGACAGCCACTTTTTTTAGGAGCGTTGAAATATTTTTTTCAAGTCCCACAAAAATTTGACAGCTGAAAAGTTTTGATGCCCTGTTGCAACTTTAGCAGGGCAGCAAAAAAGTCATTCCTAATTTATACTACCCACTTACTAATTTTTTCTAATTTTACTGGTGCTTTCTCTCAGTCTCTGCTCTGGGCCACGACTCCAGGAAGATGCCACAATACCCAGTACATGGACTGGCAGCAAACCAACCCAGTCTATGAAGGTGCCTGAGAATGGTAACACAGCACTGTTCTGGAAATGGCCTCTGTGCTACCACCACCTTCACCTCCTAGAAAATTCAGAGTGGCTCTGAAATAGAAGACTTTAAACTGCACTACAGTTACACAAATAGAAAATGAAATTTGTAATTGTTCTGTGAACATATACTTTAGAAATAGTTGTTGTACAGAAGGAATTGTATTGTAACACACAACTTAGCCTTTACTAAATATAATTCTCTTTAGGAAGTGAAAAGGAAGGAGATTTTAAAACCCTCCATATAGAACAATTGCTTCAGAAATGCTTTTCAGTAGTACTAGTATGCATGTATCCCAACACATTTTTCACTGCTAATGAACTGCTTCATGCCCCCCAAACTTCCCTGAAAAAATAGTTATTGAGTAAGAGTCGTGGGCCTACTTAGGTAAAGACAAGGTTAAAGATTTGTTGGGCTGGATCCCTAGACAGGTCACAGTAGCTCTGAAAGAACCATTAGAGTACATGGAATAAAGAAAGCTGAAGAGGGACAGCCAGGCTGATCAGCTTTTTAATTTCTTGGTTTGAATCTGTTCAACAATACTCTGCAGTAACATTTCAAAAGACGACTTCTCACAGCAGAAGTATGAAATATCCCTGAGTGTCATTGTGGGATATTGTAGCCAAATGAGTTGAATGACCAAATAACATTATCGCCCAATGACTGCTTTGTGTGAGCAAATAATCTTTGCAGTTGATTTTAGACTGAACAGCAGTGTTACCATGCATGAATTAAACTGAACAAAACAGATACAAGGCCAAACTAACCATTCAGCTGTACAGATGGTCTGAGTTTAAGCACTTCTAAGACACACTAATGGACAATGAATAGAATATTTGCCCTGGGAAATTCTGTTGAAGGAAAAAAAAGTCAAATACAATCACACACAGTTAAGATGTACAATTACAAAGCACACCTTAAGGCTAACAACGGGTAAGTCGATCACAACTTTCCATCTTTCCCTTGTGCATTCTAAAATACTTTAAAAAATGTGGAACTTGATACTGTGATCTACTTTGTTTACCCATTTTCATTTCAGTTGTACTTCACATAGTGTATCTGATTATATGCATGATCAACACATGGAAATGAAGCCTTTTTTGGGGGTACTTTTCACTTTGCAAGATTTGAAATCCCGAATGAGAACATTTGCGAGGAATATCTGCCCAGAACTTTGAAGAGAATATGGGTCAAATATGGTTTTCCCTAAAATTAAAGGCAATGTAATATACCCTGAAAATACCCACTTAATTTGTTCATGCAAAATATACAGAAGCTCCATGCAGGATGCAGAGAAGCTATGGAGCATTCTTCAAAGAACTATAAACCTAATTATTGTGTCTAAGAGCCTTTCCAAAATAAATGAAGCTAAAAACAAATTACCACTTTGATTCTTTAAATAACGTTATGTTTTAATGTTAAAAAATCTAATTTTACAAAGCAAATCAAAAGGGATGCAATTTCCCTCAGTCATTGCCTCTGAGTGCTATTTTCCTTAATAAGACACATTATTTCTCTCTGTACCACCTAACAGAAAAATCAGTTGGATGGGAACTGCAATATCCTGTTAGTTCTGGCCACCTTTCATCATGTTCTGCTGATGTGACAGTGCAAGTCTAATTTCAGGGGCATGGAAAAGCAAATTAACTTTTATACATAGTGTCATCAGGTGTCAAATACTCACATGTAAAAGCAAATTACTTATAATCTGTTATGCATTTGTGAAACAAACGAACCAATCAACCCCCCCCAAAATTCTGGATCACTTGTCAATAAAATCCAGTGCACGTTCATCTGGCTTTTCATACAAGATACAATAAATATCAGTGAACTCCAAAGAGTTATTTTCCATACAATGTTTTTGCTATAGAAGCATAAAACTACTTTTGACATTACACTGATGACCCACTGTTCTGGTGTGCATTTTCCTGATAAAATACAACCACATTCATTTTCATTGATCTTTTCACTAAATACACTTTTTTTTTTTAATTTCACCCTGGAATTAGAGTCATAGAATCGATCAGGTTGGAAAAGACTTCTAATCATTAAGTCCAACCATCAACACAAACACCAACATGCCTACTAGACCACGGCCTGAAGCGCCGCATCTACACACTGTTTGAACCCCTCCAGGGAGGGTGACTCCACCACTTCCCTGGGCAGCTGTTCCAATGCTTCACTACTCTTTCAGTAAAGAAATTTTCCCCAGTATCCAGTCTAAACCTCCCTTGGTGCAACTTGAGGCCATTTCCTCTCGTCGTATCATTTGTTACTTGGGAGAAGAGACGGACACCCACCTCACTACAACCTTCTTTCAGGTAGCTTTCTTTAGCTTTGCTGCATATGTGCCAAGACTGACACAGGTGCCATGTGCAGCATATGCAGAACCCTCCATCTGATGCACCTCCTGTCCAAAGCCTTCTGGAGACTAAAAGAGGGACAGGATGCCACTAAGTGGGAGCATGCTTTGAAGTCCATTTCTGCATTGTCTCTCTTGTTGAGGTGGTGGGGATGCGAGATCCCCAGTGGTAGGAACACAGAATCATTTAGGTTGGAAGGGACTGTTAAGATCATCGATTCCAACTGTAAACCTAACACTGCCAAGTTCACCACTAAACTGTGTCCCTAAGCACCGCCTCTACACGTCTTTTTAATGCCTCCAGGGACGGTGACTCCACCGCTTCCATGGGCAGCTGTTCCAGTGTTTGACAACACTTTCAGTGAAGAAAATATTCGTAATAACCAATCTAAGCCTCCCCTCACACAACTTAAGTCCTTTTCCTCTTCTCTTTTGTTGTGAGAAGAGACCAACGCCAACCTCACTACAACCTCTTTTGTCCGTTCCTTTCTTCTTCCCTTCCTTCCTTTTGGACAACAAGGCCTACGAGGAGAGACTGAGGGACCTGGGGGTGTTCGGCCTGGAGAAGAGGAGGCTGTGGGGAGGTGGGGGTTGGTCTCTTCTCCCAAGTGACAGGTGACGGGATGAGAGGAAACGGCCTCAAGTTGCACCAGGGGAGGTTCAGTTTGGACATCAGGGAAAAATTTGTTCACTGGAAGGGTGATGTAACATTGGAACGGGGGGGGGTGTGGAGTCACCATCCCTGAAGGTTTTTAAAAGAGGGGTTGATGAATTTCTTAGGGACATGGTTTAGTAATGGGACAGGGATGGCTGGACTCAATGATTTTCCTTTTCCTTTCTCCTCTCCTTTCTCCTTTCCTTTCCCTTCACCTTCTCCTTTCCTTCCCCTTCTCCTTTCCTTCCCCTTCTCCTTTCCTTCCCCTTCTCCTTTCCTTCCCCTTCTCCTTTCCTTCCCCTTCTCCTTTCCTTTCCCTTCTCCTTTCCTTTCCCTTCTCCTTTCCTTTCCCTTCTCCTTTCCTTTCCCTTCTCCTTTCCTTTCCCTTCTCCTTTCCTTCCCCTTTCCTTCTCCTTCTCCTTTCCTTCTCCTTCTCCTTTCCTTTCCCTTCTCCTTTCCTTTCCCTTCTCCTTTCCTTTCCCTTCTCCTTTCCTTTCCCTTCTCCTTTCCTTTCCCTTCTCCTTTCCTTCCCCTTCTCCTTTCCTTCCCCTTCTCCTTTCCTTCCCCTTCTCCTTTCCTTCCCCTTCTCCTTTCCTTTCCCTTCTCCTTTCCTTTCCCTTCTCCTTTCCTTTCCCTTCTCCTTTCCTTTCCCTTCTCCTTTCCTTTCCCTTCTCCTTTCCTTTCCCTTCTCCTTTCCTTTCCCTTCTCCTTTCCTTTCCCTTCTCCTTTCCTTTCCCTTCTCCTTTCCTTTCCCTTCTCCTTTCCTTTCCCTTCTCCTTTCCTTTCCCTTCTCCTTTCCTTTCCCTTCTCCTTTCCTTTCCCTTCTCCTTTCCTTTCCCTTCTCCTTTCCTTTCCCTTCTCCTTTCCTTCCCCTTCTCCTTTCCTTCCCCTTCTCCTTTCCTTCCCCTTCTCCTTTCCTTCCCCTTCTCCTTTCCTTCCCCTTCTCCTTTCCTTTCCCTTCTCCTTTCCTTCCCCTTCTCCTTTCCTTCCCCTTCTCCTTTCCTTCCCCTTCTCCTTTCCTTCCCCTTCTCCTTTCCTTCCCCTTCTCCTTTCCTTCCCCTTCTCCCTTCCCTTCTCCTTCTCCTTTCCTTTCCCTTCTCCTTTCCTTCCCCTTCTCCTTTCCTTCCCCTTCTCCTTTCCTTCCCCTTCTCCTTTCCTTCCCCTTCTCCTTTCCTTCCCCTTCTCCTTTCCTTCCCCTTCTCCTTTCCTTCTCCTTCTCCCTTCCCTTCTCCTTCTCCTTTCCTTCTCCTTCTCCTTTCCTTCTCCTTCTCCTTTCCCTTCTCCTTTCCTTCTCCTTCTCCTTTCCTTCTCCTTTCCTTCTCCTTCTCCTTTCCTTCTCCTTCTCCTTTCCTTCCCCTTTCCTTCCCCTTCTCCTTTCCTTCTCCTTCTCCTTTCCTTCTCCTTCTCCTTTCCTTTCCCTTCTCCTTTCCTTTCCCTTCTCCTTTCCTTTCCCTTCTCCTTTCCTTTCCCTTCTCCTTTCCTTCTCCTTCTCCTTTCCTTCTCCTTCTCCTTTCCTTTCCCTTCTCCTTTCCTTTCCCTTCTCCTTTCCTTTCCCTTCTCCTTTCCTTTCCCTTCTCCTTTCCTTTCCCTTCTCCTTTCCTTTCCCTTCTCCTTTCCTTTCCCTTCTCCTTTCCTTTCCCTTCTCCTTTCCTTTCCCTTCTCCTTTCCTTTCCCTTCTCCTTTCCTTTCCCTTCTCCTTTCCTTTCCCTTCTCCTTTCCTTCCCCTTCTCCTTTCCTTCCCCTTCTCCTTTCCTTCCCCTTCTCCTTTCCTTCCCCTTCTCCTTTCCTTCCCCTTCTCCTTTCCTTCTCCTTCTCCCTTCCCTTCTCCTTCTCCTTTCCTTCTCCTTCTCCTTTCCTTCTCCTTCTCCTTTCCCTTCTCCTTTCCTTCTCCTTCTCCTTTCCCTTCTCCTTCTCCTTTCCTTCTCCTTCTCCTTTCCCTTCTCCTTCTACTTTCCTTTCCTTTCCCTTCTCCTTTTCTTTCCTTTCCCTTCTCCTTTTCTTTCCTTCTCCTTCTCCTTTCCCTTCTCCTTCTACTTTCCTTTCCTTTCCCTTCTCCTTTTCTTTCCTTTCCCTTCTCCTTTTCTTTCCTTCTCCTTCTCCTTTCCTTTCCCTTCTCCTTTCCTTTCCCTTTTTCCTTTCCCTTTTTCCTTTCCCTTTTTCCTTTCCCCTTTTTCCTTTCCCCTTTTCCTTTCCCCTTTTCCTTTCCTTTCCCTTTTCCTTTCCCCTTTTCCTTTCCTTTCCCTTTTCCTTTCCCTTTTTCCTTTCCTTTCCCTTTTTCCTTTCCCTTTTTCCTTTCCTTTCCCTTTTTCCTTTCCCTTTTTCCTTTCCTTTCCCTTTTCCTTTCCCTTTTTCTTTTCCCTTCCCTTTTTCCTTTCCCTTTCCCTTTCCCTTTTTCCTTTCCTTTCCCTTTTCCTTTCCCTTTTTCTTTTCCCTTCCCTTTTTCCTTTCCCTTCCCTTTTTCCTTTCCCTTTCCCTTTCCCTTTTTCCTTTCCCTTTTTCTTTTCCCTTCCCTTTTTCCTTTCCCTTCCCTTTTTCCTTTCCCTTTCCCTTTCCCTTTCCCTTTTTCCTTTCCCTTTTTCTTTTCCCTTCCCTTTTTCCTTTCCCTTCCCTTTTTCCTTTCCCTTTCCCTTTCCCTTTCCCTTTTTCCTTTCCCTTTTTCTTTTCCCTTCCCTTTTTCCTTTCCCTTCCCTTTTTCCTTTCCCTTTCCCTTTCCCTTTTTCCTTTCCCTTTTTCCTTTCCCTTTCCCTTTTTCCTTTCCTTTCCCTTTTCCTTTCCCTTTTTCCTTTCCTTTCCTTTCCCTTTTCCTTTCCCTTTTTCCTTTCCTTTCCCTTTTTCCTTTCCCTTTTTCCTTTCCCTTTTTCCTTTCCTTTCCCTTTTCCTTTCCCTTTTCCTTTCCCTTTTTCCTTTCCTTTCCCTTTTTCCTTTCCCTTTCCCCTTTCCTTTCCCTTTCCTTCCCTTTTCCCCTTTTTCCTTTTCCCCTTTTCCCCCTCTCCCCTCTCCCCTCCCCTCCCAGCACTGCCCCGCGCGGCGCGGGCTGATGAGGCACCCGGCGCGCCGGGGTCAGGCGGGGCCTCTTCGCTCCTCGCCCCGCCCCTCGCCC